>VXBL01003729.1:27335-38293 GCA_013400195.1 Aramus guarauna | reverse complement strand
AAAAAAAAAAATCCTTGAAATGGTGGAGAACAGAGGTGTCTTTGATCTCCCTCAGTCTTTTCCCATAACTCATTCTGCCTTTGTTGTTTTATATGAAAGACTTGCTAAAGCAAAGTGTTTGGGGTTGGTCATATGTACGGGGGGTGGGACTCGGTGCTCTGCTGTTGCCTGTAATCACAAGGGAGCAGGTGGCTGCCCAGGTTTCATGTTCCTGCCACTTTCTGGACAAGAACTTCAGGCATCAAATGCAGGCTGAGGACTTTGATTGTTTTAAAGAGTCAGAAATGCATTGCATATGTAAGCACATACGCTCAGTAAAAAAGAGTGAGCATGTGAATTTGATATGTGCAGGTGGGGAGTTATGCAACTGTCGGGAGACAACTGCGTGCACCAAGACTCAGCTATGGTAACTCAGGAGCAGATTAGGCAAGCTACCTCATGCAGGGTTTTTCTGCATAATTGCACATTTGACCTTTCAAATTCAAGCCTGAAATATCAGTGATCACCGTTTTTGTTTATTATACAACTCTAGCTGTGTAACTGTTTTTACTACTACTCTTTGTTTTTATTATTACTCTGTGGTTAACCCCAGGACTCTAGAGGAACTGTTGCTTGCTGTATCGCACATGTTAATTTTGCTTATCGTGCACATTTTTCCTTTTGCGTGATTCAAAAATAAGGCACAGTGAATCTGTTGCAAGTAGCCACAGTTAAGAAAGAGCCTGGGACTCCACAGAGTTGTTTGTTCACAGGACAGTCAAGACAAAATTGGTTTGCAGAACTTTTCCTTGTATTTTCAGAAGTATTCTTAAAGCCTAGGCTGTGATCTGTCTCATGGAGAGTGCTTGTTTGCTTGGGTTTTTTTTGTTGCTTTGGCTTCCTTATTTGCTGCTCCCTCCATCTGTTCAACTCTTTTCCTTTCTTCAGCTACCTATGCAGGAAGTATTGCCCTTTCTTGCTTTCTCCAATGATCCTTTCCCACCAGGACATCAGGACAACACTAGTTTTGGTTTAGCATTCAAATGGTTGAATTAACAATGAGCTGGAACTTAAGGGAAGTTATGTAGAACTCTCATAGATAGTACCCTGAATTTGGATAATATTTATTACAGATGTCTGTTGTCACAAGCTATATTTGGCCTTTCATGGTGCTTCCAAAAGTCTGCAAAGCTAAATATAATTCTATCACTAAATTTGTGGAAAAATTTGAATCTTTTTCCACAGTTTTATTTTTAAAGATTTCACTCAAAGAGCACAAAAAATAGAAAATGACCATATCATTATGCTTGAGGACAGGACCTCACCTGCTATAAACATATCTAGCTAGAAACAATTTTGTGTGAAAACACACCTTCAGTATTCCCTACATCCTTGCAAATAGTAAATCATTCACCTAACTAGCCAATAACATGACTGAAACATCAATTTACATATATACCACAAGAATTCCTGTTTGATTTTCAGCATGACCAATTTATAGCAAATGCATAAATTGTATTTGGGATAGCCTGACTGGCTATATTATATAAAGCCTCCACATGCTCAATACAATTATTTACCCAATAACAGTTGTTCTTGGGAAATTATTAACATTAGGGCTTCCTTTCTTCCGTCAATGTCATCAGTGTTCACCTCTATTTGCATATGCTTGTATGAAACTCTTTTAAAAGTTGTAGAAGAGAACATAGGCCTTGCAATACCCAAGAGAACTTGTCTCCTACTTCTGTCCTACTGCAGTATTGTATTACAGTTGTTTTAGGAAGGTAACATACTTCCTAAATGAAATATATTTTTTTCACATCTGTGACTACAACACTAAGATCAACAGGTCACATTTTTTATCAGCAAAGTGACACCAAAAAATCAGTAGAATTTAATCTACCAAACTGGCAGAGTCTAAAGGCAGTATTCCATATATGTCATGTTATATTTCTATCAAAAGTGCCTAGGTCAGGATGTTAGTCTGCAGTGAGTCAGCCTGTTTAAGTACCTGCTTCCCCAGGCAGAACCTATTCTTCTTTTCTGGTTTGATAATGAATAAGGAGAAAATAACCTTCTAAAGATGTGTGCTTTAATTCAGGTGGTTATCCAAATTTTATCATGACACTTCTGTTCCCACATTACTCAGGGCTCTACTCTAGCCACAGCAGACAACTTTAAGCTAGCGAGGGTCCCTGGGAGGGTTCCCTGGGTGTGTTGCATGGGGGGCTTGGTGGGAGTTAGGCATGTCCCAGGAGGGTGCAGCACAGCCAGCACATGGAGCACTGAAGTTACCATCCTAGTTAGCCAACAGGCACTGCAGCTTTGTTCTGAGTCTCCAGGCTGAAATCTCCTCCTGCAGACGGCTATCTGAAATCTTTCCTTTGAGGATCATTTCTCTCTTTCTTTTTTTTTTTCTTTTTTTTTTAAATACATCTAGAAAGTATAAAATTTGCATAGAAAGTCATCTTATCAGGTGCCTCTCCAGCCAGAGGGAAATCAAACCTTCACCTGCCTCTTCCTTTTCCCCACCAAAATCACCAAATGATAGGGCATTCACAGTTTTGTGAGTCTTTTTGCTGAAGCTATTTTATTTCAAAGAAAATAATACAGGATTAGCAGGATCACTGAGAGGGAGCAGATTGTCTAAACTTTGTGCTGATTCCTGCTTCAAGTGCTGTTCATATGGGCATGGAAAGGGCCAAAGATAGACATGATGCATCTTATTAATCTGACAATTCCTGTTATCTTAGTCCACAAAGGCAGAGTTAGAAGACTGTGAGACTGTGTGAGTACATGAAATACTAACTTTAAAAAGGAGAAAGTTTAAAAAGGCAAAATTAATTGCAAACAGATGAGAGTACCAGGAAGCATCAGAAGACATCTACTCAGACAGAAGGGATGACAAGAGAAAAGTAGAAACGTGAAGGGGATACAGAAAAGCAAAGCTGTAAAAGCCCAAAAATTTCAAAACAGTAAGAAAGGAGTTAAGGGAACAGAAGAGCAATAAAAAGATTTATGAAAAATGATGGGGCCATTAGTGATTGCACTGTTAAAGCAGGATTGACTTTGTCTGATAAAATGAGACTTACATCCATTTATTAACAAAAGACCAAATGTGGATCATAACCAAAATTATACCACCTACTCTGATAATGATTCAATTTTATCAAAAGTCACAGGAAAATTGTTGAAGGAAATTGAACAAATAACTTTCAACTCAATGATTGTTAAAACTCACCTTAAGGAATTATACTGGAGGTTTTTTTACATTTATATATAAAAAGAGGAGGAAAATTTCAGCTGCAGGTCCTTAGATTGACTAGAACCCATCATAGACTTATGGCAAGACAAGACTGTCTTTGAAGCCAGTGGGAGAGGAAACCATGACACGAGCTTGAATTTCTAAATAACCAAGGCAAACTTCATTGCACATTGTTGGTTATATTTTCAATTCTACTTTTTGTCATGAGAAAAGCACAGGAAATTTGAAGATGGCAGATATACTCCGGTATTAATTGCCATTTCAATTGCTTGCTGTTCAAGACATTTCAATAACAGTCTTGTAAACAGCAACATGGAACAAAAACTCAATTATGGATGTTTTATTACAAAAAATGAAAACAAATCAGCACAAAACATTCTACCACGTTATTTTTCATCTTGAGAAACATTTCAAAGAACCACTGAGATTTTCTCCATAGGACGTCTCTAGCAGCAAAAAACCTCCAAATATTTTATTGACTAATTTAATTATTTAGTTAATTTGTTTATAGTTAGATTAAAATAACTAAAACAATAAAGAAAATAATTACCTAATAAACCTTAAACATAGTAATAGCAAAACATGAACTACAAATAAACAGTAAAATAAAATATATTATTATTTATACTGATTTTATCTCTATGTTATGTATTCATTGGCTTAGGGATAAGTTGAATATCCATTGTGCCTCAGAAAATCTCCCCTTTACATTCTGGGATGCTGAGGATCCAATGGCTAGCAGGATTCTCTTTCCTGACATTCAAGTCTCACACTTCTGAGGAGCTACACTGAGAGGCACCCCTGGCCCTTGCACATAAAAAAAAGAGTTGAGATGTTATTCCTGGATTTTATAAAGTCTTCAGAGGGATTTCATTTGGGAGTAAAGAATACTGACCAAGAGAAACCAGGACAAAAAAGCAGCTGTGGAAGTTTCAGCAACCATATAAGGAGTCATTGGAAAGACTTCAGCATCCTTGCTCGCCCCTTCTGAAGCATTTTCATACTTAGATTTATAAAAACCCCAAATAATGCTTGTTCTCACACAATGCGCTGTTCATCTGGATGCCCTGCTCTTTCACAGCTTTTTCTTTTGCCCAAACTTTGCTGATTTGCTGCCTCTATTTCTAATAAGTTAACATCCTCTATCCTGAATATTTGAGTATATTTGAGTTAACTGTACTTCATGGTGTGAGAACTGGGCCATCATTTACTCCTGTGGACTTCCTAATATCTATAATAGCTCCCGCAGCATTCATAACAGTGTTTCATGCTATTCTTTGGGGAAAACAAGAACATATGGAAAACCATTTTTGAAAGATCAGAGTTGCCTATTAAGTTGGAAAACACCACCAGAAAAAATTAATCACAACTTTCCTTGATGCACCACTTGTGTATTAATTTATTTAAATTTTATATTACTTTTTGTGAAAGAGCCTTTAGTTAATACAAATCTTAGAATGTGTGCTGAAACACAATGTGCAGTTTTTCCCTATACACTGTTTCTTCTAGGTTTACATGGCACTTTTCCTCATCAGTCCTTCTCCAAGTTCTCCATCCCAGAGGTAAGCGTGTCTTCTTTTACAACAAAGAAGCTGAAGACGAACTTTCCACATAAGTATTGGAGATGTCTTCTAAACAGTAAATCCCAGATTGCTGAACCATCCTTGCTGCAGGGCCAACAACTTTTGGTGTGCAGGTAGAAACAAGCAGCCAAGGACTGGTAGAGGAAAGAGCTTCTTAAGCTTGTTTCACCATCAAAGAAAATATGTAATGTAATTACAAGTTGTAGTACAGACCGGCTACCTTGTCTTTTAGTTTCAGTGAGGAAAGCATGAGATGACGTGAAGCCATGACTTGAAGCCCTGAAAGAAATATTCTGATGCACTTCCTGAGAGCAGAAGTGGGAGCATTTTCTATTCTGGTCTGTATGGTGTTGATGGCAGTTTGGCCACCAACAATATGCAGGAGAGATGGCAGAGCTAGATCAGTGTGAGCATATGGTGTTTTTTATAGTGCTTCCGGAGGTGTGCTCTTAGAAGCATTTTCTTCTGTGTGATCAGAGGCAGGGAATCTCTTTGAATGACAACAGTGAGAATCAATGCTGGTGACCGGCTGCATTAAACCAGACCTTGGCAATTTATGGAGATTGAGTGGTGGTTGGAAAGACATCACTGGAGATTTAGGGATTGCTAACATGGAGATTTTAGGCATGTTTGTGGAGTCATTCTCAAGGGGGATTTTGCATGGTAGTTGTTCTACAGGTTGTCATAGTCAGATAATGATCAACCTCAAAGGAATTCAGTTTGGTTTCAAGAGCAGTTTCTGATGATAAAAGACTTGACTTTGGAGTAGTTTAGTCAACTTGTTTCTACCTTGTACCATGCTGTACATTCATTGCTCTTCAGGGCATGCTGCAAAGCTGTTCTTATCTTTGTAGGTATTTAGGGAATCTGCAAGTTTGTAAGAGAAGGAGCTGAAGATTATGAGTGACCTAACTGATGTTTTATGGTGTGTTATTGTCAGGCTTCCTTTAGGGTTCTGTGAGAATCTGCTAACAGGAAAATGTATAATAGGCAATTTATTGAATAAAGATTTTTTTTTTTTTTTTAACTGGGAAATGCTACCTTTTCTGATTGGGTATTAAAGTTTAGAGGATTCCAAGAAGTCTGGATACGTACCAGAAAATAAAATAAAGTAACATGAAATGAAATAAATAATTTCCATCAATAAGAGCTGAAGTTGCAAAATGAGGGCAAGTCTGGACTGAAATGTTTAACATTGTTTAAAGGGCTCTATCACTAACTCTTCCCTTGACAGGCTTATTCCTTTAGCAAATATTTTTTTGAAATATTTCCTTCCATGTGGCATTACCATATGTTTCATATTGCATAGATTTCCATAAACAGTTCTCATACACACGTTTTATAGAGTATTGGTCTTTTTCCTGTTCTGAACAATGTTGATGAGATTTTTTTCCCTGACTTTTATAGGAAAGAGTTTATTATTTTTTAACAGATTGAACTATATCATGTGCTGTTGGGAAGGTTTGTACTTTTTCAACCTATTCCTTATAGTTACTATATAGAGACTAGGGAGAAAACCAATACAGTTTCTTGTCTGGAGAAGTACATGTTTCAGTAAGCCACCCCAAACGCTCGTTTCAGTAAATGTGCTCTACCCTGAGCTCTGCTGCAGTCGCTGAGTGATGTCAGCCAGGACATCTTACCTCTCTCTGGCTCATCCACATCCAGGCCTTGCTCCTCTCCTCTTCACACACTGAGGCCATTATTTTGAAAGCTTCCATTTTTATCATGAGACATATTAAGTAGGATGCAATTTTCTCAAAATTAAAGCTTTTAAGGTATGCATACTCACTACTTAAAAATCATACTCACTACTAAAAAAAAAAAAAAAAAGCCAAGTTTAAATACATCTCCGAGCAGTTATAATGCCCTTGTCAAACATACTGAGCTAATGAATAGCTGCATTTTGTGTGCAATAATGTTAACTTCCAACACACAGAAAAGAGTGGAGGGAAGAGATCACAGAAGCGTGCCAGAATATTAAAGCCGTACTTTGAGATTCACCTATGCCACCCCTGCCACTGAAGGGGTCTCTGCCCTCTTAGCTGCTGGCTGCTTCTCCCCAGACTGGTGCCACCTTGCAGCCAGAGCCAGCAGAAGTGTTTGTGTGCTCGTGTCCTGAGCCAAGGTGGGGAAACTGATACAGCTGAAAGACAGCCCAGAACAAACCGTCTCTGTGCATTTCAGACGGATCAGTTCCCTCAGCTACTTTTAGTCTCTGCTTCACAAATGCTGCTTGTGGCATGTTGCAGGTCGGCACAACGGAGGGAACGGGCAGCATGAGCTGTGCATAGGGATGGCCGTGATTTTGGTAGCACTGCCAGCTTAGAGGTGCCTAAACCTTCAGCCTAAGATTTTAAATAAATGGTGAGACTTCACGACTCAAGGGCTCCATGAGTTCTTTCATCTTATAAATTAGACATGACTGAAAAATTCTGTATACTGCTGGTACAGAACTTATAAATAAAGCAGGAATGGAAACACACAGGTAATACAGGCAAATAAATTAGCAGTAATTTACCAGTGTCGTATTTTTTTCATTTTCTGTATAATATCTGTCTGTCTGTGGAACATTAGGTCATTCAGTTAAATCCCTCTTTAATAAAGTAATCTCTTCTTAGTTCTATAAGATGGCCTTGTCTTATCATCTGTTTTAATGAGGGCAACAGTACAGAATCAGGATCACTTATTGATGCAGCATCTCCTTTGTTAAGGTTATCCAGGTAACACGAAGGCGGACAATCAATATATCTGTTTGAAAGAGCAAATTTTTAAGGTGTATCATGTATATTTCTAATCATTAAAAAATGTCATCATGGTAGTGAAACATCTTCAAAAAGGGAAAACTGATGCATCTTGTCATATTCTGGAAGGATTGTGTGTGATTTTTAGAACAGTAACAAGAAAGTTCACATTTGTATTCCTTTAATTCCTCTTTCTCCACACAGACTATTGAGCTGATTATTATTGCAGGATTATTCCCTGTGGAACATTTTTACAAATGCTTTCTTTCCTGTGACCTGCCCATATATCAGCAAAGTTCACTTGTATGTAAGGAAAAGGGAAATGAGCAGAAGTTTCCATTACAATACTGTCCCAAACCATCCTTTTAAGGCCATATCTTTCCTGATGATATACACCACAGAACTCCTACTTTAGATTCATTCCTTTAGCAAGTGGTAGTCAGCAGGAAAAAAAAAAAAAAATACACAGTTAAAAAAGCTTATGTCAATCATTTGAATAGCTTTTGCCTCTGGCAGATATCACTGAAACGGAAGAGAAAATGGTGCCAACTCGTCACAACTGAATCTTCACCATTCCCAATGGGTCAAATGTTGACGTGGCCAGAGAGATGTCAGAGCTGGTAGGGCCACAGCAATACAGCCCACTGGGCTGTGAACAGCTTCCACCACCTAACCAAGTCCCTGTGTGGTGTCGGTTCAGCTGCCCCTGAATCCTCGATTTGTTTTGCCTTGGTAAGTTCTAAGTTTTAGGACCTGGCCTAGAGCAATGCCCTGTTTACATGTGATTTTAAGTGTTAGCTATTAATTGTATTTTACTTGCAGAGATCTGAGCTCTCTCAAAAGATCTTGAATGAAATTTTGCAGCTCTTTTCCTCTCACTATGCACCCATAATGTTGCAAAGAAAAAAAAAATCCTGTTGCTTGTCATGGTTGATAAAATAAATATGTTTTTCAATCCGCTAGTGATACAGTGCTTTCAACAGAGGAGTGAATAATACCAGGTGTTCCGTGGGATAGAGACGTACTCACATTTCGTTTCATAGGAAACCGTGGAATAAAGCCATGTTTGCATTCTATAGCTGGAAACAAAGAAGTGAATATGCTTGAAGTGGCTGCCTTCAGTGTGAAATGTGGAATGAGGGAGGTTTTGTTTACTGTGAGGAATGTCACTACCAAGTTTCTTAATCCTTTGTCAACACCGAGCTAATTCAGCTTTCATAAAGACAGGGTAGGGCAATGAGTAAATGGATCAGTTACATTCTTCTACTATCACACTATATTAACATTAGAGTTTGCAGGTTGCTCTGCTTAAAGGGCTGTCTCAGATTTATGCTTCATGGGGATTTTTTTGGCTAAAGCTTTGGCAGACTGTGCTTNAAGGGGTAGTCAAGAGAAAAAAAAAAAAAAATACACAGTTAAAAAAGCTTATGTCAATCATTTGAATAGCTTTTGCCTCTGGCAGATATCACTGAAACGGAAGAGAAAATGGTGCCAACTCGTCACAACTGAATCTTCACCATTCCCAATGGGTCAAATGTTGACGTGGCCAGAGAGATGTCAGAGCTGGTAGGGCCACAGCAATACAGCCCACTGGGCTGTGAACAGCTTCCACCACCTAACCAAGTCCCTGTGTGGTGTCGGTTCAGCTGCCCCTGAATCCTCGATTTGTTTTGCCTTGGTAAGTTCTAAGTTTTAGGACCTGGCCTAGAGCAATGCCCTGTTTACATGTGATTTTAAGTGTTAGCTATTAATTGTATTTTACTTGCAGAGATCTGAGCTCTCTCAAAAGATCTTGAATGAAATTTTGCAGCTCTTTTCCTCTCACTATGCACCCATAATGTTGCAAAGAAAAAAAAAATCCTGTTGCTTGTCATGGTTGATAAAATAAATATGTTTTTCAATCCGCTAGTGATACAGTGCTTTCAACAGAGGAGTGAATAATACCAGGTGTTCCGTGGGATAGAGACGTACTCACATTTCGTTTCATAGGAAACCGTGGAATAAAGCCATGTTTGCATTCTATAGCTGGAAACAAAGAAGTGAATATGCTTGAAGTGGCTGCCTTCAGTGTGAAATGTGGAATGAGGGAGGTTTTGTTTACTGTGAGGAATGTCACTACCAAGTTTCTTAATCCTTTGTCAACACCGAGCTAATTCAGCTTTCATAAAGACAGGGTAGGGCAATGAGTAAATGGATCAGTTACATTCTTCTACTATCACACTATATTAACATTAGAGTTTGCAGGTTGCTCTGCTTAAAGGGCTGTCTCAGATTTATGCTTCATGGGGATTTTTTTGGCTAAAGCTTTGGCAGACTGTGCTTTAAGAATATAAGGAAACAACAGAAGATGTCTGTGAAACAAACATGACGCATTTCACAATGACCTCAGCTATGCAGTAATAGCAATTAAAAGCTACAATACCACAATGGTCACTACAATTAATGCCATTAAAGTAATTAGGCCCAGCAGCTGTAGGGTCAAATAAAGACAGCTTTGTAATGACAATATGCCAGCAGAAAATTACTGACATTTCCATCTAAATTATATTCCCTAAATTATCGTCTTAATACTAAATAAATAAAGTTACAATAATTCAAAGACTGATTACAGATGAAATTAGCACAACTCCTTGCTCTGCTGTTGGCTAGGGTTAACATTTTAAACATAATTAATAGCCTTTACTCACTGTATCTGGTTATACATGGTGTTTCTCATTTACATTCCTTTGCAATATGCTGACAGCACTAAACGCCTGAGAAGAAAGATCTCATCCACCGGACGAAAATGGTTCTTCGTGTTATAGTGCTTATAACAGACATGGTTGCCGCACTGTTCTAATAATAATGACCAGAAAAGGAATGTGAGGGAGAGAGGCTCTGTGCTGTTTTCTTTTCAGTTTTGTGCTCCAAGCCTTTCCTGGAGTCAACGTGAAATGTAATTGCTCTTTTGACCTCTATCTTCTCTCTCCCCAGGTCTGAGGAAGAGCTACACTGGTTGATTATTGCAGGAATGAAAGGCACTCTGACCTTGTCGACCGAACGCCTTGCTGCTTTCAATGTTGCCCATTATGCTGAAGGCAGGCAACTCCTGGAGAGCGGCTGAAATCTACAGGAGAGCTGCTTGCCGGGCAGCCTGCCAGCACGGGCTTCGGCAGCGGCACGGCAGACACCGCCAGGCAGCGAAGGAAGCCAGCTGGGGAAGGGAGGGGGGGACTATATCAAAACATTGTTAGCACAGGGTATAAAGAGCTCTCAGATGCTGATCACAGATTGCTTCTTCATTAATAGGACTTTACATCATCCACCTGAAATGAAAAATAGCGGAGGAGCGAAGGAGAAAGAAGAGTACAGCGATAATTTTTTTTTTTTTTTCCCCTCGTGGAAGGG
>VXBL01003728.1:98493-109854 GCA_013400195.1 Aramus guarauna | reverse complement strand
GGGTTCGGTGTGGCTCCAGGAGCGGGCTGATGGTCGGCCATGGGATCATGGGATCGGTAAATTGTTTTCCATTATCACCTATTGTGTATCTCTGTTATCAGCACTGTTGTTGATTGTTTCCCTCTCCCTTGCTGTCCCAGTAAACTGTCCTTACCCCAACCCACCAGGCTTTTGCCTTTGTCCATTCGCCTCCCCACCCGCCAGGGGAGGGGTGAGCGAGTGGCCGCGTGGTGCTTGGCTGGGCCTAAACCACATCAGCTTGAAATACCTGGATAATTACTGCTTCCCTAAAATAAAGAAAGCAAGCTGATAAAAACAAGCTAGAGATTAATGTGAAAGAGATTACTTCTCTACTGAAATCTTTAACAAGTAATTTTGACCTACTTTTTAAAATTTTCCTCTTAATGCATTTTTTTTACCAATAGTAATTGTTAAAAAAAGATCTAGTAGATCTTGCTGTGTGCTTAAAATTAATCCCTTAATCAGGGTTAGGAGAGTGCTCTCCGTTGAATTAATTGTTTCTCATAATAAATAGTTCAAAAGGAAGTATTCATACATAGTACCTGTAGAAATGTGGTGTTTATTATTCTGTTAGTTTTGGTGATAGATTTCATGTTCTTTAGAAATACTGTACTTAGCAGACAGAAATACTTTCTCAGGTAGAGAAAATGTAAGAAATTTTGAGTTCTGAGCTCTGTTTGCCTGCACAGTCAAAGCAGCTTTGCCAACTAAGGGGCTGAGAAAACATCTTTTGAAATCGTGAGGGCAGTTACTTAAATAGATCTGATTATTGATGTAATGAGGCATTTCATTTCAGATATGATATATTTACATTGCAGTGGCAGAATAAATTTTGGAATTGTGGCGTTCATAACCGTAATCCCATGCCCACAGTTGGGCTTGTGTTGAAAGAGCAGGTTGTGCAAAATTTTGCACAGCCATTTTGTGGTGTTACATACGGTCTGCTCTAGGCAAATGCAAGGCGTGCCAGGAATAAGACTGTAGTTTGAAGGGATGAATGCCTCTATGATTTAAACACTGCCCAAAAAGGAGGATTTATATTCCTCTTCAGTCTTCCTGTTCACTCCCAGCTGTTACGTGGTTGTTCTCCAGTTTATGAGCCTAATAGGAGAATAGTTTTCTACTAGGGTACAGAGTTGATTCACAGAAGGCCGCACAAACACAACACCCATCGCTGGGAGACAGATGGAAGTGTACACCGGTTAACAGGAGATTAAAGAAAGAGGAGAAAAAAAGAACCTTTCCTTGGCAGCAAAGCATTAGTTTGGCTCAGCTACTTTTGAAACTCCCTCCTAGTGAGAGAGCCGGATTATGAGAAAATTGTCTAATTTGGTCACTTTTGCTTTTATCTTAAACATATACATGGAATTTAATCTAATGGCATATGATGGTAATACATTAAATTGAAGCATATATTATCCTTGCATAGAGGTAACAGACTAATTTTTTAACAATTACTGTTAACACTACTGCTATTTTACAAGTTTATATTTTAGTGGAAATAGCACTTTGAGTATCAATGTGTTCAAAAGAAAACATTGAAGTAATTCTGGTGTAGCAAATGTCCCCTGAAATGACCCAGAGTCATAGACCTTAGTACTATTGTATTTCAAAACCTGAAGGTTTACAGGTTTGTATCTCTTTATGATGTTACTTTATTTCCTTTTTCAAAGCAGTGTGTTTATTTCAGATTCTAATAGTTCTTCCTAATGCTGATTATCTTAAGTTTATTGCTCTTCTTTGGCTCTTCCATTTCTTTAACCCTCTTATGAGGTGTGACTCTCTCCAAGATATTATATTTTTAAATATTTTAGGAGTTTTTCTTGGTTTTGATTTGTACTGGAATAAAAGCCGCTTTTAATTTCCTGCTTTCATTCTCTTATTTTTTGTGAAGCCAGTACTATTAAGTTATTCTTCCAAGCAATATCATAAAAAATGGTTATTTTTTTTCTTTTAAAACTTACTCAAACCAATTTCCAACAGAGGGTCTTTAAGATTCAGTTCAAGTGTTTACCCAAATTCAACAGATTAGGAGTTAATATTTTTCCCATCTTACTTTTCTACTTTGTTGTCCACCTTCCTCTGTCTTGAGAACAGAGAATTGCCATTTTTAATATGAGTATTTGTTTCCTGTAGTTGAAATATGTAGATAATTATAATCAGAATGTTGTTAGTGTTTTGTTTGTTTTACTTAAAGTTGCTAGTTTGTGGCTTCATGCTTGGAGTTTTATGCTATTAATCTCAAATATTCTAAAAAAGGTAATTTTAGCTGTTTGAAGTTTGAAATAAACCTGCTTTTTTTCCTGATCATGAAGAGTTAAAGTGTAACACAGCTACATCTCACCAAGTCACTCCAGACGGGTGGCACTGTGTCATGTCCAGTTCAGTGAGAACCTTGTCCTGGATAGAAAAAAGAAGACCTTTTCCGTGACTCTTTTTTTCACAAAAGAATGCCTCTTTTCACCCTTTCTTTCCTTACTGAAGAAATTAGGAAATTAATTTATGTCTGAAACATACGTGGGTTGTTATTAACACTTCTTTCAAAGATTGTACAATAATTAAGAATCTGTTTAGATCAGATTAAGGTACATTTCAGTATGCAGGCTGGTCTTTCTGTGAGTGCAAATAACACTGGTCAAGGAGACATTATAGAACAAGAAGAAACTATTGCCAAGAAATTACGCTGCTTGAAAAAATTGGATGGATCCATGAGAATCAGCTGCCTTCTGCAGCACCTGCTGAGTCAGTTGTAGGCAAGTGGTGGTGTCCACCACTGTTCCACAGAACAGGGAAGGTACGTGCCATGATCAGCCTGCTGTGGTGCATCTGTGACTTTGTAGGCATTCCCTGTGGCAAAAAGGTTGTTGCATTTATTCAGGAAATGTTTTTGATACCTAGTTTCAATTTGAAACTTAGAATTTGGATTTTCACAAAAAGCTCCTCCTTTGGATGTACCTGGTCCATATCATTGATGTGTTTGCTCAGGAGATGGGACCAGCCTCTTCTCCAACGTGCAGAGTGATTGTGCAGTAGGTAACAGGCACAAGCTGGAACTCAGGTTGCCCAGAAGGTATGTGGAGTCTCCATCCCTGAAGATACTCAAAGCTCACCTGGTCAAGGCCTTGAGCAGCCCGCTCTGGCTGGATGTGCATTGAGTAAGGGTGGTTCTAGAAGGCCTCCAGGGATCCCTTCCAGTGTAAATTATCCTGCGGTTCTGAGTTCTGCATACAAGGTGCAGTAACTCGAATGTGTTGTGTATTACATGTCAAGAAAGTCACTGGTGTTAGTAAAGACACTTCTGTGTGGAAGGGACGGCAGCACAGATTAACTATTTCATTGCACAGAATTCCTTTCTAGGCCACTTTTAGAAATGTTACACAGTATGAGTAGCCTCAGTAGAGAGCATCTTGAGTATTTGCCTTGTGTCCTCCATAAAAGAACAGTACTCTTCTATGGCTAATCCAAGCCGCAGCTGATTGAGTTAGATTTCTGCTGCCGGGATAATTGGACACTGTTTCAGAAATGCCTGGGAATTTCTTGAGGCCTGTAACACAAGTTGCCATACAAAGTTCCCAGTGTGCTGTCCTTTAAACACACAGTCCTCTGTGAAAAGAGTGCTCCAGCCATCCGGAATGATCAGAGTAACCCCGCATGTAAATGTGACCTTCTCCCCGCCTCACAGAGCCGCTGTGTCTGGGTCCGACTGTCACTCACAGAAGCACTTTCTTTCACTTGATCGAGTCTGGAAAACAAGCGAGAAATTTGAAATTTCTCCTTCTTCCCCATCCAAACCATTTTACTTCTTCTGTCCTACCTTAAGATAACATCCTGTGAACTGGTTTATGAGAGAGTAGCTGCTAGTGTGGGCTGAAATGTGAAGTGGCATTTATGCAAGAGCTGGAAGTGCAGAGTAATCTAATTATGTGGAGATGTAACTCACTTCCTTTTTTTTCTTTTTTTTTTTTTAATTATGCTAATGATTTTTGGGTTTATCTTATAAGTCTTCTGGTAAATAATTTGATTCTTATGCTGGTCTGCAACGTATTCCTAGTAGCTAGTTAATAAAAATCTGAATTAAAAAGCATATGTGCGTGTAATTTCCAAACAGTTCTTAATATGAAACATTGAATCATAAAGAATGGTGGCCAGTAGTTGGTATTCTGGATACTCTGATGCCTTATTCACTTGATGATGTTTCCAACTTGTTTGTTCATTTGTTATAGCATGTAAAAACATCTTGACTTACTCCTCATTTTCCTTAATGGAACTAAGTTGTGGGGCTGTAAGCTGTATAATTTTCTTAAACAGCATATTTAATATGATTCTGTTATCCCTGGCTAGTCAAATTGGCGTATGTCCTTAAAATCAAATGAAATGTACTTCATTATTGCTACTGAGACTTTTCCCAACCATTTCTGAAAAGAGTGGAAGTCCAAAGATTAGGAGAGAAACATTAATCAAATTACTTCATTGTTGTTTTTTGTTAATTCTTCAGAGAGTTAACACAGTGGGAGGCCAACATTGCAAATACTGCAGCTATTTAAAATGCATTTATTCAATAATGTTTAAGTAACTCTGGTGGAAAATGGGTCACCCAGAAATACATTTTCCCCTTGTTCCTACATATTTCGTATATCAAAGCACAGGAAAAAAGAAAACACAATTTACCTAAAAAATAGCCCAGCATCTGTGTTATGACATGTTATTGAAGTTGATGGTGTTTCCTCTCTCTTTTTGTGAATTTCCACAACCTGCCATAAATGATAAACAGCATCTTTTCAGCATCTCAACATTTTGTAAGGGATATAGATGGGTCTTTGTTGTATTCTGAAATATATTATGGTTCTTGAAAATTACTGGGTCACTCACACTAGTAACACAGTTCGTCAGTAGTGGAATTATTATGAAAATCTGAAAAAAAATAAGCCAAGAAGGAAAAAGAGATAAAAGTTGTTGAACAAAACAAAAACCATGATTGCATTAGTAGTATCTTTCAGACTGATAATTTATTTCTTAGATTTTACTTAGTTTTGAAATATGACCATAGAGTATGAGCTAGTTTTTCACACTGAGAAAAGTAAAAATACTTTTGAAAGTGAACAGTCCACAAGTTACTTGTAGAAATGAATAGTCTGACCATGTTCTGGTTCACAGAGATGAACACTGTCATTGTGAAATCAATGTGGGCTGGCTGTACTTGGTGGATTTCTTCCTGCAGCCTGTTTTGAGGGTCACTTTGATGCCCATTGAAATCAATGGGGATTTTCTTAGTTATATGATGGAATTGGAATTAGGCCTTAAATGCTTATAGAAGACTGCATTGTGCATGTATATGTAAATTAATGTATAAGGTTTCCAGAGTGCAAATTTTACAAATAACACGTCACGCTTTTGACTAGTTGATTTGATCATGAAGGAGAAAAATCAATGGTAAATAAAGAAGTTACGGAAGTGTAATATGCAATCCATAAGAAGCCCCAAACATAGTAAGTCACATTCTGATACCGAATGTTTCTGTGTCATCTGAGGACAGAAGATATGATAATTTTCTACTGTCCCTTCTCACCAAGCACAGAAGGAGACTGAGCCTGTTCAAAAGTTGGAGAATGAACATAGTGATAACCTCTCAGAGGTCTTACCAGCCTGTTTTGAAACTGTGATTTGAAACCTCAGAATTCCACTGTTTTCCATTTTTGCTTTCATTCAGCAGAAGGGAAGAATACAATTAATTATTAGGCTTTAATTTTAACCACGTTTGTCTCCAGAATGCCTTTTAATTTTTTTGTTTGTTTGGGGGTTGGTTTTTAAGTCACAGTACATACATGCAGTAGTTTTGAAATGGAGTTTTATGCGTGGTGGGAGAGTCAGAAATTCTGTCAGTAGTTCCTCAGAAACAGGGTAGTTTTAACTTAGTTCTGTGTAAGACTCAATAGGATTGAAGTTTTTTAAGTTTTTAAGTGTATTTTGCCCAGTGAAAGACTTAACTGGCTTCAGTTTGAACAGACCACAACGTAAATGTAACAGTGATAAAAGAAAAAAATGAAAACTGAAGTTTTATATTTTCTCATCAATTCCATAGTAGCTGTTTCCCATGTAAAAATGTAAAAATAATAATGTATTTTAAAAAATATTTAGGGAAGAAAAGGAAGGAGTTAACAAACACTCAGTTCCTTTTCTTCTCACTCTTTTTGTCAAAGGGAATGAAATACTCAATACTCTTACCGCAAAGACTCTGGTTCAAAGACAAAGTGCTAAAATGTGTGGTTTAGTCCCTGTGTCTGCAAATGTTTTCACTGAGATTAAGAGCCTAAACAGACTCAAGCAGAACCAACAAAGGGAAGATTTTTCTAATATAGTGTGAAAGAATTTGAGGCTATAACTACCCATTTTAAAGATGATGAAAATTTTCTTTTAATTCTTTCTTTACAGAACAATAGATGATAGTGTTTAATTTGCAGATGAGTTCCATATGTATAAATTATGCCATTTTTAGTCTCATCATTCTGTTTTTGTATTGATACAGTAGTGTCATATGTGGTCAAAGATATTTATTCAGCAGGCTTTCCCCATGCATATGTATTATCTACACAGGTTTTTCAAAATTTTAATTTCAAAATTGATTTTAATCTTCTATCTTTGCAGACTTCTTGGTTATCACTAATTGCGATAACAGTTATGGATATCTCTGTTAGTTACATAAATATTCCATCCAGACATTTACAAGTGTGTAGGCTGGAGAGGGTCTGCTGTACATGCCAAGGGTCTAGCTAACATTCTTTTCTTACATTCTTAAATTTCAGGTAGGAAGGTGAGGTAATGAGGTGCTGCAGTGATTTTATTATTTCTTCCTTTGGTTAAGTGATTAATTTTTCTTTTTCTAGGTTCATAGAGTGAAATATAAATTAGTATGCTTTACTACTTTACTTTTTTAAGCATCTAGTTCATTCCAAAGTGAAAATTGTCCTATATTAGTATGACCTTTTGAGAAATTTCATAGCAGTAGTATTGATCAGTGACATAAGTTTTAGAAATAATGCAGAGAAGCAGCCAGAATCTCAGCTGAAGTCTGTATAAATCTCATCTGTCTCTCTCAGTTGGAGTGATGCTGATGTTGCAATACTTATGCAAAATGGGGAAGAACTTGGCTGCTTTCGTATCTCTAAATTTAGTATGTGGGTGGGCCAGGACAGTGAACAGTTTATAACATCTCTGTGCAGCAAAGTTAATAAATCCATTTTGTATGTGAACCTCTGTAAACCTTTCGTCATCCATTAAAAATATTGTTGTGCTGTTGACAATTAGTGTCAGTAGCAAGAAAGACTGGAGGAAGACCTAGTACACTTATTTCCTGTAACATTAAAGCCACTGTAATTATGGGTCATTTGCCTGGCTTCTTTGGTAATTAAGAGTTTTAATTGCTTCTAGTTCTGGGGAATTAGTTAAGCTTTTCATTATGCATATTGCCTTCCATAATCATCAGCTCCTCTCGTACAGTAAGCTTAGTGACATCATGGAAGTCAATTAGATCTTTCAAGGCAGAGCAGTGAAGTACATTTCTTTGTATGGGCTGGATTAGAAAAGGTTTCTGAAAGGCCTTGATAATGCAGTTTTGTGCAACATTTAAGCTTACTCTTCAAAAGACAAAGAGTTTAATTTACTGTTCTCACAGTCCTTAGGGTAACGAACTAAGGTATTAAGAACAAAACCCACAGGCAGAACCGTGCTTCCATTCTAATAGCAATTGTTCCAAGCTTTGCTGGATCACTTGGTTACATGTTTGTAGTGAGTAATAGTGATAATGACCAACATTTGAAAATATCACATTGTTCAAATTGGAATTTGGTGACTGTATAAAGGAAATGAGCGCAAAAGAGATTGATGTGATTCCATTGGCTCACTAAAAATCATTACTTAAATTTTACTTTATTACATGCAAGGTAGCCTCTTACTTTCTCTTGGCAGACTCCAGGTGGTTGCTGACATGTTGATGGGCAAGAATCAATATTTTAAAAAGAAAAGAAAGCAGAAAGAAAAGGTTTATCCCCTCTGCCTCTTCCACGGTGTCTGATACAGATGGGTATATAAAGGGCAGACATTTAATACATCTTAAATAATGCTTGTTTTCTTTGAACATTTTGCAGGTTGCAGCTTGGTTGTCTTAGAGCACAGCCAGCACAAATATGCATCCCTAGTCTTCCCTGGTGAAATAGTTGAGTGTTAGAGAGCCTAAAAGAGGCAGTATCCTGTTGTATGTTCTCCCTGTGTGTCATATCTGGATTCAGTCAAAAGTTAAACTCAGTTTAGCAAATTGTTACTCTTACCCATTCAGTATTAGTTGCCACAGTCTATTGTGTTGTGAAGAAAAGGATAAGAAAATCCATCCTGGGTATGTAGGAAGGGATTTGGTAGATCAGTAATGACTGTAGAGAAGGGCCTAATGCATGAAAGAGAAATTTGAGATAAGGCAGAGCTGCACTGTCTGAAGGGTGTGGGGAAAATTGCACTAACCGTTCCAACATCTATATTGAATTACTGAAATTACTTGTGGCAGTAATTTTGGTATTAGTAGAAGTAGCAGTGCTAATAATACTTATAATAAATGCAGTCTGAATTGCAGAAGTGTGAGAAAGCACTTGTCAGTGTAGGTCAGATTTTTTGGATGGCTGGTTGGTTGGATGCCAAAGGTTGCTTTGGATTGTCCATGACCAGAAATTCAAACTCAATATATATACGTTCTGGAATGAATTCCAGAAGCTTTATCTTTACTTTAAGCTTGTGCTTAAACCTATCACTATAAAACAAATCACTTAGGAACATCTGAATAACCAGTTGCTGGGATTTAAGTATGCATGTTGATGGTTTTTTTTTAATTGAAATGAATTTAACATTAATTACCAAGCAGGTGTTCAATTTGAGAGATTTGCCCTTGTTCTAATTAAGGGTGTCTAAGCCAGAAATTAGCCAGAAATTTAGCTTTCCTACTAAGCTTTATTTGGGATGATTCTCTTAAAAAAACCTAAAAGTTCATTAGTTCAAAGTAACATTATTTTCTTCCCCTCATCTCCATGTTTCTCAGTGTCTTGTGTTTGAAGATTCACCACTTGGAGTCAAAGGAGCCCTGACAGCAGGAATGCAAGTGGTTATGATTCCAGATGAAAAATTAAATCCAGATCTTAAAAAGGAGGCAACACTACTGCTGAACTCCATGGAGGATTTCAAACCAGAACTGTTTGGCTTACCAGCATACGATTAATGCCTAATGTCCATGAACATGCACTTGACTGGAGATCGGGAAAGTGGAGTGAAATTTTGTTATGGTTTTATGATTTTTTTACATCTTTTCCTCTCTTCCTCAAAACTAGAGCACAAAAATCCTGTTAAGAGCAACTCTTCCACACAGTACCTTTGAAAGTTGACTGGAATGTTTATGATTTGTCCTCATGATAAATGCTAAATTAAAGCAGCATTTTGTCTTGTGAAGTGAATCTAGCCTTGCTCTCTGCTGTGGTGGGTTGACCCTGGCTGGAAACCGAGTGCCCACCAAAGCTGCTCTGTCACTCCCCTCCTCAGCTGGACAAGGGAGAGAAAATATAACAAAAGGCTTGTGGGTCTGTATAAGGACAGGGAGAGATCATTCACCAATTACCATCGTGGGCAAAACAGACTCAACTTGGGAAAAATTAATTTAATTTGTTATCAATCAAATCAGAGGAGGTTAATGAGAAATAAACACAAATCTTAAAACACCTTTCCCCCACCCCTCCCTTCTTCCCTGGCTCAGCTTCACTTCCAATTTCTCTCCCTGCTCCCCTCCAGCGGCACAGGGGGACAGGGAATGGGGGTTGTGGTCAGTTTGTCACACATTGTCTCTGCTGCTCCTTCCTCCTCAGGGGGAGGACTCCTCACACTCTGCCTCTGTGCCAGCCTGGGGTCCCTTCCACAAGGTGCAGTCCTTTAGGAACAGACTGCTCTAGTGTGGGGTCCTCCACGGACTGCAGGTGGATATCTGTTCCACCATGGAGCCTCCATGGGCTGCAGGGGGACAGCACAGCAGGTTTTTTCCCCCCATCTTAACTCTGTTACCCCAGAGGTGCTACCACTGTTGCTGATGGGCTCGGCCTTGGGCAGCAGCAGGTCCATCTTAGAGCTGGCTGGCATTGGCTCTGTTGGACATGGGGGAAGCTTCTAGCAGCTTCTTGCAGAAGCCACCCCTGTACCTCTACCAAAACCTTCCCACACAAACCCAATACATTTGCACATCATAATGTTTTCTGGGAATATTATGAAACTATGTAGACAATTTATTGTAACTGCAGTGGAAGCTTCTTGTTCTGTTTTGGCTTGAATGACTTACTGTTTAGATCTTAACCAGAAGTCTGTTCTGGATTGGCTTTTATCCCAATACATTGTTTTTGATACAGTTACCACTGTCAACATGTTTATCCATTTCCTTATCCTGTACTTGCCCATGTATTCCTCTCTATCCTGTTGTCTTTTTTTTCACCATTTTTTTGCAGGGTTTTTTTTGTTGTTATTGTTGCACTTCCTGTGTTTTCTTGGTTTGTTTTCTTCTTGGAGGTTGAATGAGACAACTTCCAGAGGTCCCTTACAATGGTGTTTAACTGTTTTAGGTAGAAGGTTTTTTGATTAGGAACAAAAATTAATGAATCATAGTTACTTCAGTATTCAGGGTGAGTTTCCTTATATTTCTTTGCTTGTGGATTAAAAAAAACCCCAAACTTTTACATCTTCTTTGTAGACTGTTATTATTTCTGTTACTGTAGTCTGTTCATATCTCAAACAATAAAGAAAATTTTATTCCATATGTTCAGTCAAATATGACCTAGATGGTACCAGGAGATTTTTAGTACATGTAGTATAATGGTTTGCAGTTAAATGTTTTTCATCTAAGGATCTAGAAGCATTTTTATTTTTTTTTTGGGGGGGGGGGGAAGAAGGCAAATATTGTTTTAGTGTATGCATTTTGTGTATTATGTTATTTCTTTAGGTCCATGGATATTGCAGTGAATAGTGTTTGTACAGTGACAGTTAGCTGTCCCATCCAATATTAATTCCATTTCTTTCTTTCCAGACAAGATAACAGAAATATTGCTGTATAATTTTTCCTTTGACTTATGTTACATAACACAAAGTGTTACTGTAGAGCAATAATTCTGAGCTTTCAAGTGTAAAACAGGTGCCTGTTGGGATCCCCTTCATTCATAATTACTGAATTCCAACAGGGAAGTTACTAGGTAGAACAAGCTTTAATAAGCTGTAATTAGTAACTTTTTCAAAGTTTTGCATATATTTAATTGAACTGGGGAGTTCTACCAAAAA
>VXBL01003728.1:31595-98449 GCA_013400195.1 Aramus guarauna | reverse complement strand
AAAAAAAAAAAAGCATGTCTCATTTACAGTTTACTTTTCTTTTTAAAGATCTAGATACATTAATAAATATATCACTGACAAAATCAGAATTACTTCATCATGATCACCATGATGAAATCAGCATACCCTGCTTCTAATTTAATAGCCTTATCTGTTACTGAGAATTAATAGTCAGAAAACGATCACTTCTTAACAGTAAATCCTATCCCATATTCCTTCATTTCATATTCCACGTGACAGTTGTCAGTGAGATTATTGCCCTAAACTCAAATCTGTGAATCTGAGCCATACGGTATAACCTTCCTCTCCTTTTAGTAAAATTCTCTCCCATGTACTTTACTGCTTGCTGTTGACCAGCTTCCTGGTCCTGTGCTGAACCATTGGACTGTTGTTAAATTAAGATCAGTGTTGTGGTTAGCTTCCCTCTTGACTGAATGAGAAATCAAAAGAGTACACAAAATTAAATTCTTCATCTACAGTAAGTAAGTAAAATCCTGTCATCTCCATCATATGGGAGGTCATATTCATGTCAGCAGTAGGTGACTGTAGCCTGCCTGATTAACCATATACCAAATATCAACATATGTTTGTATGTATTTCTTTACCTACTTTTTGGTTGGATTTGTGGCTCTGTAGCTCGATCATCTCAACAACATCTGTTCAGAAAAGAAAAAAAGAAGGATTAAAAACTTGGATCCCTTCCTTCCATCTGCTGCTTTCCAGATGAAGTCCTGTTCTGACTGAACTAAAAAAAAGCATACCAGATCCTGGCTACAGATCATGAGGACATGTGAGCAATCAGGACATTTGAATGCTCCATCTGTGTTTGTATGAAGAGGACTGTTAAAAACTAATCCAAAAACTCTATCCTCTAACTCAGCAAACAGACTTCAATCCCAACAAATACTTAAGTGCATGCTTAATTCATTTTTATTTAGCATAGAAAGTACGCACCAGCTTAATTTTAAGGA
Organism: Aramus guarauna; assembly: GCA_013400195.1. NCBI lineage: Eukaryota > Metazoa > Chordata > Aves > Gruiformes > Aramidae > Aramus > Aramus guarauna. Next base: position 97,478 of record VXBL01003728.1, on the reverse strand, counting down.
TACGTTTAGTTTGATTTGGCTTAAAATAGAACATATGCTTCAGGCATATCCTGAGAAGAATTCAAGCCTCCACAAAATAAAGACAAACTTCATGACCAAGTTTTTACCATTGGAAGATAGGATAAGTGTAGCAAGATGGAGCTAAATTCAGCCGTGAAAATATATATTTAAAAAAAAGCAAGTTAGTGATGTAAGAAGTGTTGTACTGGAACTTAAACTCCTTTCTGCCTCACAAGTGAATTAGGTTTTACATTTTACTGGAACTCCTATGGGATTATTCTTGGTAGAATTTCCAGGTTGCAAAGATATACATAAACAGGTGTTTCATCGAATATATTTAGGTGAAAATTCATTGCATTGATACAGGATTAATTTAAAAATGCAGTCTGAATTCTGTGAAGTTTGGCATTTGCCTTCTACAAATAAAGATCAGAAAAAGCTAAGATGTTCATTTGGATTAGATGTCTTTCTAAAGAAAGCTATAGTTAAACCATAGAAACATCTGCCCAGAATCAAAATCATGTTGCATATAGTCCAAAAAAATGTCTTCAGCAGAAGCTAAACTTGCTAAATCAGAAAAAGATGCAAGAAACTTCATAGTAAGAAGAAATGAAATTATTTTCCACTTCATTAAGATCAATGTGTATCTTTAACAATTAGAGAATGAAGCTTGAAATTTTCTGCTTTATTACTAGCTCTAGATATTGGTTATCCATACAGAAATCCACTTTTTTATTTTTAATCTTGATAAATCTAGACACCAAAAACATTAGTTAGGCACTAAATTCCACAATTCCATGGGCCATTTGAAAAATATATTTTTCTACTATTTTAATATTAGAATAATCTTAAATCAAAAAAAGAATCCTTTTTTCCTAATTAATTTGTTTCCTTTTATTTGTTTCTAATTTACCACTTCGTAACTTCACTGAACTTCCTGTGTTTTAACATTGAGAGGGTAGAGCTGTTTTTTCACCCAATTAGTGGAAATAAATGGAAAGACTGCAGTGGAGGGAAAGGAGTTCTCAGCACACTTCTCTGTCCCAAGAGGAACATGACTAACATCAACACTTCATGTTAACCTTCCCTTTGGCTGGTACTTCACAAATTGTGGGTCTAAGCGCCTTACTGAAGTGGAGAACAGAAGGAAGAGGAGAACTCAAACTAAAGCCCATATCAGAACTTACAAGAGGTGAGGAGCCTGCCCCAGCTGCAGGGCTCGCTGGGTGCGCTGGTGGCTGTGGCCACACCAGGTAGCTCAGTACAACAAGAAAAATAGATTTTAGAGGCCAGGAGATAGCATGAGGAAGGCTGTTGGTGTCTTCTGTTCTTCAGCCCTCGAACCTATGGGCTCGTATTCAAAATGTTAGTTGACTTGCTCTCGTGATTAAAACAAGCCTCAGCAAGGAGAAAGCATTTTAGCTCTCCTCTCTTCACTGCTCTTTCCCCAGAATACATGCAATATGAAACCAAAACATGAAGCAAAACATTAACGGATCATTGTCTATATCCAAAGTTTCTTTGATTCAAAAAATAGCTGAGAGGGCCTTATTTAATGGAGAAAAACAAAATGGTAGAAGAAAGGAGCTGGAGACTAGGAAACAACCCATAGTGTAAACCATCTAGAACCAAACACTCCAATGAAAGGAAGAAAAAGGAAATAAAAGAGTCAAGTCTTCCACTTCTCTTTAACAAAAATGTAAAAACAATAATTGTGGAGGGAAAATCTTTGCATTAACAGAAGCAAAGCCTAAGTCAAAAACATATTCAAAGACACTGTGTTATGAGGCACTGAGATTTGTAGAGATAAGTCAACCTCGTGCAGCATGTTTCTTAAAGTCCAAAGAAATTTAAGCAGTTGGAATCCAGAATAAAAGATGATGTGTAAATCACCTTTGACAAGCATCAGAGCACAAATAAATGTAGAAAATATAGCCGTAGATACCTCAGTTCAGATGCTTCTAAGATTGTGAAGTTGTTTCAGTTTTGACTTCAAACTTTTGGATTTGTTGAACAACTACGAAATGGAAGAGTGTGTCATCAGCTTGAAGACAACTGAAAAAAACCTGCTCCATACTTTTTTTTTCCCCCATCATCTTTAGCTCAAACTGCGTATTTATGGAGTGAATTTTTCACTTCCTTGAAGTCAACACCACCACTATGGCAACTAGAGGCATTTGCTCATAGAAGAGGATATTGGAAATGGACTTGTAACTGTCTTTTGTCCATGATATCACTGTTGTTACTTTAAAAAAGTGTATTGTGGTAGTGTCATTTACTTCTCATTTCACAAAGAACAATAACACTATACAGCCAGCACTTCCTCATTTAGAGAACTTTGGAAGTTGGAGAACAGAAGTTTGATTAAGTTCCTGTAGATTTGACAAAGCAGTTTCCACTGTATCGTCTGGATGTCTTGCTAGTAATTTAATTGATTACTACTACCTACATACCTAGGGTGTGGGCAATGTGGCTAATCGTAATAATATCTAATCCAAATCACTGTAGGGCTGCGGGTAAAACTGCTAACTTACACTCAAATGTGATAAAATCAAAGAATTAAGAACTTCAAACTAGAGGTTCATTGTCCAGATCATCCTCCTACTTTCTTTCAAAAGGAAGTTGTTTAGTAGGAGATCATGTATATTTTTTACTGTCAGAAAAATATGCTTACCACAGGCTCCTCATACAAAGATGCAGCTCATTTGGAGAAGAATGTAAATACGGTAGTTCCACAAAATAGTTTTATTCCTAAGGCAGGGTAGAAATGTGCAGGGGCAAGAGGAACACACATACAGGTGAGCCATTCTGAGCCTCCTTGGATTGTCCTAGAGGAAGTGCCCAAGAGAAGAAGAGTTCTTCTAGCTGTTAACCAAAATATTGCTTTGGCGTAAAATTTCACATACACAATTTTTACCTCTGTTTTTACAGTTTCCTCTATGGCATATGAACTTTAGAGGTAAACAAAAATATGTGAAATGCAGTTAAGCTTCAGTTGTAGATAATTTTCTGTATACATTGCCAGAAATGCAAACAAGCATCTCTGACATACCAGTACAACTGCTGTTCTCAGTGGTTGCCCCAGCTGCAACTTCTTATACTCTTTGGTTAGTCACTCCGCACCTCAAGCACTGAACCATTGTAGGTAAGCTCAAGAAAGAGAGGGTAAATGCTACACTGGGAAAAAAAAAAAAAGAAAAAAAATGTTTTTCCTTTTCAGAAAATTCTGAAAATCATTCAATAGTGTTGAATGTGAAATAGTGTGAAATGTCTTTTGCTGTAGCAGAATGTAATTTCAGCAAACAGTAGTTTTATCACATACGAATATTTCACGCATTTAACCTGCTGCAGAATATCCATAGAGACATGGATGTCATAAGCCAGTTTTAAGTAGGGAGAGCAGACTTTTCATTACAGTATCAAAAAAGGGGGAGGAATGGGGTACACAAGATGGGGGAAACCAAGTGTTAATCTTTGCTAAAATATCATCTTGATTTAAAAATTCTGAAGACTGTGCAAACTGTATCGAATAATTTTATTATGGTGTCTTCATTGCTTGGATATAATCCAGAATTGCTATATTTTACCTGAAAAATTGGAAAGCTGATTAAGTCAAAATGGATTTCCTGGTGGCCTATGACTGCAGCCTTGTAAACTTATTGATTATGGTCCTCAACATTGTTCTTATTGATGGCCACAACTGAGACATTGTAAAATCCATGGCATTCACTTTCTTCAGATGAAACACATTAGGAAAGGGACTTTATGTTTTTAGGTGCAATATGGGGCAGGAAAACATGGTGGATTTTTTTCCCCTCTCTAAAGCAAGTCTTACTGTAAGGACATTTATTAATCATATAATTTCATCCTGTCATATTTCCTTAGCCTATGTTATGCAACTTTGGTTAGTAATGATTTTATTAAAGTTACAGAACACATAACATAACTGAAATTTGTGGCTGGAGATAAATCTATTTGTCCAGAGTGCGCTAAACACTTTCCATGGCTATCTTATCAAATTACTGTTATTTTTTTTGTGAGTATGGTTGAAGAAAGGTGGTTTGTGAAATTGTATATGGGGCATAGGTCCTTTCAGCTCTGATTTTCTAGTAAAGACTCAACTGTATTAGGAACAGCTTCTAAACCTCTTCTTATATGAAGGACTTTTTGACATCTGCATGAGAGGAGCTGGTGCACAGCTGTCATCTGTACACCTCTTAAAACCATTGCTGTATCTGATATGAAATTAATACTCCTTATAAACTGAGCAGAGACTGCTTTATCTTTGTTTAGTGAAGTTCACACCTGTGTGAAATTTTGCTGAAGAGACATGAACAGCCAAATTAGCTCTATGAAGAAAGGGAAGGGGAAGGGGAAGGGGGAGGGAGGGAGGCAGGGGAAGCAGCAGAACATCACTGTCCCATTGAGTTGACTCCAAGCCTTCTCAGTCAACTGAATCATCAGTTTGGACACGGAAGACATTTATGACTATGAGATCTTTTTGGCTCTTCTCCTTCCACGCTGAGACTCCATGGCTGTTGTTGTTCAACCCCAGCTGGTAACTAAACACCACCTAGCTACTCACTGACTCCCCACTGGTGCGATGGGGGAGACAATCGGAAGAGTAAAAGTGAGAAAACTCATGGGTTGAGATAAAGACAGTTTAATAGGTAAAGCAAAAGCCACGCACATAATCAAAGCAAGACAAGGAATTCATTCCCCACTTGCCATGGGCAGGCAGGTGTTCATCCATCCCCAGGAAAGCAGGGATCCATCACACATAATGGCTACTTGGGAAGACAAATGCCATCACTCCAAACATCTCCCTCTTCCTCCTTCTTCTCTCAGCTTTATATGCTGAGCATGACATCATACGGTATGGGACATCCCTTTGGTTAGTTGGGGTCAGCTGTCCCAGCTGTGTCCTCTCCCAACTCCTTGTGCACCCCCAGTCTCTTACTGGTGGGGTGGTGTGAGAAGCAGCAAAGGCCTTGGCTCTGTGTGAGCACTGCTCAGCAGTAACAAAAACATCCCTCTGTTAGCAACACTGTGTCCAGCACAGATCCAACACGGTAGCTACTATGAAGAAAAATCTATCCCAGCCAAAACTAGCAACAATGGGCTTTAAAAATACAGGATGTTTCTCAATGACATTTAATTATATTACCAACCTTCCTGGGGAAATGGAAGTAAATCCTTACCACCATAAATGCTGCTTTAAAAAGAGGGACTACTTAAAGGACTCTACACTTAGTCTGAGCACCCCGCAGGGAGGTTTACATTCCCTTTCCCAGTGATACTGAACCAGGTGTAGACTACCTAGTCCGATGTTTAGCAAATAACAGCACCTAACATTAACCAGCCTTCTTTTCAGAGAAAGCTAACCTCACTAATATTTACCTCACTTGTGGTCTAACATTTACAGCTACTCCTACCTCTATGTTTCTATGGTAGTATCAGTACCTGGTCTCACTATTCTGTAGATAATCTGGACATGTATTGTATTAGCTTCTGATGGCTATAATGACCACACCAAAGATTGCACATTTGGGGGAGTATATCTGTGAGTGATTACATACTGAATATCTGAGATACCCTCTCACGAAGGTGACTGGGACCATCCATGAGGAACTATCATAACTATTTGTTCTAGTCTGCCTATTGTTACACAACTTCCTGCATTCTTAGTTCAATAATTTACAAACCTTTTTTGCTTATACTCTTCCTTCCATTAAGCCATCTGAAGTTACTACCACAGTATCAGCCTTGTTGGTTGTTATTAAGACATCTTTCTCACAAGAGTATTAGTTTTTTTTTGGGGGGGGTTGAGGTGGTGGTGGTTTTTTTTTTCCTTTGGTTGATTTTTTTTGGGGGGGGGGCATTTGGTTTATTTTTTGGGGGGGGGGTATTTTTTTTATATTTTTTTTTATAAGAACTAAGTAACTGTAGAACAAAATAGTCACTTCAGAGAAGTGCCAGTGAAATATATTTTCTCAGACACGGTCTTCCTACGCCCCTGTTTGGGTAAGTGAACATTAGAGACAAGACAAACCTCTGACTCCAGGAGGGCTGGGTTCTACTGGAAGACTTCCAACACTGCTTTGCACTGAATTTGTTCTATAGCTAAATGCCCAATCCACTTTGTGCCGTGACACTATGCAAACTTCATCAACATTTGTACTGTAGAATTGTTCATATAATTCTATAGAAAATTTAAAAACAGTACTGCAGACTATGATGATTTATGACAAATCATGATACCATCTTCCTAGCCAGTTCAGTGGTAGTGGTATGACTAAAAGGATACCACACACATTTCTTGTTTGACTGAGATGGCTAGAATGAAAGAAAAATATCTCTCATGAGATGTACAGATAATTGCAGCTCATAAAATCCTCTGTTAAATGGGCTATACATCACACAAGTATATGCAGGCAATTTCCTTTTAGCCCATCTCCCTCTCTCCCCTGTTACCATCTTCTTCTCCTTTCCCTGCCACATATAAATATTTGGGTTTAGCATGTGCTAAAATTTAAATGCAAGGATTAAAATATGTTTTAAAGTCCTAACAGTATATCAGTACTTTTGACATGATTGAACACTATGGCTTGTATGAATTCATCTTTGCAAGTAAGAAGTCGTCAACATATAAGTGACTCTAATACTAGTGATTAAATGCCATCTTCCCTTCTGGGTTCCACAGCTGAAGTGTCATTCTTGGTACAGTATTTTTCAGTTCTGTTAGGTTTACATCAAAAGTATTAAGATAAATTCTCTCTTCAAATATATGCATGTTCATCTGGATAAATATCCTACCTGCCTTGATAATTAAAAAAACTTTCAACTGTTCTTGCCAAATTATTTTTATCTTTTAATATTTGAGGCTTATACCTGTATAAAAAGTAAAAATATATATATATATATATTGTTCTCATCTGTTTTATTCAGTAATCATCTCTTGTTAAGTAAAATATCCAAAGAAATGTCTGGTACAATTTTAGACAATTCATTCGAAACTGAAGATTTCAAGATTTCAACTGTAGCCACTGTTGTTTGCCTTAATGCATTAGATAGAGACCTTGTCTTTGATATCAGATTCTGATCTAAAAGGTCCTCAGAGAAAACACAAGCCATTTCAAATGTGAAAAGGGAAAAAGTGCCTTCTACTAATTAAATGAAAAACAACCTGAGATTTATTTGTCAAAAGGTAAACTTTGTCATCTCATCAAGGGGTCTTTTGGGGAAACACTACCTAGATCTTTGTTTTGCAGTAAATCTCATCCTCAGATTTCTCAGTTTACAGGCCAGCAGGCTGGCACAGTTATCCCTAGTAATCTGAACACAAATCACTTTTAATGTTGAAGATTAAAACTAATACACTGGGACTCCTGGAAATACAAAGCCAACCCATTGCGTGGGCCACACTTGCCATGTGCAGTCAGGGTGAATAACTAGACTATCGTATGCTCAGAGAGCTTCTACGTGATAAAATAGCTGCCAGTAGTCATGTTCCCCGAAGGCAAAGACAGGAAAAAGGTATCAACAACTATGAGCAAAATGTGCATAGGATCAGTGACCGACTGATCACTGCAGAGTGGCCGGGCAGCGATTCAGCCCTCACTGAACCCCCCTCGGTATCAGCAGCCGCCTTCAGTGCACACAGCTCCTTGCGACAGAAGAGCAGAACTCTCTGTATCCAAAATGCTTGAAGCAAGAACCGTCACCATGACAAGAGTTATACCCCTTTCTAAAGTCCAAAGCATAGCCATGAACTTTTTGGTTATAGTTCACTAACGATAGCACGATACTTTTCCCCTCTTGTACTTGCAGGGGATTTTTGGCAACACATGTAAACTAGTTGAGTTATTAAACTCCTTTAGTTGTCTGATTGCACAGCTGATTGCAGATATAAACAATCAGCAGACATGAGCTTTGCAGATGCAATTAATCACAAAACACACACACACACAAATATACTTCTGCATCACAGAAGTTAAAAACTTGGAAGCCAGAATGCAAAAGGGATTTGAAATATTGGGACAATATATGTGATGCATTTGGATTTTTTTACAGGAAATTAATATTATTGTATAATAAGTTAAGTAAACAGTTTGTAATTACTTTTTTATAAGACCATTGCTATCAGGAATATTGTAACTATAACTGTACAACTTAATCACCATTGAAAAGAAAATGTCAAATTTACCCAAATGCTGTATTTTACCCCAGTCCAAGTAATTTCATTTTGTTAATTATAGCTGTAAATTTTACAAAGACAAACTTCTGATTAAGATTAAAAACTAATATAAAATAAAGTAAAACCTGTAACAGCAAACAAAAAATGGCTCCTAAATCTAGAATACACTAAATCCCTAGCTGTCCATTCTGTTTACAAAGAGAAGAGACAGCTCTTTCATCCCTTTTTTCTTTATCCCTCTTTCTCTTTTATCCCTTCAAATATGGAGCTTAATCATGCAGGATTACTATGTGTACTTCCTCTGATCAACACAATAAGAAGTTAGCATCTCAGAATAATAAAAAGTATTAAAGACTGTAGAAGAACCAAAACTCTTTGCCTACGTCAAGCCAGGGTAACTGGAAGCAACGCAGCTGAGCTTTTCCACACTGTGGATAGGAGTAACGCACACTGCAGGTCTAGGGGGGTGGAGAAGGGATGAGATACCCATCAAGTAGGTTTTGGTTAGGTATTGTTGATTCAGCTTCTTCTTCAGTTTTGTTCCAGTGCAAATGGGACCAACCACAATGTAAAAGTAAAGACACGGCGAAGCGAGCTGAATCTAATTGCAACCCTTCAGCTGCTCAGTGAAATTAATGTTTCTGCGCCTTTCCCTGCGGTGTGTTGGCTGTGTGCTAATGTGACTGCAAGGCTTCAGGAGGCCTCCTGGGAACGCTCCCACCCATGCCCGTCATGGCAAAGATGTTTCAACACACTGTCCTAAAAGTCATGGACCCAAGCTTCTGGGGTGAAAAATAGGCAAAGAAAATATGTGGCTAATTTTCTGTTTGGGGCATGGCTTCTTTGTATTTGAACACAGAATAAAATAAAATTTAACAAATCCACAATGATTATTGCTGGACAAAGTAAAAGGTTTCCTTCAGTATTTCTGTTCTCTTTTGGGAAACGTCATAGTCCTATCATAGTTGATGATAAAAAAATTTCCATTACAAAAGTTACTCTGAAGGATGTTAAGCTCTTTCTCCCTCTCACTTGAATGTACCATCAGCATGCCTATGCAATTTGCATCAAAATAAATATTATAACAGAAGTGTCAGAGGAGTTCTCTACACAGTCAAGGTTGATTTTCAAAAGTATTGAAACATGGAGGACATTCAGGAAACATCTGGAAGAAAAATGAACCTTGTGCCAATATTTAAAAAAAAAGAATAAATAGAATAACCTATTTAGTTATAAGCTTGTCATCATAAAATCACTCTGAGGAAAAAAAAACACCTAATATGAGACTCAGTTTATAAAGAATTAAAAGAGAGTAATTTAATTAATGCAAATGAACACAGGTTTCTGGAAAACAGATCTTGTCAAACTAACTTGGAGGCTTTTTAGACATATATAAATTTGACTTGTAAAGATACTGTTGCTGTAATATTTTTGGATTCTATTCTGACCTGATATGCCACAGTATCTTGATAAATAATGTGAAACAGTAAAAAAATCTGCATGCTATAAAATCTATTAAAAGTTATCTAAATAATAGCTCACTGTAATTATAAGCAGGACTCACTGTTAAATGGCTATGAAGGTTGTTTCACAGGGATCAGTTTTGGGCCCTAAGCTATTTAATGAGGTTATGAACATCATGGGGGACAATAATTACTGATACAGCCTTCAAATGATGCATAAATTGCAGAAGGAGGGAACAGGCAGGTGGAAGCAGAAGAATGACTGGATACTGGTCAAGAAAAATGTTCACAGGTTACCAGCTGTGCCTTTCAGCAAAGTGTTTATGAATGCAGTCTGCTCCCACAGGATGGAGAACAATGTCCTGGTAAGCCACGGCTCCAAAACCACTCAGGATCACGCTGGATGTGTCTGCAGGAAATGAGTCTCCAGTGCAGCAGCAGGCATACTGATTCGGAGTTGCCATCTCTTGCAGTGGGGAAGCAGCTGCAGGTCCATGCCCCAGGACCAAGCAGCAGTGAGCCTGAGCGCGTGTTCCCAGCAGGCGTGCACACACACGGAGCACACGTGTACACCACAGGCATCGCTCAGTGCAGGACAGCACAGCAAATTGCCAGCCACGCGTGCAACACAGGCACACAGAGCACTCGCACGGACACAGGCAGCACCGAGGGACTCATCCTGTCCTCTTCTCTGCCTGATCAGGGTGGAGATCGGCTTCTGAGAATATATATGTACAAATGTCCAATGTGGATCCCTCCAGCAGCTGGGCTCAGACAGCCGCTCTGCCCAGAAGAGTTTTTTATCACACAACCAAATGATATCCGCACTCTGGGACCCAGCAACACTTTAACTTTCAATCCAGAACTGGGAACACACCATCTACCCCTCCAAGTACCCCATTGCCAGCAGAGACATCCTTGGCTCCCAGGACGGAGGGCACTTGCCATGCCATGGCACCCCCACTTGAGGGGATCCCTTGAGCACCCCTGCCTTGCACGAGAGGCAGAGCTGCCGTGAGCAGAATGACGCACGTGCATTTCTCCTTGCACACGTGCCTGCAGAGATTACAAGCAAGAGCAGAGCAGCCTCTGGGTTCACTACTGGTGCCACTGCTATGAGAAAGGAAACTTTGAGAAGCTTTTCAGGTTAGCAGGGGTTTGGTAAGCTAGAAGTCTTAAATTTGAAGCTAGATAAATTAAGATTAGAAAGGTGGTATGTTTGGAACAGGCTGTTGTTGCTAGGACAAACTGTCAATTGATGTATTGAATTCACTATTTCTCGAAATGTTGAAATGAGAACTAGAAAGTTTTTTGATTTTTTTTTTAATTTTATGCTTAATTCATGCAAGAGCTAATTCAGGGAAATGTTTCATTGTCTGTCAAGGAGTGGGTCAGATCTGAAGATCATAATAATTTTACTTTGTCTTATAATCTCTGAAAATGGGCTTTAGGAGCTGTTTAGTCCTTGCCGAAAATTGTTCCCAGTCTTTCATCCCATTGAAACATTGAGTTGAAACATCCTTCTACATCATGTCTAGATCTGCTAAATGGTTTTTTACTCACAAAAACTGGCCATATTTCATGCCTTTTTAGTGCCATATATGTGAATTAATCTCAAAAGCAATTCAGCAATTTTTAAAAAGAATAGTATAGCTATCTAGACAACCATTATTCTTTATGGGCATTAGAGACACATGACTGTATTGTGAGATTTTCACTATAAAATACAATTTCACTCTTCCAAATTAGATTCAGCTTTAAATCTCTTAAGGTAGAATGGTATATTATGTAAAACATAATATCTTAGAAAATGCCTTGACAATGAATTTTCATGGTTTTTGGGGGGGAGGGGGGGTTCATCCAAATAGGAATTTCAGAAATGCCCCTGCTCACAAGAATGCTGAGAAAAGTGCTAGCAATATAGACATCAACTTTGCCCCCCTTAAGAAAAGACAAACTATCATTTTTTCAGTTTGGAAAAAGAACAAGGTAAATGAAAGGGTCGCCCCCATAGTGATGTCATGCAAGCGCTGACATAAAAGCTCTATGAAAATATTAATCCTTTTGCACTTGCTTTTAATAGGATACTAACAAAAACAAAAAAGCATGACCAGGTGGAGGGGAAGCAAGGATTCAAGGGATAATTTTCTTATTTTGTTTTAAAAAAAAAATCTCCCCAATTTTTCTTTATTTCTATTAAAGCACATATAATTAAAAAAAAATAAAAAAATTAGATGTTCATACCAGAGTTGATGAGAAGGGGAAAATATTTTGTCTAGCTCATGGAGATACGACTTCCTCTGAGGTTAGAACATGCCATTCCTAAAGGAGGTATTTTTAAGGTATGCTTTTGGAAGTAGCACTCTTCCATAAAGACTGATCTTCTCCCTGTCACTTCTTAGAGAAAGCAACTCATCTCCATCCTTCTCTTTACATTGCAGGAACTATAATTTGAGAAGGCAGCAGGAGTGTAAATTAAAATACATCCACAGATGTAGTCCCCGTAACTGAGCCACTCTGTCGTGGCCCACGTTAGCTGTGCATGAGATCTGGAACGTTTTCATCAAGTGATTAACAATAACATTGTAACTAAGCTGACAAAAATTCTCTTGTGTGTTTGATTTTTAAGCAGTGAGAAGAACTGAAGGAAATGAGCCAACACATTTTGGAATTTCACTGCAATATCCTCTTTGTGTATCTTAGCTCATTTTACTCTGCAAAGTACTCTTGTATATTCTGTATACAAGAAGCACATTCCATTGTTGGGAATGAGACAAAACACTCTGAAGCGTTGATACAATCTGAGTATGCCATATAGGATGTACAAACTTTGAATTTAAACAATGCACACTGAGGGAGTCAGGGCACACTTATAAATTAGGCTTATAAAGTATTCATCAGATCACTTTTGTGCATTGAACTGCTGCATATGCATTATACATTTGCTTTCCCTTCTACATCTCTTTCTCGCTCAATCCTTCCGTATGCAGTTCATGCAAGCTTAGTCTCTCCAGTTCAATTAGAATCAGTGAACAAATCTGGAGATGGTAAGAAGGCTGCAAGCTACATTTGTGTGTATCCCTGTGATTTCAGTATACACCTGCGATTCTGAAAGTTCAGAAAAGTAATTGTTTACAAACTTCATACATCCACGGTGGAGCTGTTGTGGTTTACACTAGCTGAGGATAATGTCCGTGTGAGTCTACCTCGCAAAGATCAGTGCAGACAAACTGAAAGGACTAAAACATTGCAAATTACAGAAATTTAAAACAATTACAGTTTTGGTCTTATTACCATGAAGTTAAAAATGTAAAATAAAACCAGAAATATATGTTTGTGGGTTTTTTTCTGACATGGTTTTTGTTTCCCTCCTTACTTCCTCCTCCTATTTTGACATCCTCTCTGGAAAATGACAGATTTCACAACAAAGGACAGAAAAACCTGAAGATGGTTCCTTCCACTCTGTTTCAGAGACCTTCTTTCTTTGACAGAGAATTTAAGGAATCAATGTAATTGCTTCCACTCAAGAGATTCTAATCCAATTTAGGAAGAAAAATTGAGTGAAGTGTGGGAGTTGAAAGTGGAACAAAAAGGTTATCTTACATATTGTGACCAGGACCGAAATAATAATAAAAAAAAAGTAAAAAAAAAAAAAGGTAAAAAAAAGTTTAAAAAAAGTACAAAAAGGTAAAAAAAGGTAAAAAAAAAGTAAAAAAAAAAAGTAAANATAAAAAAAAAAAATAAAAAAAAGTTTTAAAAAAGTACAAAAAGGTAAAAAAAAGGTAAAAAAAAAAAAGTAAAAAAAAAGTAAAAAAAAAAAAGTAAATTATGCTTACTGTGATTATGCTGATTTGATTATCCAAAGAAATCTACTTTCTAATTCAAGTCAATAGCTACAGTTTTAATGTGATTTTTTATCCATAAATATATCTCTAAAAAGAAAAGCAAAAATGCTGATTAGGATAGCTATACATACTTATGAAACAAGATGTATTTCCTATATATTGTCTTTAGGAATTGTCGGTTTCCTGTTGATCACATGCATATGCATGTGTCAGGGAAGCAAAAGTACCACTCTCCTAAGTGCAAGAGGTATTACTGTTATGATAACTGATAGCAATCATGCATGCATTTCAGTTCAAGGGAAATACAGAGAGATGCAACTGAATGAAATATTACTTGCATACAAAACAAATGCACAATAGTACTAAAAACTTCAGTGTTACTACAAAAATTATGAAAGACAAAATTCTCAATGGAGACATATAACACACTGTCTATAAAGCAATATATGGTCATGTACTGAATATTAACATCTCAATCTGAGAATCAGGGGAAAATTATGTAAGAATAAATAAGTACTCATTTTACTAAACAGTAGGGAACCCAAGAGCTTTTGCAATAGCCCACAGGTCATAAAAGAAGTGTGAATCTAGTAGAGATTATCTCCATTGGGATTGAAAAGAAAACAAACCAAACCAAACCCACCTGTAAAGGAGTCAAAAGTAGCTCTTGTTCACTATACACCTGTGATAAGAGTTCTGTTAGACAAAATAAATTACATGATACCAAGAGAATGTCTTCCTGCTCTGAAGACATAAGGGACATTTCCGTTCTGCTTGTGTGCTTGTACGGATGAGAGAAAGAGGTGTGCATGACTCATCCTGACAAACAAAACCTACTCCCAAAATAAATGTGCAGACCCTAAAAATATCAAAGCAAACAAACAAAACATGTAAAAGAGAAAAAGGAGAAAACTTCTTATATAAATAAAGAAGGTGAAAGAACAGATACCCATCTGAGATACCAGTTAAATATAAAACAAAGCATTGGTATGCAAGGAGCGAAAAGCAATCATTCAGAGCTTAATGTCTTATGCCATTAATATCATCTATGCATAAGTTGTCTCTTACAATATTGCTTCTAAAAATATCACATTTTTGTCTTCCACAATTTACAAAAAGAAGTGCACTTCACAACCATTAGCCACATCTCATTTTTGTGATAGATTCTCAGTTGATATAAACCACTGTGACTTCATCTGTGCCGCTGGAGCTTTTTTATATTAATTGAAGCTCTTCAAATCTTCCTTAGGTGTTCTGCACAATGTGGAATTTTGTGCAATTAACAAAGTTATTGAACATAAAACATTTTTAGTATTCATTAGAATGCAAATAATATTCAAAACAAATAAGCTTCCACAATCACAGTATCTAAACACATGTGCTGGTTTGGGCTGAGATAGAGTTAATTTCCTTTCCAGTAGCTGGTGTAGTGCTGTGGTTTGGAGTTAGTATGAGAATCATGTTGATAACACATTGATGTGTTTAGTTGTTGCTGGGTAGCTGTAGTGCCTACACTAAGTGAAGGACTTTTCAGCTTCTCACGCCCTGCCAGGTGCAGCAGAAGCTGGGAGAGCACAGCCAGGACAGCTGGCCAGGGTGGCCACAGGGATATTCCATACCATACAGCGTCATGCACCCTATAGAACTGGGGAAGCGAGCTGGGAGGTGGGATCGTTGCTCAGAAACAGACTGGGCATCGGGTTGTTGGGTTTTTTTTCCTTTTGCATGTAGTGATCAATTGCATTTGTGCATCACTTGTATTATTGCTATTGTTGTTATTACTGTTTTTATTGTCATTTGATGATGACGATGATGATGATTTCCTCCTTTGTTATCCTATTAAACTGTCTTTATCTCAACTCACGAGTTTGTTTTTTCCATTCTCCTCCCCATCGCCTTTGTGGGGAGGGGTAAGGAAGCAGCTTCATGCTGCTCAGTTACTGTCTGGGGTTAAACCATAACACCTGTCTATTTTACTCATGAATATCTGTGGAAAAGGTCCTTCTTCATTTCTGTCTCTGGTATAACTCCCTTCAGGCAACGTATTACAGTGTCTATTTTTCATCCAATAACATTCCTCAGTTCTTAGACTGGCCAGAGGATCATTAGTGGAGAGAAAAAATCATCTCTCACAGACATAATATAGTATTTATGTCTCATAAATCCTTTATTAGTTTAGAAGACCCAAAGTCCTCTAGGGACTGTAGCAAATTCAAAAGCTGTTCCTAAATGATAGAGTAGATGTTTGAGTTTCTTACCTGCCTAGCTACTAGATAGTAAAAAAACCCACAGGCAGACAACAGTTTGTTATATGGAACATATATTTGCCTACTCAACATCAGGCCTAGAACACACCCAAACTTTGCACCTATAGTTTGCAAAATGTAATGCACTAGACGTCAGTTGGTGCAAATTGACGTAATACTACCAAATCAGTACCTAGAGAATCTTGTTTGATGCTCTAACAGGATTTTGTGTGGGGACTGAGGTCTTGAAATCACTGAAAAATAGTGAATTGATTTTTTCAGATTAATATATATGAGGGATCTTCATCTGTCCTGTTCTTCAGCATTGCTTTAGAACATTCAAAAATGGCTCTGACAGTAAGAGAGAATGGAAAGTGTAGGTAAGTAGAGACAATATACTCACAGACAACAGCATTATTAATTTATTATTAATTTTATTATTGCTTTATTAATATTTTTTCTCCATTGAAAGTGATGCTAATTTCTCCTTTTTGGAGGCAACTAGCAGTTAGCAGTTCATTGGAAGATGACCAAGCATTGCAATTTGATTTATTGTTTTAGAACCAGTGCCTTGGGATACAACTGATTTGGCTCTCAAATTAGGAGAGTAGTACTAAGCGAAAATGTTAATTAGGCTCCTAGTGGCCACTTAAGATAGCAGTCCTTAGTTTCAAAGAGCAGTCCTTGATGTGCCACAAGGAGCTGCACACAGTGGTACCATTCCTCTGAGATTTCCAGCAGCAAAATTGTATTAGAAGATAGCTAAAAATATGTTACTCTCCTAATATTCATATTCCCTGTAAGCAGTTACTGTAGTTGCCATAGGAATGTTTTATAATTGCATATTGATGGTGGGGTGGCTTATGTCCTTATTGAATAGGAAGAAGTCAACATTATGAAGTATTCAGAGGGCATTTGGCAGACCTAAAGGAATTTTTCAAATGTGATATGGAATTGCTTAGAACAGAACAGAAATGGTTAGTAATGATTTCAAAATGTAGTTATTGCACAGGTATATGTAATGAACAATCTCCGTATCGTAATGCATAATCTTCTTTTCTTCTGAAAAAGAAGTAAGTACCTCCCTATACTTGCATCTAATCGTCACACACTACCTCGGGAGTGCTGTTATGTTCACATTATGGGGACCATACTGTGCCTTTTTGGCACATAATTCAGGCAGTCAAGCTGTCCTGGATTGTTTGCGAAATGCTGTGAATGTGGAAACATGATTGATTTGACAGATTTCAGAATGCACTAAAGGATCTGGGATATGAATGCAACTTCACCTTTTTAACAAAATGCCATGAAGACAAAGTCAAGCAGTAAATGCTTACTGGGTAGCATAGAGGAGAGTCCTGAGATTCAATTATTGGGATAAAATACCAAACATACAGGCCCAGCTTCAGGTCCTGCTGTGAACCTCCTTTTCATCGGGTCTGAGAACTGAAAATCTGTGACTGCTGCATTCTGTGATGCTGGAAATACGTGTTTGCAGATGGAAAAGGATGTACCCTTGCCTCTGCAACAGGAATTATGGGAATCTGAGCCAAAAGAAAGAAGTGATTGACCCCAGACCAGCAATGATGAAAGAATTTGAAGGAAAATTAGATTTGTGGCTCATTTTCCTAGTAATATAACTGGACTAATATATAAAAAAAGCCGGCTACATCCTGTTCGGTCGCCCTGGCGCAGCAGGGTTTATGGCTGTGTGACTAAACTCTTGTCTTTCCGCAGGGTCTGCGCGCTGGGAAGTGTCTCTGGCTTGTGCTGTCTCTTGAACGGGGTTGAGAAGAAGGTTATTCGGCACGAGCCACAGCCATGCCCGAAAGCAAGCTAACCGCTGGATGGGAGGGACGCCCACATGCCTGTATTGCAGACCGTGCCTTACCCAGACCTAACTGACTAGTACGGATGTCACTAGCAATGAGTCGCGGTGACAGTGCGTATTTGTGATTAGGCCTTTATGTCTCAGCCTTTCGTATCAGAGCAGACGCTGACATGCTGGGCTGACTGCAGCTCAGTTTGCCATCATCAGCTCCACCTGTCGAATCCCCGCAGTGGACCCTGCCTTTGTGCCAGGGAAAGGGCTAGATGACATCCAAATATCTTTATTTACATGTTTTCTACAAATCTGAGCAAACTACCGCTCCTGCCTAGGACAGCTTGAGTGGATCCTGAGCAATGCCTTAGTTCTCTGCATAGTTGCACACAGTGTAGCAGGACATAGAAACACGATAGAGTAATGAAAGGTTTTGCTGCCAGGATCTTGGCCTCCTTGTTCTTTTGAGCATCCCTCCTCCCCACCACAGGCAGGTTTCCACTGCTTCTCGGTTACCTCAGCACACTGGACCCACCAGACCTCGAGGTTAAAAGGAGATGACCAGACTTAGCTGAATGAAAGCCTGGTTTTCAGGTTCGCCGGTGCATTCGCTGGCTGTATGCTGCAAAGTCCCCTTCCCCCCTCATATTGCCCAAGGAAGTCTGGATGGAAAGTTATGGAGAGATGATCGGTATGCTGCCACTTTCTCAGGTTGGCTGTTCTGACTGGAACAACCAATTTTGACTGCAAACAGAATTGCAATGCCAGAGTTAACATTGCCTGTGTTGCCAGCTTAATAAATAGAGCAAAGAAACCCTGGCACAATGCACAGCACAGAACTGGAGCAAAGTTATGGCTAGCTAATGTCACCAGTAATGGAAAATACACTGATTATTTCTGGGTCTGTGGGTTTTTCTGCTGGCTTTATTCCAGATGCTGGAATCCCAAGGATGGTGCATGAAAGATCTCAATGGCTTTATGATAGAAAATGTGTGGAATTTTATGATATTAGTTTCCAATAGATATCCTGTTTGACAATTTTTTTATGGGCGATGCTTATTTTAGATGGCATCTATTGTATCTGTTTATCCATGCCTTACATGTATTTTAAACTATGGCATTTTGCAGAATCATCCATATAGAATAAGTGCTGTAGACCAAAAAGTCAATATGGAAACAATGAAAGTAAAATCACCTTTAAAAGATAAAAATGTCCAGTTTTTAATACTTCCTGCAGTCAGACTGATGGTTACATGAGGTCCTAAATGTGTCTCTTGAGCCTTCTTAAAACAGTATCCATATTCTCAGAGTGTATATATATATTTAAATAAACCTCTTTGAAGATGCGAGAGAATAAAACATATCTTAACTATTTTATTATTTCATTGCTTCGAAATAGTGTTCTTGAAGTACCAAAAGAGGAGAAAAAAAAAACAAAAACCAAACCAAACCAACACCACTTCCACAATAGAGTTAGAATGTACAGTTCTCTTATTTGAACATATCATGAACAAGAAAGAAATCAGTGTTTCACCTGATTTATGCCTGACAAACTTTAATGTCCTCTTTCAGGTAAGAAAATGATTTGGAGCTTTGTCATACTAGCAGCATCAATAAGATACAAGCAAGTATGGGATATATGATGTAAACAAAGAAGATTTTCCTCTAAATATTTCCATTTATTTGTTTCTTCTGCTGTCTTCGAAGCTCTGAAGTTCACTGTTGACAAAGTAGCTGAAGTCATGCAAATAAATTATTTCACTTGCATGCAAAATATGACTCTGCTACAGTAGTAGGCGAGCTCAGTGCAGTATACCAGTACATTTTGCAGGCAGAAAACTGAGACTTACGAATCAAGATTTTAGAAATTTATGATTAGGTTTTAATCTCTTAGAATAAAATATATTCACAAATTATTCACAATTTTAATTACTTATATGGAAAAAATTACTTACAAAGCGTCTTTGATATTGAGATTTTTCTTCTGCATTCTAATATTATTGTCACCTGCAAGACTAAAAGTATCCCTACTGGAACCTCTTTTAAAACAAACAAACAAACAAACAAACAAACAAACAAACAAAAATTTAATGAAGGCAAAATGTGTACAGTTTGTGTGATGAATTAAAATGAAAAGCTGAAAATTAAATTCTGAATTCATCACATTGTTCTGCTATGTAATCTGATATTTTTCTGCAATGGAGATGAATTTTTGATTATCTTGGGAAAGACAGATAATTAGCAGGGAAAAAAATTCCTAGAAAACAACCATAGATATCTCCATATCCTGGAGATTTATTACAGAACACAAGAGACTTTCATCCTAAATTCAGTTATTTGAAATGCATAGAGATATTGATCAGCACCATTTATTAGTGATATCTGCTCTTTATCAATTGCTTATGTAACATCATAGATGTGTACTGAGGCTTTAGAGAGTACTAACTCTGCTTGTTACCTCTTTGTTTGATATACTGCATATTTGTGATATGATTAAGACAGCCCTTAAGAGACACTACAAAATACTTATAGAAGAAAGATACCAGACCAACTGGCAGCGATTAACCCTTTTACTGTTAAAGACATGGTGGAGGTTGAAACTGAATTACTGTAAAAAAAAAAGAGCATTTGTCAGGGAAGAAGCCTTCAGGTAAATCAGTAAGAAGGAATGTGCATAACTCTTACCTATAGTATATTAGTCTGTTGAATCAATTTGCAATGTTAAGGCATGCTCTTGCATCTGTGGGTTAAAAAACATCAGATTATTACTTGATTTTGTTATGTCCTCATCTATGTTTTTAAATCATAAGTGGTACTAAGATTTTCCACATGGCTGCATTCTTCTCTTAATCAGCTCTGACTTTTGCTAGGATAGTCTGTCTTCCGTCATCTGCCTACAAACTTCAGAAGCCAGATGTGAATTACATTTTTAAATAGTATCCCATAACATAAAGATTTCAAACCTCAAAGAAGGTGGGAGAAAAGCTGCCTCCTATTAGACTAAGCATCCATTTTATTGAAAAATTTAACTGCATCTTATACATGTGGCTTTGAAGGACTTAAGACTAATGTACAGGAATGGATATTTTTAGCTAAGGAAAATGCTTGCTCTGAAATAAAATATTTAGTAGTATTTAGACTTATTTTTTGAAGAGTCATAATTTCTTGATTTTGTTAGTTTAGAAGTGTTTAAATATGACTTCTCTGGTAGAATTTGAAACAGCTATATAACTTTAACTTTATATACATATAGGGAAAAAATATTCTTATTTACCTCCCTTCTGCCAGAAGGTAGTTCAATTTTCCTCACTTGTTAGTTACCAGTGGAATGAGAAAATAACAGATAAAATAAGATTTTCCCTATGGAAATGAACAGATGTTATTCTTAAAAGTGTTATGAAGTTTTACATTTCTTACTGCAAAAGAAAATTACTGGGAAAAACTGATTAAAATAAAAAAGAAATGTTGCCACAGACTTCTAAAATAAAACAAACCAGTGGAAAATCACATTAAAATTCCAGTTAGAGACTGCCTAGGGGAAGAGAGAAATTCCAAGAAATGTTTGAGAGATCTTAGTCTTCACCCTGCACAGCATCTGAGAAAGGCACAGTGCCCCACTTGTGTGATTTACAAGCTCACTGTGGAGAACAAACAGGGTTATAAAGGAAGATAACTTACTAATAATATTTGATTGAGGTTCAATCAACAGACAGTCTTTTCTGTGAATACAGGCAACACGTTGAATGAGAATGAATGGAGATCCATCATTAAAAAAATACTTCCCCTTTCACTATGACAATTAAAAACAAAACAAAACAAAACAAAACAAAACAAAACAAAAAACAGAACATTGCAGCCAGCTCTATTCTTCAGATTTACTTATTTTATTTAGCTTTTATATCTTGTTACCTTCAAGTACTTTGGAACAGTTTTTCCCTTCCTGCTGCTTTTGCATTCTTGGAATATTTCCAATAAAAGTTTTCTGTCCAACTCTCATGCTAATTAATACATGGTAGAGTACTATATTGTGCAGCGTGTATGCACATTACAGCTACTAACATTTTGCTACTTCTCTCAGTAATTAGCATCAGAGGATGAAAGGCAACATTTTTTGCTAATGAATGCTCTTACAGCCCTTTGAACATGCAAGGCCCTATAAAAGGATGAAGTGCAATGTTTCCGGTTCTTTCCCTCAAGCTTTAAGTCCATGTTTGGCTGGCTTCATCTTTTCTCCCATGGCTAAAACCTTTCATTTACATGTTGAATTTCAGTGGTGTTAAATGATAAAATGAAAAGACTGAGAATATGGAAAGATTACAATTTGCATTCACAGGATACACCTATATGAAAAAGCAATAATGGGACTTACTTACTTTGACACTTTTCCAGTTAATACTAAAATAGCTTGTGAGGAGAGCAACAGTGGTGATCTAATCCTAGTACTAGGTAGAATAAACCAAAACCACAAGTCTTTTAAGGATAAAATCATAAGTATTTTAATTAGAAAATAATACAAAATTTTTGAGTTTATAAAATAAGTTTAAATTACTGCCCAGTGTAATCTGGTAATGTTCTTCTGATATCCAGCTAAGTTGATGAACTCAGCTTGTATAGATGAAATGCTGTGCTCCTTCATAGATGCTCATGTGCATTTTTATAAGACTTGTTTAAATGTGATGGGCAAAAGTGTAAGTTTTTCTGCAGATTTTTTTTTTTTTTTAAATTCAAAACCAATTAGATTTTCTTGCTGCTCAGCTGAAGACATTTCATGTTCCATAGAGCACTGAGCACTTTTCTGGTGTACTGCGGTTTTCTCAGTTTGGACATCCAAAAATAACTGTACAATTTCTTTCTCAGTTTCCTTCTCTTCTGCAGTTTATGGTACTCATCTCAGAGGATCTTATTTCTTTACTAAGTTTGTCCTGACTGTTTTTTCTGCTGAACTGAAAATTTAGACTATATAATTTCTTTTCCAAAACAATAAAAAATGAAGGATGTTAAAACATTGGTACAGCTTCTTAAAATTTAATAGTTGTGGCACAATAAAAGGAAAGTTGGGTCTGTAATAGGACAGAAATTTAAGTGGGTTTGTGTCTGAAAAGAAAATGTCACATAGATGATATTTCAAGAAAATGTAGTTAAGTAAATCAGTTTCCTTTGTTTTCATGAATTTTTATTGCAAAATATAAAATTTGAGCATTTGAGCAGTATGCACCTGTGAAAAACATCAAAACAGATTAAAAAAAAAAATCTTATTCTATGTTCCAATATGGTGATTTAAAAGAAATTATTTATTCAGAATTGGATTTTGGTACAGGACTATCTAATTCCTTATAGTTATACTTGCCAATGTGATAGGGTAAAACATTTAATGTACTAATAAATTACCATAGCAATAACAGGTTCAGAGTTCTTTTGAACTCAAAATACTTGTGTGTGTCCATTTTCATAATTTTTTTCACTAACTTCTCTGAATGTTGTTTTTTTCTGCATTGTTCCATGCGACATAAATATTCTGCCCAAATTTATTGACATCCGGACTTTCCAAATAGAATTTTCTGCTCCTGACATGATAAAAAAACATTATTTTTTACCCTACACAGCATTTAGGTCATTTCTCAGTCTCACAGAATTCCACCCTACACCTCCTCTGAACACTGAGCATGAGTAAGATTTTAGAATATCCAAATCAATCAGGATGCTTTCACTACAGAATATCTCCATCATTTTTAATGCAAGAAAATGAAAATTGAATACAATATTCCACATAAGGTTTTAGTAGTCTTTTGTAAAAGGAGAAAGGAGAATTGACACTGACTTCAGTTTATGTATAGCTGAATAGTTTCAACTGTTTTCTCTGTTTTGGACAGTTTGGGGAAAATATCGTAGCTCATATATCCATGGAAAATATTAGCATTCTTCCCTACATTTGTGGTATTCTGAGACACCAAGTTGGGTGGGAGTGTTGATCTGCTTGAGGGTAAGAAGAGTCTACAGAGGAATCTGGACAGGCTGGATCGATGGGCCGAGGCCAACTGTATGAAGTTCAACAAGGCCAAGTGCCGGGTCCTGCACTTGGGTCACAACAACNTTAGACTGGATATTAGGAAAAAAATTTTCACCAAAAGGGTTGTCAGGAATTGAAACAGGCTGCCCAGGGAAGTGGTGAAGTCACCATCCCTGGGGGTATTTAAAAGACATGTAGATGTGGTATTTAGGACATAGTTTAGTGGTTGGACATGGCAACGCTAGGTTAATTGTTGTACTTGATGATCTTAAAGGTCTTTTCCAACTGAAATAATTCTATGATTCTACAATTGGACTGATCCACTCACATTTGAGATAATATCTGTTTTATTTTCATGTTTTTACCTTGCAATTGTTGTAATGCTGACTTCCATAAGCCTCATACTGGGCAATATCAAGTGAATATTGTCTCTTTCTTTCCTTTTGTTGATTAGACTTCCTTTCCTGAATACTCATTACTATCTGAAGGAACTGAGCTAGAAATATGAGATGATTCTCACCTCATCACTGTGGCATTCCTGTGAGAATCACAATCCAACATTGTGATCTCAATAGGAAATATTTTATAAGTATTAGTAAAGTAACCAATAAAGTTTTTTCTTTGATTCACAGAAACTTAAGAGGCAACACCGACATTTTCTGGACAACATAATAACTCTTCTTCTGAACTAGCAAGAGCAAGATCCCCTGAGTTCTCTTATTATATGACTAAGTTGATATAGTGAAGTTTTATTGCACAATTCCTATGCAGTTTAGTCTAAGCAATGCATTAATAAACTGTTTCCAAGATCTACAGGTGGACATGACAGAGTCTTTTTCTGTGATCGCAAAGCTCTGTTCTGCTGCTTTATCTCAGGGGATCTTTCTAAGTCATTGTCATCTGCTGGACCCTTGCGTTTGTAAGAACCTCTGTTTTTGCTGAAGCTGGATTGTTTTGGTCCTTTCATTATGGAAGACTCATAGTTTCTTCTCTCTCTGCATCTTCTTCCTGTGTCTCTGATAGCTTTACCTCATCTCATGGTTTAAGTAAGAGTTGCATGCAGTTCTAAAGCTTCTTTATTTATTTCTTCAATATGTACTTTGACATATCGATAGGTTGATACCCATCTGGCTAGATATATCCTCCTTAGGTAATGTTTCAAAGGCTAACATCTTCTGTTCTGCAGTTTCCATAGGGTTTTTAAATAGTTTTCTAAAGCTTTTTCACTCAATCCTACATTATCTTTAAGTCTCACTTTAATGCTTCTAATATATTAGTACCTATCAACTTCTGCCTTCATTCTTACAGCTTATCTTTATCATCTCTATGCTTTATTTTAATATATTTGTTTAGAATCTTTCTATGTATTAGTGATTACCAGTACTTGATCTAGCAGAAACCTAGTTGAACATATTGGCTTCATTATTACCACTGCATCAAGAATAGCTAAGCAAGATAGAGGGAATTTACCATAAGGCTAATAGCTCCCAGATTGCTTGATAAACTGGATGTTATGTTTTGAACCTGAAAAATCATCATGGGCTTGTGTGAAAAACAATGTGTAGCAGAAAAGTAAATGTTATCTGTTAAGTACAAACCTTCCTAAACAGGAAAAGCATAGAAATGGAAAACAAACAAACTACCCCAAAAACCAACAACCCTTACCTCAAAAGATCATTTATCTCCTTGTTTTGAAGCAATTTAAGAGCATCCAGGCTATCCCTGGTAGAAGCTCGTATGACTTCTTTTAAAGCTTGAAATTATACTGTTGCTGCAATCCATTAAACAGCCTGTTCTGACTTTTAACTATCCTGATAGTTAGAATCATGTTTTCTGATCTATCAAAAATTTTCTTTGCTGTAAATTAAGCTGAATACTTAATGTGCTGCACTCAGGGGACATAAAGAACAATTGATCATGCTCATTAATAGCAACCGTTTATACTGGAAAATTCAGTCACAGTCTTTTCTAATCAGAGGCAAATTCCTTTAACCTGTCTTCACATTCAAATTTTCTAAATTCTTTAGTGATTTCAATGGTGTAATTTTGATTCTAAATTTTTCCTAAATGCTGTCATGAAATCGATGTATAATCCCAGCTGAGGCCTTTTCGTTGCCACTAGTGTTCATCAGCTACCTCTTAGTGCAATCCCGCTCTTCTTTGCTTGTCTACCTAGTAAGTACTCCCTGTTTGGTGTTGCCATTAGTATCAGGACTTTTCAGTTGATGAGCATGGTAAACTGCAGAGGTCATGTTGAACTCTGAGGACATCTCCCAAAGGGCCTGAGTTCCTTTCCTGATGAATGTCATTTTAACGTTTTCTCGTAACTTTATTCCACTATGCTAGTTATTAATGAAAATACTGAGCAGTATCAGACCTAGAAAAGAAAGTATATCCATAGTCCTGCAGTAGCTAGATTCTGCTCTGCTACTTGCCTACTGATATTTACCACTTTTAGTAGATTTTATGCTTGTTTTTAATTTCATCTACTTCTCCCTTGCTTATGTGAACACTATAGTTGTAACCAAAAAAACAGAAAGAAACAACTTGAAGCTTTATTACTTCTTTCCTTCCCCTTATCATAGGATTGCATTAAATTGCTACACACTGCTTAGAAAATGACCATTTGATAGGGGATTCTCCTCAAGGCACCTTCTGCAGGCATCTGGGGTGTCACCTGGTCTGCATGAATTTTCAAAGACAAGCCATAACATCCAGTGCTTGCTTTATGTTTTTTTAAGACCACACTTCATCACGCAATATCCTTACTGGTATGTTAGACAAAAGGCAGTAAAAAACTCAGTCTGCATTGTTTTACATTCTTTTGTAACACCTAAAAGTGAGAAAAAAAACCCAAACCCTTCCAGCAGTAACAAAGACACTTGGAAATTGTTAGCATTATTACAATATGAGGTCGATATTAACTTGTACAATGAGTATAGCAAAAAGAAATTACTGATTAGAGACTACTTACTAAAATAAGTTGGTTTTGGATGGAGAGATGTCGTTCCCATCTTTCATTCTGATTTTTGTGAGAAGGACTATATTCTGTGTGATAAGCCTCTGCAACTAGCTAAATAACTTCCCTGTAACATATTTGATATGTAAGCAGAAACTGTCAGCCATCTAGGTTCCTTAGGACCTTCCCAGGTGTTAATCAGTGACAGAAAAACAAGCCTACATGTACTGAGGAATTCTGTAAAGATTTCTCCTAGATTTATGGAAGATTCATGCAAAATTTATGAACAGGGATTGTCTGTAAGAACATAATAGCTACATACAAGGATTTCTGATGTTCTCTTTCTTATGCTATACTTCTGATGATCTCTTTCTTATACTATAAATACCTGTCTAGGTTCTTTTCCCATTAGAGTAAGTCCAGATCACTAAGGTACCCTAAGACCCTCTCCTGATGAGAGTTTTGGGCTTCTTTGTCAAAAGTTTGTTTCATCACAATGCTCTTCTTGAATGAGATGCTGATTTTTCTGGCAGATAGCTTCTACCTAAGCAGTGTCTTTTATCACCATTTCCGATATACCAAACAACCCTATGAAAGTAAAGCAGAGGCTGGCTTTCAAGTGACAGTAAATAAAATGTATTTTAATATCAGATCATGGCTAGAAGTAACATTTAAAAATGTTCCTTTTGTCAGGTCAGCTCCAGGCAGTTTCCAAATACATTTTAAGAGGTATCTTGTTCTGAATAAATATTTTTTATGACTGCATTTAAATTAGCCACCTAGGTCGAACCCTTTTACAATAATAAATACAGATATACTGGCTGACTGAACAGGTAATAAGTGATTTACATGTTTTGGGGATACACTGGTTTAGATGTTACTTAGCAAACCTAAAGAAAGGTAGAAAGTAAAACAATGCAGACCATAAAAACATATAAACCAAATGTCTAGAGATCTATTCACTGCCACTGAAAAACAGGATGCAAAATGTAAACAGATTAGAGAAGGTACCATTTTCAGACACTGTGTGGGATCATAAATAACCATGCAAAAATGCAAAGTAATGATGAATCAAGATAGCCATGGTTAGCAAGCAAACATGGAAGAAAGGCTCTGGTACCCATATGATGGGCTCTGGTACATTGTGCAGATTATATTCTAATCTGTTTATTTGTCACAACTTATGAAGGTTGCTGACTGGTTTGGTGCCTGGCTGAGCTCAGCACATAGCTGACGAGGAGTTAATTGAAACTAAATACAGGTAAGAGAGAGGTTATGCCTGCAGGCAGAAGAAAACCCCTAGGGAGCTTTCCATCATATTCGCTTCTCCATTTGAAGACATGTCGCACAAATCATCAAAACAGCCTTTGGTTTCTAGACTCCCCTCTGAACCCAGACTTATAAATAGCAACCTATACACGAACATCAGGACCAAGAGATTTCTTCTCACTTTTTGTTTGGTGATGAAATGACCTTAATCATGTATACCTTCCTTATCTCATGAATTAATTATCATGATGAAGCTTACTGAAGCCTGAACACAGTAAGTATCTACACCCACTGTTCTGCTCTTGGCACTGATTCCTTACAGAAAGATCATTGAGTCACATTTAATGTTTCATCTAGTGTTTTCTAGTCTGACTGAGCATGGCCAAGGTTACTCTGACCTTCAGAATTTAACTCCCTAACTCCATGAGAAAGGAGGTGAGTCATCATATTTTTGGAGCTTAGAATAAAATAATGGAATTCACTGCTTGGAGAAACTGAGAAAGTAAGATTAACCACTTTCTAGTCCAAATGCAAAGCTCAGTTCTTTGAGCTCTCCTATGATAAAACAAGTCGAAGGTATATCAATATTTAAGTAAAATTGACCTAAAAATATCAGATTTAAAATATGTTAATTTTATACAGGAAAATAATGGAAATTTTTTCCCCTCTGGAAAATGAGAATTGTGACTACTGGTGCTATAAGTTAGCTTTGTCGTAAAAATTTTCAGTAAGACCTAAGAAGAACGAAAGAGAAAAAAAAAAAAGGCCAGTTCAAGTTCACTCCAAACTTTGTTTCTTGATCATCAAGTCATTTAAAAGCTAGTGGTTTATGACACTCCTTTTTTTTTTTTTTTTTTTTTTTTTTTTTTCTTTTNTCCTTTTTTTTTTTTTTTTTTTTTTTTTTTCCCTAGCCATTTCTAGCAAAAGCAAAAGTTTAGGTCAAAATGGTTAAATTTTAATGCTGTAGACTCAATGCCACACCAGAAACATGACCTTGATCTCCCTTTCCACTTCCAGCCAAGTGGTTATTCTATTAGAATGGGATATTGGAGACCCAATACAAAGCCTACATTTCCATCTCAGTCTCTGAAGCCTTCTTCTTCCTTACAGCATCTACCAATTGGGCTGTAATAGATACTGAGGTTTTTGCATAGCTTAGGTTGAAAATTATTTACTCATATAAAATTTTTCATAGAGTAATATTAAAAGAAATCATTGAGACAGTGAGAAAAATTGGTCAAAGGATCTGTTCTGTATTAGGTAAGTGTATGAGATGAGACTAGATTGCTTAATTAGGTTTCCTAGAGATACTTCTGTTCATCAAAGTAATTTTATTTCTACATGAATGAAAAACAGTGGTTTGGAAATACCAGAATGAGCTATTTCAATATTTATTTTTTTAGTCTTTTATGTTTTAGTCAGCCAAAACTGTTGCTTGAATTGCTGATCATCAGCAGAATGTCATGTTGTGTTGTGTTGTGTTGTGTTGTGTTGTGTTGTGTTGTGGTGTGGTGTGGTGTGGTTTGGTTTGGTTTGGTTTGGTTTGGTTTGGTTTGGTTTGGTTTTTTTAACTAGTTTTCCAGTATAAGCTCTATCAACAAATAATTTACTGATGACTATACTCAAGGGGCTTCTGATTCTCAGTTCTAGTAGTTCTTCAGAGAGAACTTCAGTACTTCTGAGATGAGGACTTCCAAAATGCAACTCCAACCATTATTTTCTACTGTGGAACAGGTAAGTTAGCACCCCTGGTATTATGATGTCAAGATCATAAACAGCAAGATTTTGCTTCACTCATTTTCCAGCCATTTTTCTCCTCTGAAAAAAAATGAAGATCATAATGAGTAAATAGCCAGTTTTTCTTAAAAAGCATTGTCCAGACCATTATGTATCTTGATTTAGAAGCTACAGGAACCCAAAATAGCTATAGGTAGTTTTCAATTTTATTTATTTCCTGTCTGCCTGTGGTTGGTTGACTCTGGCTGGAGGCTGAGTGCCCACCAAAGCCGCTCTGTCACTCCCTTCCTCAGCTGCACAAGGGAGAGAAAATATAACGAAAGGCTCATGGGTTGAGATAAGGGCAGGGAGAGATCACTCACCGATTACCATCATGGGCAAAACAGACTTGACTTGGGGAAATTAATTTAATTTATTAACAATCAAATCAGAGTAACATAAAAAGCAAATCTTAAAATACTTTCCTCCCTCCCCTCCCTTCTTTCTGGGTTTAACTTCACTCCCAGATTCTCTACCTACTCCCAGTAGCACAGGGGGACAGGGAATGGGAATTGTGGTCAGTTCATTACACATTGTCTCTGCCACTCCTTCCTCCTCAAGGGGAGGACTCCTCACACTCTGCCCCTGCTCCAGCATGGGGTCCCTCCCACAGGGTGCAGTCCTTCAGGAACAGACTGCTCTAGTGTGGGGTCCTCCACGGACTGCAGGTGGATATCTGTTCCACCATGGAGCCTCCATGGGCTGCACGGGGAAAGCACAGTTTTTTCCCCTTCTTAACTCTGTTACCCCAGAGGTGCTACCAGTGTTGCTGGTGGGCTCAGCCTTGGGCAGCAGCGGGCCCATCTTAGAGCTGGCTGGCATTGGCTCTGTTGGACATGGGGGAAGCTTCTAGCAGCTTCTCACAGAAGACACTCCTGTAGCCCCCTCGCTACCAAAACGTTGCCATGCAAGCTCAATACATTGCCCCCAAAGCAGAGTTATTAAGGAAGGAGTATCTCACAAGACCATCCACATATTTTCTCACATATCACGTTAGAGCATAAGTGAATGAGAGGAGAGCTTGTGGTCACATTTTCACCAGCATATTTTCAGAAATCTGAGGAAGTTAATGGACAAGGGAAGAAATGTCAAT
Source organism: Aramus guarauna (assembly GCA_013400195.1). Lineage (NCBI taxonomy): Eukaryota > Metazoa > Chordata > Aves > Gruiformes > Aramidae > Aramus > Aramus guarauna. The sequence continues at coordinate 66,801 of VXBL01003728.1, read as the reverse complement.
TTCCCAAGTGGAAAGGAAGCTTAACTTAAAAGGGGGAAAAAAGAAATGCTTTTAACTTTGTCCTCACTGCAGCCTGTAGAAGTCTTTTGGGTAAAACACTGCTCTTGCCCCCAGAAACAGAAGAGAGCTGTGGGAATCATGCTTGGGACATGAAGACCTCAGTGCTCACTTCAACCATAAATAGTCAATTAATATTCTTGGCAGCAATGTGGCAGTTGTTCCCTCTTGTTAGCCTTTTTAACCAGCCTTTGGGCAGGGGAAAAAAAACCAACCACAAAACAAAACAAAAAAAACCACACACACACACACAAACAAAAAAATAAAAAAAAAGTAGGTCTGAGCCACTGTTGCAGACAAAAAAATCCAGCATTTCAGGGAAGGAGAATGCCCTGGTATGGCAAAGGCACTGAATGCCATCACCTTCAGGAAGCAAAGATTTGTTAAAATAATTTGTATATAGTAGTTAGTATTGTAAAGGTTAACCAGCTCCCCTTTAACCTCTCTCTCTAGCTATTGCAAGAGTCAGTGTTCAGGTCACCTTCTTCTATCTCAGTCTTGCTGAATCAGTGACCCACAAACCTAACACCTCCTCCAGGGTAAAAAATGCATGAGTTTGTTCTTTAATGCATATCCTTAGGGTACATGCTTATTTTAAGTCTCTACACTGCCTATTAACATTAGCAAAGATTGCTATAGCTTCCCCCATTTAAAAAAAAAAAAAAANAAGGAAAAAAAAAAAAAAAAAAAGAAAAAAAACCCCAACCAACCAAAAACCAAAAAAACCCCAAACTGAACTAGAGTTGAATGTAATGAAGACTTCATTATCCTGACACAGCAAAGTGCCCTTATTGCTATTTTGCTTTAAAGAGTATAATCATGTGCAAGTAAAAGCATACAGATAATTAGTGCAGCTTTAATAATATTTTAATTTATTGAGAAAGTAAAATCTCACTGGATGCTCTGTGAATATCCACAACAGACCATGAATTTGAAAGGTTTGGGGCAAGTTTTGTGTTGGAATAATTTACATTGATTTCATAACGTCAAGCATCCCAACCATTCTGTGATTTTCTTTTTTTAAACTCACAATCTATTTTATGAATTACCCTGTTTTAATTTCTTTAATATCCTACATGACTGTACGGTACTACGAAGCATGACAAATAATTTTCAAGTCAATTTTAGATGTTCTGCCTTGGAACTTACGATTTTCTGACATTATCGGTCTATTTAGTGAGTCTACTCTTTCATTCACCAAGTCATTCTTTTTGAGTCATCATATCAAGTATATAACTGCAGTGAACAATCATTAAAGAATTTTGTGCAGTGCTTGAAGTTGACTGTGTATCTTTAGAGACTTATATGTCCCCAGGTCCTGTCATTTTCAGGAGAGACTGCTGCTGTTTCAAAGTCACTGATTTGTACTTTCTGCCTGACTTAATTCATATGGATACACTCACACACACAATAAAACTTTTTCTGAGGACAAAACGAAAACAGGGAAAAAAAGCTTATGTCCAAATACCTTAAAATCCAAGTAGCTCACAAAGCTCATTTCATTTTGACACAAAGAAAGGCATCGTGCTAAGTCAACTGCAGTATAAGATTTATTGATGCCATTTTCTGCTAGCTCCAGGTAAATAGTACTGATCTACTTTTGAACTTAGACCTTGTTCTATTTATATTTGTTCACGTTAAAGATCACAATGGACTTACAGGTAGACTCTTTGGTTGCCAGAATTTAATAACTGAGAGTGTTATTAAGCACGACAACAACAACTGAACTGTGCCTGGTCAAATTTGTTACTCCTCCGCTCCCTCTTCTCATATTGCCCGTCTCTTTAAAACAGTATCTTTTCATCCAGTTTTGAGGCAAAGTGTTTTTCAATTTGTTATCAATGTTACAAATAATGTTAAAAGAGGAATTCATTGATTATGACATACATTGAAAATGAGATACAAAGCCATGAAACAACATGAAATAGCAACAATAATTTTCAGGTTTTTAGTAAATTGAAAGGTTTCTACTCTGTAATTTAACCAGTTCCCAATTGAAAGAAGAAATAGATTCCTAAAGGAGTTTTAAATATCCAGGATTCCTGGAGGACTTCTGGTAAGTTAAGATTATTTTATGACTTGCTTGGAAAACAGCATTCTTTTCTGATCCAAATCTTTTCTGGAAACTTGTATGTCCCATGCTTTTACTAATGTATAGCATTTCCTAAAATGTTTCCTGTGTTCTACAGTGATGCTTGACATGATTTATCTATTCATTGGCCAGCAGTTCCTGAGTTTCACCAAGTAGTGATGTATTAACATGCAAGGTTTAAATGAAAAGAAAAATTTAGTAACTTGCAAGTTTATGCCACATCTGAATTCTTCATTTGGTGTATTGGAACCAATAGCCAGAACAGAGTAGAAAAGATGTATGATTATAATTTCTTTTACAAAGGACAAACCTTTCTTTTAAACAAACAAAGCCCCTAAAACTGCAGATCTGTCAGAAAATAAGGTTCATTGCTTTCTCTATTGCCTGTAAAATGCCAGGAGAGTTTCAAACAAATAGCAATAAATGTGAAAAAGGGCTGCTCTGTTCTCTTCACCTAACTGGAATGCCACAATAGCCTGCAGTATATTTTAGCATCAGAATATACAAGTTCTATATTTGAGTAGAGGGGGAGTACTGTTGAACCAAAAGATCTTCAGACCTACCTTAATTGCAAAGACAAGTAGAATGATAGAACCTTTTCAAACATTTCAAATAAGTAGCCATTCCATTTGTCAGGCAGAGTGCAATTTATGACCAATGAGCATATTTCTGAACCACATTTTTAGCATATTGTAACAAAGGTCTCAGGGATCAGAAACTGCAATGGACATGGTAATTTCCTGTGCTCCTAGATGAAGCTCAGAAATCCACTGAAACACATATCTGAAGAAAACAAGAAACTTAGGGGAAATAATATTGTAGATCCAGGTCCTTGAAGGCACTTTGGCCTTGCAATGTCCAATTCATGGGTGTCTTCTTGCCACAAGGTACAAGCCTTAGCCAAGGATTTTCAGAAAGCACCTGCCTTACGCAAGCAAGGGTTGAACTACAGGGTCAGACCTGGTCTATTATTGTCTAGCTCTACTTAGGCAGGAATCCTCCCTCGTTTTCACAATTGCAGTGAAAAATTCTTATGTTTTAAATATATATAACTTTTATGGGGTAACACAGTCAGATATTTGGCAGTGCTTTGGGAAGATTCTATCTTTAGGTGTATTTGATTGTTGTAAAGGACGCACCTTTCATGAAATTTATACGTAGCACACCAATATGGCAAGGGAAGGGAAGGGAAGGGAAAGATGAAAAGAAAGAAGTTCTTGAGTGAGGGTGTGCTGACCTGGGTTCATTTGGGTTTCATTTGCCTTCCCTGAGGAACTTTAGTGGACTTATTGTTCAGCAAGCAGCTGGATCTATCATTCCAACAGGAATTTAATCTAAGATTGCTAAGTGTCACAACATTATTCTAGTGTACTTAGTGAAATACACAACTCTCAATTAAGCTCATAGGTTATACATGTAAGAGTGCAGCGAGGGCTGGCACCTCTCTGAGGAACAGGGAGCTGGGGGCCAAGAGTGACCCCATCACTGGCTGTGCCCTCTCCAAGGAAGGCAGACCCACAGGGTCTGCATGGGGTGGGCAGCACCGGGTGCTGGCAGCAGGGTCGGAAAGTGATGAGCCAGGGCCAGAGGCCAGCCAGGGGCACCAGCAAGGGGCAAAGGGAGGTGAGTGCCTGAGGGTCCACCCAGGAGATGAGCTACCTGCAGGGAAGAGCTAAGGTTCCTGTAGGAGGCAGGGCCAGAGAGAGAGCTGGAGACCAGCACCCCAGCCACATGGCTGGGGCAGGGACTGATGACCCCAGTGTGAAGGGGGGCTCCTGGGCCCCTGGGTCCATGGGCAGTGAGGTAGGGAGCAGGTGGGACTGGGCAGGGGCAATAAGGCCTGGTAACACCCTCAGGGACCTGATGACGTAGGTATAAGGATATACGTACAAGGTCCATAAATGTATAGGGATACATGCTTTACAATGGCAGGAGGAGGCAGACACCAAGATATAAGGCTCAGGTAAATCCAGGGGCTCACTAGGGAGTCATCTAGGCTGCTAGGAAATACAATGGACAGAGTCTAACTGATTGCTCCAATAACTAGACATCTAACTTCTAGGGAGAAGTCTTTCTAGCTGCATAACTGTATTCCCGCTTTGGACACTGGATAGTCTTGACAGACATTTCTCCTAATTAAAAATTTGTTTGCCCATATTCTATTAATTTTAATCTTCATTTCAGCCTTGTGAAACATGCTTTTATGCATGAGTTGACTCTATATGTCTCTTTGAGGTGTATTATGGTGTGGCAAAGTCTCTCTTGTTAAACTTCTCTGCAGTGAGGAGGATGTTAATGAGGATCTGGAGCCCTGGTGATTGTGCTAATCATCTGTCCACAGAGTCATTGTTATTTTCTGGCAAAGCAAGTGTTTTAGCATGCATAAAGCAGACCAGAGTAAGAATAAATAAGTTGCTGCCTGTGCTGCCTTACCTGCAAGGAAGAAGCATGTGAGAAACTGAAGTACAAATTCATCTCTAGATCAAAGATTAAAGAAAGGAATTTCATCTGATCTTCCATATTGCATATACAAACCCTAATTACTTATTGAGAAATAGTTTCTTGGCATTATTTATGCAGTGCTGGAAGCTCTGACTATGTCTACTGAATCAGAGTATGTAGGTAAGTGAAATAATAAGAATGGTTGTTTTGCAAATCAGTCTCAAACTTAGCTGTAAATTAGCATAAAATCTGTTCAATCATTTACTGTTCAAACAGAAATTTAGAATTGTAGGTGGAAAATAAGTTGGATTTCGTAATTGCCAGTGGCACCTAACAAGACAAATACACATCCAAGTCCACTTTGCAAACTTTGCCCCTTGTGTTTTTCTAGTTCTTCGGCATTGCCAGTGAAACAGTAGCTACTGTCACCAATCCAATTTATAATCAATCTAGTGGTGTAGATTTGCTTGAGTGAACAAGAAGGTTAGTTTTAATCTAAAGTGAGACTAAAAATAGCAGCGTAAGGTTGCTGCTAAATTGCCTCTACAACTCCAATCAAATAAATGCAGTTAAAAAAACCCTCAACTTCTTAAAAAAGGCATTTGGAACCAGTTGGAGTGCACAGATGTTGAAGTCATACAATGCTGATCAGCTAGAACTTAGGCATTGAGGTTTAAAAGTGTAAACCCCTTTTGCTCTGAGTGATTACTGAACAGTGCATCTGGCTCCTGAAAGAAAAGTTAAGTTTTATATAGTATAAATGCCATAATGGATTGCTATTAATTAGCTGCATTATTACTGACGAGGCTGTAGTTATAGACTACAGTTCCTCCGTGCACTCTTCCAGACACACTAAAATACAGAACAAATGATACTGTCTCTTCCCAAATAGCTGACTCTCTGCATATATCATAGACAAAACAACTTCCTCACCTTGTCTGGAATTAGGAACTGATCCTATTTGACACACATTTGAAGGGAAAACTGATATGATTTTTCTTTAGGTTTTCAAGGTCAACTACTGCAGTTCTTCACCTCTAAAATCAGTCTGAAATGCACCATCAGGCACAGGAGGAGACAGGTGAATTCTTTTACATTTGTAATTTTTACACTCTTGTTCCATCAGTCTCTGTTTTTATGTTCTTTATGTATAGCTTTTCCTCCTTCCTGTTCCTGAGAATAGTGTTATTTTTGGGGTCATTCTTTACTGAAATTAATTTTATTAATTGCATAAATGGCAAAACAGGGTGTACCTGAGTTAAGTCTTACAAAGATGGGGCACATTTGGAGCTATTAGTGTCACAGGAATAAAAAAAAATCCCAGCAGGTACTCTTCATTTTCTGTTCAGTCCTAACCTATTAATTATTCTTGTAGTTAGAAAAAAAGACTTATATGCTATTAGAATTATATTAGCTGCTGATAAAGCCAGAGTACAAAGCTTGTTTCTAACAGCCTTTAATGATTTTTCTTCTAAAAATGCATATTTTAAAATTTATATACATTTCTGACATCCACATATTCCAATGTCTATGAGCTGTATGCTTCTTGTGCCTTATAGTATGTCCTACATCTATTTCTGTTTGTTACTGTTCCAAAGATTTTTTTTACCTCTAATTAGGAGAACAAAACACCAAAAATCCATGTCTTTTGTTAATGAATCTTACCACTTCAGCCACATTAGAAACATTTGCAGAATACAGAGTAGAATGCATAGCGGGTTTTAAGCCATAATTTTATGGACAGGAAGAATATCTGCTATTTCTTTTGGTAAATGGAAAAAGGAAAAAAAAAAAAAAAAGCAATCTTGTGAGTATTAAAATGCAAGGAAGGAAGAAAGTTTCAGTGTAATGTAAAAACAGCTCACTCCTTTCTAGGAAGTTTTTACTGAGGAAGTGAAAATGCTAATTGAAAACTATTTTCTATTTTTCAGGAAGGAGGTGTCAGATTTTTTGGTAACTGTATTGGGTGTAGGTGTCCAGGTGTTGGTAGTAGAGGAGGGACTTCAGGGCTGTCCTCCGTGAGGAAAGGCCAGGGGCTACCCCATGCTGGACACTCCAGACGGTTCCATCCACCACACCAGTGGTGCCTCTGGGAAAACATATTTAAGCAAGGGAAAAATGCTACATGGCAGTTTGTGACAGAAAGGAGTGAGGAAAAAAAAGTGTGAGAAACAACCCTGCAGATACCAAGGTCAGTGAAGGAGGGGGAGTAGGTGCTCCAGGTGCCAGAGCAGAGATTTTCTTGTAGCCCGTGGAGAGGCTGAGGTGGAGCAGGCTGTCCCCCTGCAGCGCACAGAGGTTGGTGGTGGAGCAGATACCCACACTGCAGCCCATGGAGGACCCCATGCTGCAGCAGATGGATATTCCCTGAAGGAAGCTGCAACCAGCGGAGAGCCTGTGCTAGAGCAGGCTCCTGGCAGGAGCGACAGCCTGTGGAGAGCAGCAGGAGAGTGTGAGGAAAAAGGAGCAGCAGTGAGGAACTGTTATGAACTGACAGTAACCTCATTCCCCATCCCCCTTGCACTGCTCAGGATGGGGTGAGGTCAAAGAGTTTAGAATGAAGGAATGAAGTTAAGCCTGGGAAGAAGGACTGGAGGGAAATTTTCTTTGTATCTCACCATATCTATTTTAATTGTCAGGAAATTAATTTTCCCCAAGTCAAGTCTGTTTTCTCTGTGACAGTAATTGATACAGGATCTCCCTGTTTTTGTTGCAACCCATGAGCTGGGTTCATCTTATTTGCTTCTCCTGTCCTGTTGAAGAGGGAGAGTGAGAGAATGGCTGGAGGGGGTGTCTGGCAGTTGGCCAAGGTCAATGCATAACAGTAACAAAACTTAATTTTCCAAGACTATGTTATGAAATTCTTGAAACAAAAATGCCTTCATTTACTTGAAAGCATAATTTTATGGGAAGAAGAGCGTTATTATTATGGTACACAATATTTTACATGAACTTTTTATATCTAAAATTCTCAACCTGTTCAAATTTCTAATTGGAAGAGTGCTATTTCCACCACAGTGATCAAATCACAAGCACAGAATTTTGCTGCATTAATTTCTTGATGTATATTTACACTTATATTCTGTGAGTATCCAGTTGTATTCATACATTCTTGTTCTCCTCTCTACATCATCTGTGATATGGAGATCTGCATGAAATGGCTGCTAGCCCTGCCTAATCAAACTAATGAGTTTGGTTAGTATGTGCTATCCTTTTGAGAACTTTCTGAGATTGCTAGTGATGTTTAAGAGCTGCTCTTTGGAAGCCACCCAAAAACATATCATGTATATGCAATATATTTAAGTTAGATATTTAAAAAAAATTGCTGTAGTCCTACCTTACATTTTCTTTATATTACTTATACTGCTTTTGCTGTGTAAAGTGTGAAAAAATTAACTAGCATATGGCAAATTTTATACTTACAGAAATGCCTGTCCTGACCAAAAGTTACTCTTGTCATCTTTGCCAAGTATTGCCTACAGTTTGGTGGTCCTTTGGGACTACATGCTCTTCAGGCTGAACAAAACCTTGTGCTCAGATTTTCCACATCCTGTATGGGAAATACCTAACTGCATCTAACCTCTGAGGCATCTCTCACAAGTTTCAGCAAAACTGACTTACGTGTGCATGGCAATATGGAGGTAAATGCCTTTCTTCTGAGAGCAGGGACACTCCTCTGAGTCTGCCTGGGTCACTGGTCCAGGGAACTGTAGGTTAATTTGTGGTGCCTAAAGAAATTAAGATCCACAAGATGTGAACAGTCCTGGAAAACAGGAATAACTGGGGCCTAAGCACTCATATAGCATAAGCATATGCTAAGTTTGGAGGTGTTGCATCAAACTTCAGATACTTATCTGTATCACTTGGAATCCAAGAGGCAATCTCAGCTTTATTTTATTTTACAGTGTGCTCAGAAAGTTCCCTTACAATTTTAATATTACATTTAATTTTGTCTCAAATTTGTTCTATTTTAAAAATCTTAAGTGCTTTCAGAAATGTCTTCCAATAATATTAGATACTCACATGTTTGTCAATATAGCCTCTCTTCTTTTACAAGAAAATCTATACAAAAGATTTTTATCCTAAGTGTGAAACATAAGCAAAATTGTTTTAATCAATGTTTCCATCAGGATAGAGTGGAGGCTGTTTGTCATTATAATTCATGAGGGGGCAGATTGTTTCCCAGTATTGAATGTCTGTCAATATTTTCCATGAGAAGTCAGTGAGCCTTTAAGACTGTAAAAATGGTTATAATTATGGCTGGGAATTAAGAACTACATAGAACGAAGGGCAAAAATCATTTGCATGCAGTTCAGTTTGATTTGGTTTTCACTCACCTGTGTGAAACAAAAAAAAAGACATTTTATTATTTGTTCTAAGTGAGATTGCATAACATCCCATGTATGTGTCAGATGCCACGTGTAAAAATACAGGTTTGGCCACTTGGAATCTATTTGTTAAATTGCCCTGTGAAACTTGGGACAAGGTTGTAATTCCCCTTGACAGACCTGGGCGGCAAAGAGGCTGAAGGACCTCGCGCTCCTCCTGCCAGACTGGCCTTACTGCAATCACAGCAGAAGCTGTGCAGAAGAGACAGCTGCTCCCCGGGGTGCTTATCGAGACTGTAGGCAGCAAAGAGTCCCTGTAACCTGTAGTTCCCTGCAGGTGCCTTGGGAAGTAAACGGTGTCAGGTTTACTCCTGCTGAAACAGGAATAAGTGGGAACTAAACTGTGATTTTGGTCACAAACTCTCCGCAGTTTGTTACAAACTGAAAATTGAGCCCTAAGCATGTAAAGAGTCAAATACTGACTTTGAAGTTAAAATCCTATTCAGATGAAAGACATCCACACCTCTGCAGGTGTTGTATTGTTCCAGCTGTCTTGACTGCAGAGTGAACAAGACAGAAATCTATTGATTTGGGGAATGAAGGCTATTTCTGCAGCCAAAGGGTGTGAGAATTTATTTTTACATGAAAGCTCACATTCTGAGGAAAACAGCAAAACCTGTAAAAAGAGGTATATGGAGTACATTACTGTTGCCTTCAGTGAATATTGACCTGGCATTCAGTGCTTTAAAATATAGGATTTGTATAGGCTGTTTCAAAGGGTTCCGTGAAAAGTTATTGAGAAAACTAAATTTATAAATGTGATACAATTTATGGACAGAACTTCTGAAATTGTCTACAACTCCACTGAGGGGGGAAAAAAAGGAGGGTGAAACAGAAATCGATAGGGTGAAAAAACAGTTAATGGATCTTGAAACTGTGTTTAATTACCAGAATGAACAGCAATACAGAAGTTCCCTGCACTGCATTTTTATATGATTCTTGCTTGAAGTCTAAGAGGTAAATTATTTTACCTCTTAACTAAGACATAAAATAAACTCTTTATATAACTTTATCTCTTAACTAAGAAATAAAATATTTTGGGGGAAGCCTGGAGAAGTTTACAAACCACATTAAAGAGAAATCCTGGTGTATATGGCCTACCACTTTCTGAGAAACTGACACTTTCCGAGCCAAATGAAACACTCAGGAGCATTAGTGATCATAAACGATTGTGGTCCTACCACTGGTTTCTTGCAGTCTTAATGTTTTTTTCTTTTAGACATAGTTCACCAGAGCATGGAACAATAGTTTCTTAAAGTCTAACTTTTAATATTTGACAGTTGCATTGTCTGTACCAAAAGGAATTCAAAAATATGGAATTCAAAAGTAACATTCTGGAAAATGAAAAACATTTCATTTGGCTTTATAACAGGTTCTAGTTAGGTATATTTAAAATAGTTTTGTTTTGGTAAGGCTGAAATGTTTTGTTTTGCTTTTATTGACACAATGATTGCACTATATTGATATAAAAGTCAAAATGATCTATTTCTTTGACCTTATTGAAATGAATCATTTATGCAATTCTGCAATAGAAGTGTCAAGAAATGGATATTCTTGTGGAATTAGTTGATTTTGATGAATTGGCATTTTTCCAATGAAAAATATTACAGCAGAAAAAAAAAAATCAGCTATTTCTTACTTCTGACAGACACTATTTATAGAATTGTGTCATGCCAATTAGGTGCATTGATATCGCAGAAGTTTTATGCATTTCTAGTGACTTCTATATGTCCCAACTGACTAAATCCCATAACGCAATACAGAAGTGAACTAGTATTTATATTAAAAAGTCTCTCCACTCAAAAAATCCACACTATCCTCATTACATTGAGGCTTTTGTCAAAAATCTTGCATTGGCTGATGAGCTAAACAACTTAATTTCAGATGTTGTGCTTAGTATATTATGACTCCTTATATTAGCAGAACCTTAGTTTAGTCAGGCATAAAAGTGTACGGCAGTAATCTTGAGGTAATGTCCATAGTGACTTTTTACTTTAGATATTATTAGACTTTAGACATTATTAGATATTTCCCTTTTTACTGTAGCTGGAATTAGGTAAATGTGGCTTTTATATTGTTACTTTGAATAATGGTGTGCCTTTCATCATTTGTTTAAAAATGTCATTTTAAATTAGATTACTGTCTTTAAAGTGTTACAGGCTAATTAGGAAAGGCTATAGTTAAGACAATTAGTAATTTTTGTACTACAAAATCAACCACATTCAAAAATAGCAATAAAATGCTATTTTCTATAGCATTATATACTCTAGAAACATTCTATAAACTAAACACTATATAATGCAAATGTCATCAAAGTTATGTTATGAAATCATAGAATCAGAGAATCATAGAATAGCTCAAAGTGACCCGTAAGGATCATCGAGCCCAACTCCCAGTGTTTTCTTTTTGCTATGTTTTTTGAGAAAGAAAAACACATTTTGGATTTCAATTTTAAATTATATTTTAATTTGAGAACCTGTAGCTGTTAAGCTCTTTGTATCCATCTTTATTTTTTCTTTTCTTTTTGATTTTAAAAAGAAAAATATTATTATTTGAATAAAAAATGCCTATTAGTGAAAAAGAAATAACTGGTTTGCTGAAAAATCTCTATAACTTTAGCTAGAAATGTTAGAATAAGGTTTTCCAAATAATTCATTCAAAGAATCAATTATTTTTTATTTAAGAAACAAATTATCATGCTATATTATGTATTTATTCCAATTTCATCTACAACATTGTAGAGCGAAACCTAATTTTACCTATCTAGTAATCAGATATGATGGTAGGATTTACTGATCAATGGTATTCATCCAGAATTTTGCTCTATACAAGCCTTCCTCTGTATGAGAAAGCACTCAGCGGGAAGCTCTCAGAGTGTTTTCAGTCTATTCAAGGCACTCCAGACTCCTAGCTAAACGTCAGCACCAACAAAGCAAAGGAGCACTGGAAGATAAATACTTTCAGAGCCACAGAGCACCCAGAAAGCCTCAAACCCTTTGAATCCACGCTCACAGGATTGACCTTAATGAATTATCACCTTAGTCACAAAAATTAGCAACCTGAATAACCCTAATTCACATCTGGACTCCCATTGCTTCTACATTCCTTGCTGTACATCCAGGAACTGATACCTTGAAAATGCCAGAAATAGCCAGGACTGGCTTCGTCCTAACCTCATGTTTAGATGAATGGATTGGGTTTGCATGGCAAGGTTTTGGTAGGGGGGATGCTACAGGGGTGGCTTCTGTGAGAAGCTGCTAGAAGCTTTCCCCATGTCCGATAGGGCCAATGCCAGCCAGCTCCAAGACAGACCTACTGCTGACCAAGGCCGAGCCCATCAGCAATGGTGGTAGCACCTCTGGGGTAACAGAGTTAAGAAGGGGGGGGAGGGGGGAAAGGGGCAACACCAACTGCAGCCAGAGACAACAGTGAGAATATGCGAGAGGAACAACTCTGCAGACACCAAGGATTCCCCTGCAGCCTGTGGAGAAGAGCACAGTGAGGCAGGCTGTCCCCCTGCAGCCCTTGGAGGTCCGCGGTGCAGCAGATATCCACCTGCAGCCCATGGAGGACCCAGCGCTGGAGGAGGTGGGTGCACCCAAAGAAGACTGTGACCCCATGGGAAGCCTGCTCTGGAGCAGGCTCCTGGCAGGACCTGTGGCCCCATGGAGAGAGGAGCACATGCTGGAGCAGGTTTGCTGGCAGGACTTGTGACCCTGTGGGAGACCCACGCTGGAGCAGTCTGGTCCTGAAGGTCTGCACCCCATGGAAGGGATGCATGCTGGAGCAGTTTGTTAGGAACTGTAGCCCGTTGGAAAGACTTGCGTTAGAGAAGTCCATGGAGGACTGTCTCCCATGGGAGGGACCCCAGGCTGGAGCAGGGGCAGAGTGTGAGGAGTCCTCCCCCTGAGGAGGAAAGAGCGTCAGAGACAGCGTGTGATCAACTGACTGCAACTCCCATTCCCTGTCCCCCTGTGCCGCTGGGTGGGGAGGAGGTAAAGTTGGGAGTGAAGTTAAGCCTGGGAAGAAGGGAGGGTAGGGGAAGGTGTTTTAAGATCTAATTTTTATTTCTCATTAGCCTACTCTGATTTGATTGATAATAAATTAAATTAGTTTCCCCAAGTTGAGTCTTTTTTGCCCATGACAGTAATTGGTGAGTGATCTCTCTCTGCCCTTAGCTCAGACTATGAGCCTTTTGTTATATTTTCTCTCCCTTGTCCATCTGTGGGAGGGAGCTGTCCTCCTTTATTTTTGTGTTCTGATTTCCTCAGAAAATCTGCCCTGGACATGAGCTGCCACATTCAGGCTAGGTCTCTGCTCCAGAGGTCTGGAAACGTGCTCTGGAGAGACACTTTCCCTGTGCGTGTGCGAGGCACAGGCTCACCATTTCTAGGCTATCTGCTGTCAGCATGGTAATGGAGGATGCAGCCAGCACAGCGAGGGGTTTCCAGCTGCCAGGCTCCCAGCTGTGCAGCGTTTGAAGGGCTCTGCACTGTGAAGCAAGGCAGAATCACAGACCAGGAGGGTTTCCTATAGAAAAGGGGGACAGGGAATAAGCTTGAGCACACATGCACTGATTACCCACACAGCTCAGCTGTTAATTTGCTTCCTGTTTCCATTTAGGCTTGCTCTGACTAGGTCTCGCTAAGGCGATTCCTAGATGCAGTCCTGTGGGACCTTCTGTCAGGCAGCAGTGAGAACCAGCTGCTCTGCAAGGGAAAGAGAATGGGGAGCTGAGGGTGACAGCAAGGCAGATGGGGCAGCAGCTTCAGCAAGCAGAGCCTGCTTCCCTCAGTACCCATGCAAGAAAAATAGGGCAAATAATCAGGGCCAGCCACTGTCTAGTGATTGCTAGACAAGTCTGTAGCAACAAGGCAGGTCCAAAAGCTAAAGGATGTCAAGTTGGTGAGTCAGAGCAGGATTGGCAAGGTACAAGCGTATCTACAACATAGCTAAGGCAAGCACCAATGGCATGGAACTCCAATGCACCTCCTGAGCCAAGGTCCAGGGGCAGGCCCTGTGGGGGTGTCTCCAAGGGCTTCCTGCCATATCTCCATGCCAGAGATTTGATCCCAGGTCACCAGGCCAGGCTGCAGAAGAGCCAGCCTGAGCGCAGGCAGCCAGAACCTGAGGAGAGGGGAAGGGGGGCAGAGCCAGGTGCTGTACTCATGGCCCCGACACAGATCTCAAAAGGCAGTAGTGGCAAACCACCATCAGTCTTGGGTTTTTCTCCCTTAGACAGTCCTCCAGCTCTCTCTCAACAGCTTTGTATGCTCAAGCAACCCATGGGGTCTCAGGCCCCGCATTTCCAGAAAAAATACCGATTTTGTCAAATAGACCACAGGGGAGATTCAAGGCAGAGTGCTTTTAATACACACATGGGCAATTTGCTTTACACAAGACTGGCTTTAATGAGCATGGATGGGAATCAGTTATTGCCACTTGATTTCAGGGGCATAGATCAATCCTCTTCTATTTAGCAGAATTAACTAAGTCTAGTTCTTTGGTGGTGTGGCACATGAGCTGGTATGAAACAAGGAAAACCTTGAAATTAATTCATATCGATTATGAAAACCTTCAGAAGGTTTTCATAGCTGATATTGTTTGTTGAGATGTTTTAAAAAAAATACCTGAATCATCATCAGAAAATTCAGACTAGCTGAAATTTTTACTCTTTTAACAATTGCAGAACTTCAGTGAAATCTGAAATTAGTTGTTTATCATTACATCAGCATGATATAACCTCTTAGAGCATGCACTTTCTTTAATTCGTTTGCCTCTATGAGTTCACCACGCTTTTTTTACATCCATCTCCTGACAAGAGCACATCTAAGCTGTTCTCCTTGTTGCAAACCCAAAGACTTTTTTGGTAATGGTAATGACTGTGTAATTCCCTTCTTTTTGCCAGCTTATGTCAAATAAAAATATGGATCATAAAGTGAAAACGTGAATTACTTGATGTGTATTACAAAGGCACTAGCCATTTTAATTACATTATTACAACATGTCTGGAAGAGAACTACTTTCTGAGTGATGGGTATCCTTAAAATATATATGGAAAGCTCCATTTTCCAGGCCAGAGAAACCTATTGCATTCCAGAAGAGATTATTTTGAAGTGAATGTAATAAGGTCAAGTTTCTTTTTCTTTTTTCCTAATTCTTCAAGCAGCTTGTAATATTATGGGCACATAAAGTATGAATTTCTTCATATTTCTGACTGCAAGAACTCAAATTGTTTTTGATTCCCAGTTTGCAGTCTGTAAGAATACAATTTGAAGTAGTTGAGTTACAATGATTAAGTGTTCTGAGTTGCCCAAACACACTGAAACAACAAAATAAATTTCTAAGATACATTCCTTCCTAAATGTCTGATCACTTTTAATGAAACATTTTGTCATCTGAGAAAGGTGTGAACTTCAGGTATACATACTTATTTATTTTCAGAAACATATGAGAGTTGCATAAATCAAGCTGAAACTCCTTAGTGCTTGGGCTCCTGTCTCCAACAATGGCCATGCTAAATACTGGGAGAACAGTGTAGTGAGTGATATAAGATCAGGGCAATCAGATGACAATATTTTACGGAAATATTCTCCCAGACTTCAGCAATTTGTAACAGGGATGAGAGTGAGAGTTTGAAGTGAGTGGTATTGTTTTTTGTGTTTAATAGTCCTGACAGATTTTATGCTGTGAGTTTGTCCAGTGATAAAGATTTTTCTTCCTCAATATCTTGTAGTAAAAATATAACTTAACTATTCATTGTGTGAAGAAATCATACTTTTTCTTGTTTTAAATCTGAAATAAAATGATTTAATTTGATATTTCTAGATCTTCATTTAGAAAAGACAGAGAACAGTTGTTCCCTGTTGATTGTTTTCTCCATGTCACTCACTGTGCTAAGCTCTAAGTGTTTATTGGTATTGGTTTACTTCTATTCCCATTGAGACTACCAACAAAGTAGCATGCTGATGGAAATAGAGTTAGGTCAAAATCAGGAACTTCTGAAATTTCATTTTTTTTCTTAATTCTTTTCTCTTCTCACTTTTGAAGGATGTATACCTTCAAACTCCCTTTTCATTCTGTTATCTGGCACACTAGCTCCCCATCCCTCCTATTTTTTTTCTTTTTTAACATTACAAATTATGTTATGATGCATGCCATAAACATATATTGAAGTGTGGCAGAAACAACCAGGGACGTTTTCTTCCATTTCCCAGGAGAAAGTTGTACTGAGAATGCAATAACCATGACAATCAAAACTTGGCAGTCATTCCTTCTTATAAAGAACTCTGTATTTTTGCCAGGTAACTTGGGACATATATAAAAAAAACACACAAAGTTTGTCTTTGTATCTGCAGTGACCAATGATCTTCAAGATGACAGACATCATTCATTTCTGTCTAGTAGCAAACAAAAGCAACAGTGGAATAAACTTTAAATTCCTGCTTCCTTTTCATAAAATTTTACAGCTGGCAGGGTGATCTCTAATTTAGTATATTAGACTTTGTCAGGAAAAATAAGGTATATATTCAAAACAAAACCAAGAACAAAATGATTAATGAAATCTCTTTTATAATGACCATTAAAGCAATTTATTTTCCCCTGAGATCATTCAATTTACTTTCTAGTGATTTGGCTAGCCTCTGGTTAAAAGTTTTTTCCAATCATCCCAAATTTAATCTAGCACTTCAGTGTTAGTTTAATCATTCATCAGTTAAAAATTATGAGCAAACTCCCCATTTAATGAATATCAAACACCACTTAGTCATTGAGTGATACTACTTAAAGATTAGCATGTTTTTTCTCTTGCAAGTCTTCTAGAATGACGCTTTTCGTGTTATCTCCATTAACTGTAAAATCTTCAGTAATTAGCTGTCCTTTTAACTAAGCTTGATTCAACTTTGACTCCATTGCTAACTTTTTCAGCTAGCTTTAGAAAAGTTAAAGGAGACTTTTCCTTCTTGGGAGCAAATAATTTATAAAATAAAGAATACTAATTTGTCTTTTAACATGAATCAACAATATATGTGAGAGACATAAAAACTGGGACATAGAAAGAAAGGAAATAGAAATATGAACCAGTCCAATGATACGGTTAATGATGCTGTAGGGATAGACTGTTCCTAGGCGCCTGCAAGAACATTTGGTTTTGCATTTCCCTTGCATGTTGATGAATTAGTTAAGTAAGCATGGAGCTATGATAAACATATGGACCACCATTTTAACTAGCTGTGTGGGCAAAGCAAATAAGACTACATGCTTTTAATAGTTAATGTGGGAAAAGTGAAAGAGATTTGCTATCGGACAGGCTCAGTACATTAAAAGGGAGATCTTTGGAGTACAGATAGCAGACAGCTGTCAGAGTGAACCGTTTACAAATGCTGACTTGTGCTTCAGCAGTGATGAGCAGCTCCTGCTCTCACTATTGCATTGTAATTAGCACTCCCTGAAATAGTTCACCAGAGATTTGAAGACTGCCAAGCTCTATACTTCTTGCCCTGGCCTAGTTTAGATTGCTTTTCAAGCCAATGATGGGGAAAGGTTAATGCAGAGATTCCACTCATTAGGAACGCCAGAAATATTAAGGGACTTCTTGTATTTTGTAGTACTCACTGTCTCTATGAAGCAACACATTTAGACTCTGTTTCAAAGAATGAACAATATATGATGTTAAAAGTAGAAAACATGGAATTGAAAAAAAGCATTCTCCTATCAAGTCTTTCATTTGCTCTTGATTTTTTTGGTTGTTTCTGGGGTTGGACACTTGGTTTAAACGTGAAATCCTTGTCTTTCAATGTGATGAATACAGTATATCTTTTCTCCAATTCGAAGTCCCACTGAATTCTGTGAAAAAAAATTTCAAATTATCCAAATTATCTGTGTACTTAAATAAAAATAAAGGGCTAGTTGCAGTAAAAGATGTCAACTAAAATCAAAGAATAAGCTTCTGGGATCTGCTAGGGACAAAATTAGAAACAAAGGAGGCCTATGTTATTTTCTTTGGTGTGTGGTTCTTCAGAGGGATGGAGGATTTTCTGGAGATTCCAGTTCTCTTTAAAAATATTGAGAAAAGTTTTCCACCTATTCAGTTGGGAAGATTACTTACAAATGTAAGAAAGTTATATATTTTCCTCTTTGTATCCTACAAACAGAAGACCTGAAATGTTCAGTTTGTTTCTTTTGATTTCCCTTGCACATTGAACATACTCAGAATAAGCACACCTCACCGCCATGGCCCTGCCGGGGCTGGTGGCTCCCTGGGGGCCAGTAGCAGTGGGGCCTCCCCATGGCGGCTCAGGGCAGAGCTGGCAGCCAGGGCCCCCCTCACACCCCCACCAGGCGCAGGGCAGCTGGGGGGCACCGGGGCAGCCCCAGCCCCGGGCATCGGGCACCTCCCTGGGGACGGGGACAGGCCAAGGCTGGGCCGGGATGTGGGCCCACGGGTGGGCCCGGCTCGGCAGGGCCCATGGCCGGGCAGGGCAGGGCTGTGGGGAGCTGGAGACCGGCCCTGCTGCGGTGTCGCTGGGGCAGGGGCTGACGGCCCCGGGGGGCTGACATGGGGTCCTGGGCCCTGGGCAGGGTGGAGGGAGCCCTGAAGGGGTGGACAGGGACAGTCGGGGCTGGTGGTGCCCTCAAGGACATGACATTCTCCTTTTAATGTAAATACAGGTTGAAACCAGTTGAAAGAAGCAAAAAATTCTCGTGAACTGTAAGAATCTACTACAGAGTGAAGCTGGGGTTTGATAAAGGGCCATTGGTTGTCAGGGCTGTGTGCCATAAGAGTGCATGAGGACCTTAAAGTCTGTGACTGTTTCTATTTGTTAAAATGATTAAGATTATAGAGCAAAGCAAGTTTTAGATTTGTTTAAACTTATTAAGAAATACTCAAAACATTATGTAACAGGGAACACAACCATGATTTTTTTCTGGGCAAAAACTTGTAACTAACTTTTTGGTACGTGTTTATCACTGCAGTTCTCAAAACAAAGAGTTGTGAGCCCCAAGACATACAATCTTTCCCTCTCCCCTGCACTGCCATCTAAAGCAATGGTAAGTGTTAATTGGGAAGACTTTCTTATCAGTTCTCAGGAGAGCTTGTCCTACTTAGGAAGCAGATTATGCCCCTGAGAAGGGGAAATGGGTGAGGGCTTTCCCTGCCAGCCCTGAAGGGCAGACAACTCCAGCTCAGGCACAGCCATGGGTTAAGGCTGCCCTTCGGCTGGAAGGATCCATATGATTAGTCTCTGGGTAGGACTGGGTGGATGAACTGAGTTGGTAATCATCTTGCATGAGGAGCTCTCTACCATGCTCCATTACGTGAAGTATATTTCCCACAGTATGAAGGCTAAGTACTGTATGTTTCTATATTATTTTGAAAAGTTAGTTTGTATAACTGTAGCTGTGTACTGGTTTTGGCTGGGAAAGAGTTAATTTTCTTCATAGTAGCTAGTACAGGGCTGTGTGTTGGATTTGTGCTGGAAAGAGCATTACTAACAGAGGGATGTTTTTGTTACTGCTGAGCAGTGCTCACACACAGCCAAGGCCTTTGCTGCTCCTCACACCACCCCACCAGCGAGGAGTCTGGGAGTGCACAAGGAGTTGGGAGGGGACACAGCAGGGACAGCTGACCCCAACTGACCAAAGGGATATTCCACACCACAGGATGTCATGCCTAGCATATGAAACTGGGGGAAGAAGGAGGAAGGGAGGATGTTCAAAGTGATGGCGTTTGTCTTCCCAAGTCCCTGTTAGGCATGATGGATCCCTGCTTTCCTGGAGATGGCTGAACACCTACCTGCCCAAGGGAAGTGGTGAATGAATTCCTTGTCTTGCTTTGCTTGTGCGTGCAGCTTTTGCTTTGCCTATTAAACTGTCTTTATCTTAACCCATGAGTTTTCTCACCTTTACCTTTCCGATTCTCTGCCCCATCCCACCAGTGGGAAAGTGAGCGAATGGCTGCGTGGTGCTTAGTTGCTGACTGGGGTTAAACCATGACAAACTATTTGTAGAAAAAGGCATTGGGGTTTAAGGTCGAGCACCACTGTTTGTCTGGAATTGAAAGAGAGTTCAGATTATTTAAGACTAATAAACCTCTATTTTCAGACTCAGATTGCAAATTACTATTAGGCTAGATCAACCTGATTTACAAAGATGGAAGAAAAACCAGAATCGATGCCATATAAATAATATGAAAATCTCTCTGTAAATCTCAGTGTTATAAACAGTTACATCCCTTCAGGAGGGACCGGCCAAGTGAGAGTATAGGAGTCTGTCATAATATTAAATAGGGACAATTCTGAGACTTCCTGATAGTATCAGAGCATAATCCATATTGCAAATAGGATAATAGTTTAACATAGAATAAAAACACAGGTACAGATTAATTCCAGTTAATACCAATCAATGCTTAAAGACACAATACCACTTCAATCACAATTTGAGAAAGGTAGCTCCCTTTGTTTAGTTTTTTGCATACTTTCTCTCTCATTCTCCTTTTGTACTGTATCCCACAGGAGGACAAACAAGGAAACCTTTAAAGTTTAAGGCATCTTTAAAACTCAGTTTTCCTTTGACGAGTTTAGATAAAAGGGGTGGGGTCAGAAGTGTTTTATCTCCTTTTCTATTTGTCTTTTGTGAGGTTCATGGAATTGACTTATCAGCCATTAACAACCAAGATAACAGTTTTACTGAATGGTCACTATTCAGAGAGTGATTGACAAAGGTGATCCATCTCCCCACTGTACCTCTTTACTAGAGGGCTTCTGCTATCTATCTGAAAAACAGAATAATTTCAGTTTAGTTCCCAGCTGATTCATTGAAAAAAAATTACTGCTTTTGTATGAGAGAACAGTAGGAAGCATTTTTCTTTCTCTCTGGAACAAGTTCACTTTTTTTTATTTGCAGCAACATTAAATGCTGGGAAAAGGTCAGAAGCTACTTCTTTGGTGGTTTTTCCCCTGCTTTCCTTCATACTGCTTGAATATTGTATATACAAGATAGTATTACCTGAAAACCTTCTGAAACAAAGATGTCAGAGGCAAAAAACAAAACTAAAAAAGGGGAAAAAAAATTCACCTATGTTTTCATCACATCTCTTCCTATTTTAGCTTCTTGTTTAATAGAGCCCTGATGATTGCCTTGGCAGAGCCTCTACTGCTTCACAGAACCACTCTTCATGCATGTCTAGATTGACCCAGGTGTAGGTCTCAGAACCTTGGTGCTGTGTGGAAGGTAAGCGTGATTTGCAGTGGGAGGATTTTAATGGGGTCTCTAACCAAGTCAAATGTGCAGTGACTTCTCCTAACATCATTGCAGTCTAATACTTAAGTGTCCCTAGTTAGCGGAATCTAGTGCAGGCAGAACAGCTCTGTACATTCAATATTTACCTGATTTTGAGCTTTTTGACCAAAGGACCTGTCCTATTTATATTTCTGGAAAGTAGGATACAAGGCTATATAAATGACAGAGCTTATTAAATGATGTAAGTGTTCTTAATTCTGAAATCGTACCTCACTAAGAAATAGAAAAGCAAGAGAGTCATGTATTCATTTCTGGTTTATTGATTTTAATTTTTCCTTCCTCTTTCTTTCTCACTACTTGTATACTTTCACTAATAAAATGGAGAGAAAGCAGGAAGAATAAGAAATACTGATTATCTATATTGAAAACAAGTTTTCAGATAATGTAATAGAGACCTTTCTGCAATGTTAAAAATCAGTTCCCTAAGTTTTTGTGGTTATTTTCCCTAAACTATTTAAATTCAAAATACCAGTTGTGACTGGTCAAAGTAATGCCTAAGAAGGTAAAAAACTAGTTACAGTATTGTTCTGGTTTCAGCTGAGATAGAGTTAATTTTCTTCATAGTAGCTAGTATGGGGCTGTGTTTTGGATTTGTGTTGGAAATGGTGTTGATAATATAGAGATGCTTTTGTTATGGAGGTATTTTCTGTTACTGCTGAGCAGTGCTCACACAGAGCCAAGGCCTTTGTTGCTTCTCACACCTCCCCACCAGCAAGGAGGCTGGGGGTGCACAAGGAGTTGGGAGGGGACACAGACAGGACAGCTGACCCCAACTGACCATAGGGATATTCCGTACCATATGATGTCATGCTCAGCTTATAAGGGGCTTGGGGAACAGAAAGGATGGGGGGTTGGCAGCGTTCAGAGTGATGGCATTTTTATTCCCAAGTAACTGTTACATGTGATAGCTGAACACTTGCCTGCCCATGGGAAGTGCTGGATGAATTAATTGTTTTGCTTTGCTTGTGTGTGTGGCTTTTGCTTTACCTATTAAACTGTCTTTATCTCAACCCACGAGTTTTCTCACTTTCACTCTTCCGATTCTCTACCCCATTTCACCTTGGAGGGAGTGAGCAGGCATCTGCGTGGTGCTTAGCTGCTGGCTGGGGTAAAATCATGACAAGTATAATTACCAATATACCTGCTTTCATGGTACATTTGTACCGCATTCAAAATATTTTAGTCATAAAGCAAATGGGTTTCCTTGTACTGAGTTTTCTCAGTATATGTTGAACTCCGATGTTACATGAAGGAGGAGCTTTAGCAGTCAGGATAAATCATTTCAACACTGGAAATATGAATAAGTATTACACTGTGTATGCAGAATATCGCACCAAATGAATATGTGGTATGTTATTTCTCTAACTACAACTTTCCTGTCCGGGATTAGTTTTGTTACTTTCTCTGACTTTCAAATTGTCCATTTAAAAACACTACAAAGAATATAGAGGAAATCTATAATCAAATAAAAAATCAAATGCTGTCTGTACCTACATGATATTTCATGAGAAGTGGCAAAGGCAAAGAACAGAATCATTCCAAGAGCTGAGAAGAGTGTATTATGATGTGGAAGTTGAATGATATAGTGATATCACAAAACTTCTGTGATTTGGACTTGACCTAGTTAATATCCTCTCTTGTGGATAATTAGAAAGTTCCCACTAGAATGTCAATGACAGAGTGTTCTTCATCACCACTTAGTCACAAATTAATCCCACTTTGTCAAGACATAGTGACTGCAGTTTTTTGTGGTTTTGTTGTTGTTGTTGTTTGGTTTGGCTTTAAGAGTTCAGATTTGCTAGCAAATACTATTTTTAACTTTTGACTAGTGCAAACTGCAGTTGTTTCAGGTCTTACTGTATCTATCATAGAATCATGCAATGGTTTGTGTTGGAAGTGACCTTAAAGATCATCGAGTTCCAAGCCCCCTGACATGTGCAGGGACACCCTCCACTAGACCAGGTTGCCCAAAGCCGCATCCAACCTGGCCTTGAACACTCCCAGGGAGGGGGCATCCACAGCTTCTCTGGGCAACCTGTTCCAGTGCCTCACCACCCTCACAGTAAAGAATTTCTTTCTAACATCTAATCTAAATCTACCCTCTTTTAGTTTAAGCGCATTATCCCTGGTCCTATCACTACATTCCCTCGTAAACAATCCCCCTCCAGCTTTCTTGTAGGCCCCATTTAGGTACTGGAAGGCTGCTAGAAGTTCTCCCCAGAGCCTTCTCTTCTCCAAGCTGAACAACCCCAACTTCTCAGCCTGTCCTCACAGGAGAGGTGCTCCAGCCCTCTGATCAGCTTTGTGGCCCTCCTCTGGACTCTTTCTAGCAGCTTGATGTCTTTCTTGTACTGGGATCCCCAGAGCTGGACACAGTACTCCAGGTGGGGTCTTACCAGAGCAGAGTGGAGGGGTAGAATCACCTCCCTCGACCTGCTGGTCATGCTGGTTTTGATGCAGCCCAGGACATGGTTGGCTTTCTGGGCTGCAAACATGCATTGCTGGCTCACGTTGAGCTTTTCAACAACCAAGACCCCCAAGTCCTTCTCCTCAGGGCTGCTCTCAATCTATTCTCCTCCCCACTTGTATTTGTTCTTGGGATTGCCCCAAGCCATGTGCAGAACCTTGCATTTGGCCTTGTTGAACTTCATGTTGCAAAGAAAGGTGTTAAACAGCACCAGTCCCGGTACTGACTGCGGAAGAACACTGCTCATCACTGATCTCCACTTAGACATTAAGTTGTTGACTGCAACTCTTTGAGTGCAACCATCCAGCCAAGTCTGTATCCACTGAGTGGTCCATCGGTCAATTCTGTGTCTCTCCAATTTAGAGACAAGGATGTCGTGTGGGACAGTGTCAAATGCTTTGCACAAGTCCAGGTAGATGACGTCAGTTGCTCTTCCCTCATACACCAATATTGTAACCCTGTTGTAGAAGGCCAGCAAATTTGTCAGGCACATTTTGCCCTTAATGGAGCCATGTTGGCTGTCACCAGTCACCTTATTTTCCATGTGTCTGAGCATAGTCTCCAGGAGGGTTTGCTCCATGATCTTGCCAGGCACAGAGGTGAGACTGACCAATCTGTAGTTCCCTTTTTTCTTCCTTTTTTCGCATTTTAAAAATGGGGGTTATGTTTCCCCTTTTCCAGTCAGTGGGAACTTCGCAGGACTGCCATGACTTCTCAAATATGATGGATAATGGCTTAGCCACTTCATCCATCAGTTTCCTCAGGACCCATGGATGCATCTCATCAGGTTCCACAGACTTGTGTACCTTCAGGTTTCTTAGCCTTGAATCTCATCTTCTCCTACAGTGAGTGGTTCTTCATTGTCCCAGTTCCTCCTTTTGCCTTCTGCGACTTGGGTGATGTAACTAGACCACTTGCTGGTGAAGACTGAGGCAAAGAAGTTGTTGAGTACCTCAGCCTTCTCCATATCCCAGGTAACTAGGTCTCCCGTTTACTTCCAGAGAGGGCCCACATTTTTCCTGATCTTCCTTTTATCACTGAAGTACCTATAGAAACCTTTCTTGTGGCCCTTAATTCTATCAGAGCTTTAGCTAGTCATCTAGAATCACTGAAATCTATTGCTTTTATTTTTCTTGATGGAAATATTTTGGCATTTGTGGGTTATAACTCCATTCATGAATGGAAAGGCTATTACAAAATTATCTGCTCAATAAAATAATTCTTGTTCTAATTATAGTAGGGGAGCTCAGTAGGGGTGGTTTGTTTTTTTCAAATTTTTTTCTATAGAGCTCCCATTTCCATAGGTCCCATTGCTGGTGACCCCCCAAAAACCAGACATTGTCACAGAAAACAACAATTGCTTTTCAATTTTGTTTTCATCTGAAACCTCTTTGCTCTTGGTGAATCCTCACATAATAGATCTGGTGGTTTCATGAATACATTAAAGAAGTTGCAGTGACTGCTTCAGTAATAAGTGCTGATGCAGCATGCAGAATGTGTGGTAGGAATGAGATATTGAGAAACTAGTATCTGTCTACAATTGCAAGGTATTGACAAAAGACCCAGAGAGCCTTAATGTGAAGACTGCCTTCTTTTCTGTATTTTTTTTTTTTTAAGCTGTACCCTTAGGAAGTGTTACAGGTAGTCATAAAGTGCTGACATGCAAGGATTTTCTTACTAATGTTGAATAAGGTAACTGAATAAAAACACTTGTCCCCAATATCTGTTAGGCTCTATGAGACAATAATTGATAAAATACAGAGGACATAAATTCACCTCCAGTTAATTGTCTTGGAATGTGTTTTCTTGCTTTTTAATAGGAATCAGATGAAATATCTATGCAGTAAGTGTTATTTCTAATTTTTTAAAATTAAATATACATAAAAGGGAAAAAGAAATTCTTTAGAACTTTGTAAGATGTTCTTATAAGTACTATGGACAGGCATATTTGCAAAGATCCATGCAGTTGTATTTTGTATGGTCAGATCTTCTAAACTTGATTGTAGCATAGCCTTTTGACCTCAGCATTAGATCTTGGTACACAGTGATAACCTGATATGGTACTGTAAGTTCTGTGCTAAAATAGGTTAAGATATTTGTTTTTCCAGCAAGTTTTGAAAGCTACTATTCATGCTTTCAACCAAAACCTTCCCTTCATCTGTCTCCTTCTCATTTCAGAGAAACATCATAATTGTGTTAGATAGTTTTGATATGTTGTGTTGCTGATATAATTTTTGGAGGAAAAGCAAACAGTTATTGCCTATACCTTTAATGAGAAACTTCTTGTATAACATCAAGCCTAATTTGGACAAACACTGCAGGTATCCACAGAGCACAAGCAATATCTTTTGCAAAGAACTACCATAAAAAAGTCTTTGGGGAAGATACAATCTGCCTTGTGCAGAAATAAAGCCAATTCTATTTCCCACTCTCTGTTAAATGTAAGCTGCTTAGTGGGGTATCTCAAAAAAAGGATAAAATCTAGAGATTAAAAAGTCATATGACACATAAATCAAAAGAACAGAAGGAGTTGAGAATGAGTTTGTAAAGAAGTAATTTTTAGCATTCACTATAATTGGTCTGCTACAGTACTTATCCATTATCTGCTTTTTTTAGTTATCACCATTTTTCTGGAACATGATGGATAATTGTACTTAGGAATTTGAAAGTAAAATGTGGCATTTGCATAAAGAATTCATTTTTAACTCAATTTCACCTTTACACTTTTTAGCCTCATCTTGTTAGAAAAAGGCACCTGAAAAGCAAAGTTAGTTTCCATAAGGGCATATCTTATATTGCTATAAATCATGGGACCTTTTGACTTTTGAAAGATAGCTTCCTACTCTTTACAAAATTTCTGTCCTTTGTGTCACTGTGACAGCAACCTCAATTTGATACTATAATGTAACTGACTAGAGAAGCTGGCACAGTGTCTTTGAGGATTCAAAAAGAAAGGTAAAAAAATATCACTTCAAAAACATGTTCATTATTTTAAAGAGAGGGAAGAAAGAAAAAAAAAACAAAAACAAAAAAACACATGTACAAAAATTCAGCCTTTAAATACTACACACTGCTCAAATATGCACATCACACATTTAATCAAGAGCAGAGGTCCTTTCAGCAATATATCATCAGATAGACATGGATTATGGATGATGGGACGCAGGAGAGCCTGTTTCTCTGCATGAGTCTGAAGAGATATCTGCTCACATGAAACATTAAGATTGCTATACCTGGGAGAGTTAATAAGGGATTTAGTAGGGCATATCCACTCTTGGATTATGCTCCCCTTTCAAACATTTACATAAACAAGCACTCACAAATGTATGCGTGCTAAATGCTCTTGCTTCTACTCTTCCAACAAAGATAGATGCCTTTCTGGGCTAGTCCAGTTTCCTCCAAGGCATTGTTCTACTTTCCATTGTGCACCTTCATGTGCATCACTGTAGCATCTGCAGTTTCTTCAAAGTCAGTAAGAATTATTCAATTTCAGTTTAACCTTTGAAAAGTAGTCCTTCCATGAAAACATTATAGCAACTGTGTATCAAATAAAAATAAAATTTAAATTTCCGCATAAACAGTTGCCTTTCCAGATCTCTCAGTTGATTCCCTTTTGTGTTGTTAGAATAATTTCTTTAAAATACATCACTAACATCTCTTTCTTATGGTGCTTTGATTGATTATGAGTAAATTTTTTTATGCTTAATCTTGCATTTGAATGTCTTTTTTTTTTTTTTTTCTTACACTTATTTTGTTTTTCTACCTGTGATCATTCCTCCTATTTTAAAACTGTAGAGAGATCCTCAGCAGAATTATGTTGGAATAGCTCTGCTGATCTTAAAATAAGTAGGGCAATTTACACACACAGAAAAAAGCAAAACTTCATCTCATTTTGCACCTGAACACAAGAATTGGCTTAACACATAACAAATCACGTCTCAAATGTTATAAAACCCAAACCAAACCACAGAGAGAAATCGCTATAAGCTTTGCCTCAGCAGTGAGAAATTTAACCAAGAATACATTTAGGCTAAATTTGTCATGTTTCAAATAACTTTCTCTAAATTCACTGATTTCTTGTTTGTATGCTCCTCCTGTTACCTCTCTTGTTTCAGATTTGTGCCTTCAGCTTTGCCTCTCATTCATGTTTTCATAGCTCTCAGATTTTTTTGTTGACCACTGCTGCAGTTGTTAAGGTCTTGTTCTTCACATGAATTTAAAGACGCATGGTAGAATTCATCTTGCCTCGTCTGGCTGCCCCAAGCTGAGATGGGTAAGTCTTAGTTGGTCCCTTGGACTGTCTTTATCAACATTTCAAAAAATAACTAGCTCCATAGGATTACATTTATTTTATTTTAAGAAAGGACAAGTCATTTCCATTATCTAATTCTCACCACAAATTATCAAGGGAATCAAGACATACTAACTCAGACTCATAGATCCATGTTTCAGTGTCATGGATTTCATGTCTAATTTCCTTTCCCCCTGCCCTCCTTGTTTTATTTTTTATACATCACTTTAAAATTTGTCTTGCAGGAAACTCCAAAAGGAGAGGTAAGATATCAGTGTTACAAACACTGTTCTGCCTATGAGTAGAAGTTCCTTAGAAAGGTGTATGTAAAGTGAATCAGACTGCAGTCTGTCTTCCATTTTTAGCATAAATGTTTCCTCCTTTTGTCCCTAACTTCATGTTCTTATTTCTTGACTCCAGAATTTGTATTGTCCCAGAAGAGCATAGCTGTCAGTTTTCAAATCAAAACTCAGTCTTTAACATAGCTGTGTCTCAATCCATTAATATGCATAACACTAAGAAAAGGTGTTTCTCAATGAGAAGAACAATGAGCAACAATGCTTAAGATGTGAAGTGAATATGTATACACACACATGTACCTATGTCTCCAGCAGTAAGAATTTTGTGGGGATTTTCAGCTGACTACTCTGCCTTTCAGAAGGACTTGTCATGTAGATCCTTAGTCATCTGGAATACTTTTGAAAACATTTCATTCTTTTCCCCTGAAGCTTGCTCCGAAACTTTCTTTCATCAGTGCCTTCTGGCACAAGCCTGTGTGGGAACTGTGGTCCACTCGACTACACAGCCAGAAAACTTAACACTCATCAGGAGCAGAACATTTTGAAAATTGCTTATTCTCCTTTTCCCAGAAGAATCAGTCT
Source organism: Aramus guarauna (assembly GCA_013400195.1). Lineage (NCBI taxonomy): Eukaryota > Metazoa > Chordata > Aves > Gruiformes > Aramidae > Aramus > Aramus guarauna. Next base: position 37,883 of record VXBL01003728.1, on the reverse strand, counting down.
TTTACCCATTTAGCTTCCACATTCAGAAATCAAATGCCTTTATTATGATCATTCATTGCCAACAATATGCTCTGCACTGTGCAATGTATAACACTTCAGGCAGAGTCTTCTCTAGGGATGAAGAATGTTGTTCTCTAGCTAATGGCAGGCAGTGAGACTTTAGGGATTTTGAAGGCAAAATATCTTCTTGGGCTTTACAGCTATAACAAGAAAAAGATCAAAGTCTTTTGAAACAGACAGTGCAATCCTCGCAGCACCCCATTAGAGCAGGGGGTTTATTTGTTTTGGATGTGCTTATGTTGTGGATGCAAGTCTAGACACTTTCTCAAAATAATTCAATACTTACATTACATTTTGTCATTGTTTGCTTGTTAACAGAGGAAGCCATTGTCTTTCTGTATATTTTAAGATGGGAAGTGGAGTTGCAGAGGAGTAACACATCCTTTACCATGCCATATGCCAGTGACAGAAACAGAACCTATGCTTTTAAACAGTACACTGTCTGTTTCCAGAAGCTACATCCTTTCAAATGATGGTGCTTTGGAAGCAATGCAAATGGAAACAAGTTGTTTGGTGGTGGAGGTTCATATTAAAGGTGTACTGTACACATATTAATGCAACTGCATCAAGCCAGTGAACTCAAAAAGTCTACTGACCCTGTGCTAAAAGGCAGCAGTTGTATTGTCCATCATCAACTTCTTTGTAGATGGCATTTGGAAGTATTTGCAAGAATTTGAGATTCCCAGTGCTCCTTGTCCTTTTGGCTCTTAGTTACTGCAGATTTACACACCAACGACCTCTAAAATACTTTCTCCTGTTGTTCTTTATTGGTAATGTACTTGTACTGAGCTTTTTGCACACTTGCTTCACATTAATTCTCAGTGTCATGGATTAGATCATCTTCATTTCACTGTAAGATATATGACAACATTCTGGAATAGCCACTGAAGAAGAGATGAAGGTTAGGTTTTGCAAATGTAAGAGAGCTACTGTAACGTCAGCTGGCAGTAAGCACACTTCTCCTACCAGATGAAAATAAGAATGTCTAAAGGTGCTATTTTCCAACAACATGAATGAAAAGGAAACTAAGAAATAGCTATTATTAATCCATTTAGTAGTGGATGCTACTATTTTTCAACAGTGTTAAATTATTTTATAAGGGGCCATGGCTTCACAATAGTGAATTGCTACTTACCTGAGCAGCTCTAGTCACTCTGCAGGGAAGAAACACACAGTAATTGCCATATTTGTTAAGAATGAAATACTATCTAACACAGTGTATCATTTACAAATACAGCCAGTAAAGATTTGGGAAATCCTCTGATCTTGGAGCAGAAACAGCCTCCCTAGATATTTTACAAGAGGCAACTGTTAGGTCTGATGCAGGTTTAACTATTGAGTGGCCAAAGTACGAGAGGACAAAATTAAAAGTGTATTACAGTGATGTTAACACCAGTAAACATCAATAAATTTCATTTTCACTAGAAATACTGTTGGATTTTGTATATGAGAACATGAAGATAATACCAACATAGGATAGTTGATTTTGTAAAAATTATATGCCCTAAGTTGCATAACTCACTAAGTTGCATAATAACTCACTCTATTATTAACGTATTTTTTCACATTACAATGAAATTGCTATATCCCCCTCAATAAAGAAGTGATAAAGTAAAAAGCATGGCAGGAAAAAGAAAAAAGTAAAAAAAAAAAAGTAAAAAAAAAATGCAAAACAGTTTTTAAAAGCATTTTGATCACCTCAGGGCAACACTAGGACTAAAACCAACATTCTAAGCCTTGTGTCAGGGCCTAGATCATGGACCACACTCTTCTCTGTAACAGCTGGTAATGATGTCAGAGAATAGTCAATCATGCACTTACCCTCTCCTGCTGCAATACAATCATATTCCTTTGTGTTTTAAAGACCCCTATTGCTCTTTCTTCTCTGGATCCAATTTTGGAGATGAGCCACTGTCAGCGGCAGTAATACTAGGCTTAGTCAGAGCTTGTGCTTTGTTTGTAGAGAGATCCTTTTATTAGAGGTGGAGGATTAAGCATTAGTATCAGAAAAAAAAAAAACAAAACCCAACATAAACCCAAAACAAACCAAAAACCCAAAACCCAAAACAAACCAAAAACCCACAGAGGAGGAAGATTAGACTGCAAACAGTTTATTTCACCACTGACGAATTTAGAATTAAGTGCTAATAGCTACTAGTACTGGATGGTGTTAAATCATCCGATTTGGCTTTTATGTAATTACCTTTCTGGAGCATCCCAATGCAATACTTTTCTATTTCTTTCTTTCCCATCTGAACAGAGATCTCTCTAGAGTATGTCACCTTCATTGGGGAAACTCTGAATAGTAACAATTCCAAGTGAGCTGTCCACAATATTGATTTATATTAAAGGAGTATATGTGTTTCCCCCCTGCATTTCTTTTTATAAATTCATTCTTCACATTTGCAAAACTTAAGCTGTGGAGAACAGTCATTCAGTACTACTGTGATATCTCTATACCATATCCCTGCCAAGATATGATTTGTCTCAATAATGTAGTTTTCATGACATTGTCCAGTTGCCATGGTTTAACCCCAGTCAGCAACTAAGCACCACACAGCTACTTGCTCACTCTCCTCTGGTGGGATGGGGGAGACAATCGGAAGAGTAAAAGTGGGAAAACTCATGGGTTGAGATAAAGACAGTTTAATAGGTAAAGCAAAAGCTGCACGCACAAGCAAAGCAAGACAAGGAATTCATTCACCACTTCCCATGGGCAGGCAGGTGTTCAGCCATCTCCAGGAAAGCAGGGATCCATCATGCCTAACGGGGACTTGGGAAGACAAACGCCATCACTTTGAACATCCTCCCTTCCTCCTTCTTCCCCCAGTTTCATATGCTAGACATGACATCCTATGGTGTGGAATATCCCTTTGGTCAGTTGGGGTCAGCTGTCCCAGCTGTGTCCCCTCCCAACTCCTTGTGCACCCCCAGACTCCTTGCTGGTGGGGTGGTGTGAGGAGCAGCAAAGGCCTTGGCTGTGTGTGAGCACTGCTCAGCAGTAACAAAAACATCCCTCTGTTAGTAATGCTCTTTCCAGCACAAATCCAACACACAGCCCTGTACTAGCTACTAGGAAGAAAAATTAACTATCTCAAACAAACACAGCACACCAGTGCATTTTTTTAAACAAATAATATCTTAATCTATAAATAAGGTTTCCTGTATAACACATCAACTCATTTCCTACTTTTAAGGCTGGTGAAACTTGTGAATGTAAGACTGAAATTCTGAGGGAATTGGTACTCCTTTGGATGAGAATTGCTATGTAACAGTGCTCATGAGAAGAAAGGACAGGAAAATCTTTTCTGATGAGGTCCTTTTAATAATGTTTTGGTCTCAGATAGGTTAATTCCCTGTCAACTTCCCAAAAATCCTGTTGAACTTTAGAGCACAAGAGAGCTTTTCTGTGCTATTTTCACTCAGTGTCTGCAATTTATGAATGTTTGTGCCATGGGTTCAAAATGCATATGTGCAGCTTGAGGAATGATTGGTTTTAACTATGTTTTAGGTTAAGTACCCAAAGAGAGGAGTTTGTTTTTGCACACTATTCCTGAATTTCTACCTAGTTTCTAAAGCAAAATGACATAATTTCTAATCTACCCAGTTAGACAGAGCCTACTCCAAACTGTAGAAACATAAGACATTCTTCTCTCATTGATTACAGCTATATTTTTATTTCAGCATTATTTGGAACACCACTGTTGTTTCAGGAGCTTAATTTTATTTCAATATTGTTCTTTTAGCTTTTTTTTTTTCACTGCAATTTGTCTTTAAAGCTCTAGTGATAGCCAAATTATTTGCATTTTCTATGCAGTGAGGCTTATCTTTCAGTTTAGACAACTGCTTTTGGAGTTTGCATTTTGAGGTAATCTTCAGACCCTTTCTTCTTTCAGTATGGAAAGGAGGGAGAAGAAATTCAGTCAAAATTATTCAACTGCAGAATCTTACACAATTGCAAATTTTATGGTGAATTTAACCTGTGCTACAGCTGATTGCACAGCTGCTACATGTTTATACTAATGTGGGTTCCAGTTTTCCTTCAAACCCAAACCCCAGTCACCCATATTCTGATATGTCAGCTGACATTCAGATTCTACTGTTGAGTGAGCCAGCTGGCTTCTCTGGCATGAAAATGAGGGATTGCATTCAAGCTTTTTCCCTACAGACTGTATGATGACCAGAACCATACGGACTAAAGCCAGTTCACAGTGCTCTTCTCATGTCTTCCCATACACTCAAACCCAAACTGCATTGCCCATGCTGCTTTGCCCTTGGCTTTTTACAGCAGAAGTTCATACAAGGTGGGCTGCAAGACAGCCCTGCCATTTCTGGGTAAGTTTTCTGTGTATCTCTGATGTAAGGTGGGTGACTTATATCGCAAAAATAAAATCCTCAACCACAGTTTGAATGTGCCCACAGCTGAGTGCACAGCATCTGATGTGAATTCTGTGGCAGGAAAAGGAGGCAATCTCCTAGGTTCTCCTGTGCCTTAGCCAACAGGGGAGCCACACAGGTTTGTTTGTTTTGTTTTTAAAATAAACTCAGGAGTGTTTCTTCTCTGCCATGTTCTCCTGCATCTATGATAAGTTGCACAAAAGACGTAGCAGGGAAGCTACAAGTCGGACATCTCACAGCTCAGGCAGCTTTAAGTAAGTTTCAGGACAAGTCCCAGCTGAAGCCTCAGTGAATGGGTATCCCAGAATCCAAAGAATGAAAAGACAACCCTTTCACCTAGACAGGCCTGAAGTCCCAGTAGAGATAATTTTCAGGAGTCTAAGGCTCCGGAATTAATTCCTTAAGAGCTCCTTCAGAGCTATGCTCATTTCTCCTGTAGTCTACATAAATACATTGCTATGTATAATCATTCTGACATTTGTAGAAGTATGGATAGTTGTATGGGCTCTGGCTGGCAAAAATATTTTGTGAGGTACTGACTGGTTTGTAGGACCTGGGGTCTAGAACGTAAGAACCATTAAGATACATTAAGATATTCATAAGTCCTCAGCATAACTGTATCACTGTATCTTCATCATTCATAAGATATCATGGGAAGCTACCTCTAGGTAAAGTAGAAGTGAGGGAAACTACTCTGATTAGTAAGGGTTCACATATCCCAAATAAGGTTTTTTGTATGTTTGTTTGTTTTGTTGGTTTTGTTTTGGTTTGTGTTTTACCCTCTTGGTAATTTGCTGTTGTGTGATTTGAGGCAAATCTCTTAAATTTTTGCCTCAGTTTACCAAGCTGCAAATTGAATATTGTGGCACTGTTTTTCCTTCCTATGACACTCAGTATTGAATTAAATATTATTGAGTATCAAATCATATATTATTGCATTAAAGAATATTATTGGATTTAAATAATCTTTGTAATGCCTGTCAAGATCCTCAAGATCCTTTTGTATTGAAATAATATCAAAGATTTATTATTTTGTTGTTCCTGAATGTTCTTACATTTGCTGAATATACAGCATTTGTGATATATCAAGACTGCTGAATAGGGTTCTACTGCCCACAGGAAGCTCAGAAAATGTGTAAAAGATGTTTTGTGTTAAATTGCTTGTACTTCTAGTCTGTACAAGAATCTTTGTTCTTTGCTAAGGCCAGTGGAAGACTAAAGAAACATCTTTTTCTGATTTTTTTTTTCAAGGGTTTTAAAGAACGTTTCCTAAATTTTAGTGTCAAGTGTTTACACCAAAATGAATTTTATACTTGGTGTTTGCTTCTACTCAGGTTTTTTTGAGTATCTTCCAGCCACAGAGCCCATCATAGAGTGCAGGTGATTCTAAGCACAGGGCTGAAAATCCCAATGTCCTGGTTTGACTTTGTAGCTCTATTAGATCTGCCAAAATCTACCCAGAAGAGGAATAGGCTTTTTTACAAAAAGTTTTGACAGGGCAACATATTTTCTTTAAAATTGGACACCATTTATTATCTATTAGTAGATTAAATAAAAAGCTTTGACTCAGAAACTCATGTTATTCTTTGTCACCTATAGAGCAGAACTTATTAAAAAATTCATAAAGTATTTGTTTTCAAATATTCTTTTTCTCTGATGTATTTCTCTTTAATTCATTTATATCTATAGTTCTGTAAAAGTGTTGTATGCAAGTTCTATACTGATGAGTGTGGATGCCACATTGTTATATGATCTGGGACCCAACCCTTTCACAGTGAATCTTCCTCTTTGGGCAATCTTCTTCTGCTCTGAATAAACTCACTTTAAAAG
>VXBL01003728.1:5772-28286 GCA_013400195.1 Aramus guarauna | reverse complement strand
AAAAAAAAAGAAAAAAGAAAAAAAAAAGTTAAGCAAACTCATCTGAAAGAGACCAGGTGTATGTTAAAGGTTTGACATTAAACCACATTGCTTGATTTAAAGTTTTCTCTAAGTAACTGAATACAGCTACCAAGGTACTGAAACTCAGATCAGATCTTCACACATTTTACATCTAAGTAGTCTAAATTATGTTGAAAAGCTGGGTATAAATAAAAGAAAGACAATACATACTTGAACATGGAAAACAAGTTTTATTTCAATAACCACTTTTAATCCTTAACCAAATATAAATAAAAAGATATAAATTTAATTACTTCACATGAGAAAACTTTGTAGCTGTTGTTGTTATTTTAGCTATTAATCTGAAAGTATAAAAGTTGGTTTACCTGGAAAACTAACATGCACATTATTTTAACTGTTTAATAACTTTAATATTTCTTTAGCTTGTTGTATTATATTATAACAAATGTACTACGCAAACAAAAAATATTTTGACTGGTGGAATTCCAAAATATTATTTTAATTTTTTTTTTTTTTTTTTTTTTAATAAGGAGTGATACTGCCCTGAATCTGAAAATAGATTAAGCATAGTATAAATAGATCTTTTGGCTCAGAACAAATGATTTTCAAGCCACTACCTTTAGTCCACAGTTACTATCAACTGTCTCTAAGATGAAACTGAATTTTATGCAGCAGCTGCATAGAAACTATTGAAGTGCTGAAATATGGGAATTTTATATTGATTTTGAGGCTTAACTCTTATTCCTTTGAGAGTTCCTAACACAGTAAAATATATTTTAGCTTTAGCCTGTTAGCTTCCTGCTATCAATGCTTGTCACCACTTTTCTTCAGCTTTAATCCTCTTGTCATTTGGAAGTCAACAAGTTTCTAGATATATTATTATTATATTTTCCTCTAGAAAGAGAGATTTTGAAAAGGAAAATAAATAGCGCAATTCAATATCTGAAATGAAAAGACAAATTGTGTGTGGGATCAGCCACTTGGCAAAATTTAGTGGAAATAAGTAGAAATGTGTCTTGTAGAACAAATTATGGAAATGAATTCTGAATCTGTGTTAGTCCTTTGTTCCAAAAGTCCAAGAAATATTTTTTCTGCCTAAGTGATCTGGAAATTTTGGAACAGCTATCTCTTTCTGAACACTTTCATCTGATTTGCTTTTAGTCTTTCAGGAATTGGTAGTAAAGACTATGGGAATAACTTTTCTTTGATTAAGTTTCTTTAATCCTCTAAAATATTAAGGACAGATATATGAATTGTGTGAAGAGTACATATCATGGAGATTAATTTGAACAAGCAATTAAGACCATCAGGGTCTTATTGTTAACTCATTTGAGCTATTTTTCCATAGTCTGCCTCCCCATTCTTACTCGCTATCTACATGCAATTGTAATCTCAGAAAATATACTGTAATACTTGAAAAGACTGGTTTTACAGAAACTGTAAGTTTCCTTTATAACAAGTGACAAAGACAAAACAACAAAACAAAACAAAACCAGTTGTAGTTGAATTCAGATGAAATCCACGAGGGTGACATATGCAGTATGGTTGTATCCTTCTTCCCTCTTCCTCTCGAAGGTCGAGAGGGGGCAGGAAGCTCCCAGCAGCTGGGCAGGAGGTGGCGGCCAGGGCCCACTTGGCCTTTGTTCTCTGCCATAGAATCATGGAATCACAGGATGGTTGAGGTTGGAAGGGATCTCTAGAAGTCATCTGGTCTAACCCATGCTCAAACATGGCTACCTACAGCCATGGACTGTGTCCAGACAGCCTTTGAGTATGTCCAAGGAGGGAGACTCCACAACCTCCCTGGGCAACCTGTGCAGGTGTTCAGTCACCCTCACAGTAAAAAAGTGTTTCCTGACGCTCAGACAGAGCCTCCCATTTTTCAGTTTGTGTCCATTGCCTCTGGTCCTGTCACTGGGCACCACTGAAGAGCCTGGCTCCATCTCCTTTATGTCCTTCCTTCAGGTATTTATATACACTGATGAGATCTGCCCTGAACCTTCTCCAGGCAAAACAGTCCCAGCTGTCTCAGCTGTTCCTCACAGGAGAGATGCTTCAGTGCCTTCTTCATCTCTATGGCCCTTTGTTGGACTCTCTCCAGTACGTTCATGTCTCTCTTGTACTAGGGAGCCCAGAACTGGACTGGAGAGCTTTTTCTACCATGGCCTCCTCTCAGCTGCTGTTCTCAGCTGCTATGAAGGACACTGTCTGCAAGTGTATTCCACGTGTGGTCCTTCTATCTGCCTTTTATTCTGGTGATGTCATCTTTAACTGTACTGCCTAGGAGAGGAAGGGAAAGTGGTGAGTTTATGTCAAGAAGAAGAAAAGAAAGTGTGTGTGAAAGATACTCAAGGCACAGGAAAAACAAGTTCCCTCAGTGTAGATGCCAGGACCTAAAACAAGTTGACCATCCAATAGTAATGAGCTGTAACTGATAAAAATACACATCAGGCTCCATTATATAAATTTCCTTTTCAAAGGGCCTCTAAACCTCTGCAGTCAGTTTAGGAAAAAAAAAAAAAAATCAGGATAATATTTTCAGAGTGGAGAAAATCTCCCAGCCTTTATCTAAAAAACAGAACCATTTTAGCTGATCTGTTAAAGCATCATCCTGAGCATTGAAAATGCCATCAGTTAAAGTTGAGCAAAATTAAAAGAAAATGAAAACAGGCCATATGATGTTAAAAACTGGCTAATTTTGACAGGCATTATTAGCATCCCAGATTATAATGTTATGAACCTTGGTGTTTTGTGGATACTGTTTATTATCTCTTTCCTTTAATGAACATTTTTCTGATAATTTAGATAATTGTTGGGTTACAGTGTCAGGAAAATCACAGCTGGAAAAGAGACAATTACAGATAATTTAGCCATGTCTGTGCACTGAACTAGTATCAAGTACAGTTAGACCTTTCTGGAAGATATTTATCTAACCTCTTTTTCATAACTTTTTATAAAGGTATAACCTTTCTCATTAATATCTGGAACAGTCTAAAAGCCTTATATTTTTCGAATATGTATTCTGATTTTTTTCTTACAAGGGAAAAAAAAAGAATAGTGTTCTTCTAGTCCAACCTTCACAAACATGGAAAAAACCTTTCACAGTTCTGTCTCTGTGTATTATCCAGTTAGTGGAAAACTATTATCCTGTCCCTGCTCTTTAATCTTTGCATATTTAAACTTTACAAGCCCAGTTCTTCCAGCTTCTTTTCTTAGCTATTTTTTGTTGTCCATGAGTAGACATTACCTAGCTTGTCCAAAATCTTGAAATGTGATGCCCAAAACTAGATGCAATATTTCTTTTGAGGCTCCATTAGCAATGTATCAGATGACATAACTGCCTTTTATTTCTTTTATGTGAGATTTGTCCTTTTTTTTTTCAGTAGAATCACACTAGTGCCTTCAAATACAACTTGTGATTTATTAACCATTTACTGTAGTAACATTTTGTAATTATATTCAACTCTATCATCAAAGTCATTACTGGAAATATTGAATTACTCTGACTCTTTGGAGAGTCCACTTTAATTACTTGTCCATTCAGCAAACCAGTGAGTGTGATATATTCAAGCAGTTGTGCATTTAATTTATGGTGGTTTTAGTTAGAGCATAGACTTTAGGATGACTATGAAAAATAAATTAGCCCTTCTTGAAGTCAAGGAATGTCAATCACATCTGGTATATCCCTGTTTGCAGCTGGGTTAGTTAATTGATCAAAAAAACCAAAACAGGTATTTTATATATTTCTTCAGAAACATATGATGGCTGCTTTTATCACTATATGCCACAGACATTTATAATTGTCTGATTAATTACTTTACAAGTATAAAAAAAAGTTGAATATTTGCACCTTTTCTATTTGTACTCAGAAAAGAAAATTTGCCATCGTTCATCTATACATCTGTGGCTAAGTTTGAAGACAGGAGTGGTTGTGGGAAAATATATTTTTACTTTCATTTCCAGCAGTATGAATTCCTGAAAAGGAAAAGTTGAAACCACAGTATCTCATAGTATGTTGAATTCTTCCTCATTAAAATTGTCTGAAGAACATCAATGTCAACACCTTAAAAAGGGAATTTTAAAAGAGAAAACTAGTTACCAGAATAAATGACTGATGTATTGATGATAAACAAGAGATTGTGCTTTCATTTTTTTTAATTTCCAGTGTAAAGGACAGGTTGAAATTCAAACTAAAAGGAAGGAAAACCATTTAAAATATAACTTTCATCCTTGATTTTTTTAAGTAGTTTTATTAAATTTCATTGAAGGGTAGCCTGAGGGAAATTTTTAGGACCTCGTAGACTGATTTTTTTTTTATGAGATTTTTTTTTTAAATTTAGCTTTAGCGAACCTTGTCACATAATTGCGAATAAGTGTATTTCAATTACAATATTGCCAGTTACATTTTTTGTTTTCTGTTGACTTACTCCCAACTTGTATAAAATACAGTTAATGAATGAATGTCATTTTAAAATGAGATTTAAAAATTACAAATTAACAGGACAATGAAATCACAAATTCAATAAAATTTATATTTTGTTTCAGTTTAGCATGTATCCAAGATATATTGTGAGAATAACAAAACAAAAGAAAACAAAACAAAAAAAGCTAAACAAAACATTTCAGAAGTCAAATGCAGAAAAAAATGGGAAATTTAGAAGTGGAAAAAAATACTCTGGAAAATCATGTTTATATACCTATATATATACCTATACCGTTATTTTGCTTTTTTCCCTTGTAATACTATATTCTCTAGCTCATTAGATTTTTCTTCAGACATGATTTTTAAATTCTGTTTAATTTGGGGCATGATTTTAGGTGAAGATAAGAATAAAAAAATATCAGAGAAAAGTGATAGGATAACTGTGTATTGCAGCCATGCCTCTTCCTTTTCTTTTTTTGGCAATTGTTACTGTTTTCTGTATATTAACTAGCAAGTCATTTAAACTCATATAATTTGCCTGATTGCTTATATGTGTGACAGTAGAATAGTTAAAGACTAATACTATTCTGTAGCAACAGACCATGTTGTAGTGGAACTGTATTAGTTCATAGTTGTGTTCTCATTATGTTTCTTTAAGGTACCATTATGCTAATTGGTCACTTGGCTATGTTTTCTCTTCTTATTTCTGTTTGGTTTTAGGGTTTTTGTTTGCTTGTTTGTTTTCCCCTCCCATAACTATTATCTTGTATAAAAAACATTAAATCGCATGAAAAAAAGGTAAGTATAGTGGAATTGCAGTTAGTGAAGCAGAGGAAATAGAAAGGTGTTGTTAGTCTGGATAATATCTTCTTTTCTAAAGTCCATACTTAATTGTTTGGATTTGGTTTTGAATTTTAACCTGCAAGGAGGTTTTGTATTTATTATAATAAAATATTTTTATTCAAACTGCTTAGAAAAGTTGATGTTTCAGAAGTTGTTTTTAGATACTGGCCTATAGAGTCCACATTAGTAGAAAGGAAATAAGAAAAATAATGGATTTTCCTTTTTTCTTCCTACCCAGTTAGAAAGACACACCAAGAAATTTAAGGTCCAATAATATGATAAAATATGATAAAATGTAACATAATTTTCTCAAGTTATCTTGTTTTTGAATAAACTGTATGTAATATAATAATTATTCATTATAGTTTGAAAAGCTTATACCTCCAGAATTACTACAGCATGAATCTAAAAAATTAGAGGCGGGTGCCTAGCTGGTTCAAGTCAGACACCCCAGTGAACTTTGCTGACTTAAGTGAGACCCAGTGAATATTCTCCTCTTTAATATATTTTTTGGCCTGGAGCGTAGTTTGAAATTGAACTAATTCACTGAGCTATTCTGAAGACGGGACGTTCATACATCACCAACTTAAAAAAGACAAAAAACAAACAGCTGCCAGCTGTTCCTTTAATGTGTGAACATTGCCTGTTTCTTGGAGCCCATGATATAGTGGTCCTATGATAAAATCTGAAACTGAAGTGTGTTCTATATATAAATAGATCCTAGGGTGGGATGTGAGACATGGGATATCAAGCCATATTGGCTAACATGTTTTTATGTAAGAGGAAGAAGAGTTTTCAACCTAAAATTGTTCAGGATATGATGAGCCTGAAAAGTTAGACAGTGGCATTCTGACTTGCAATATGGCAATCTCCCATGAAAAAAAACCCAACTTAGAAATGAGACAAAATCTTCAACTCAAGCCACTTTCTGTTTTGCTCCAGAGTTACACAGTCTTCTGATTGGGTCAAGAGAAGCCAGATTTGGTCCAAATTATTTATTTTCACATGTATAGTTTTCCTTGGTATGACTTTCTTAAATAAATCATTTAGGGTTAGCTTTTTAAAATGCTCATATCTGGAATATCTTAGGAGTTTAATTATATTTATATAATTTTCTAGTATATTATTTGGTCAGCTATGAACAGCAACTGCAGGCATAAGAGCTATGTTAATTCATCACCCATTAAAGGTCTGATGGTCAACACCTTCATGTTATTACAGTTGACCAGCCCAATGGTCAGATCTGTAAAGCTCATCTGGCTGTTTTCCAAAAGTCTGTTTTGCAGAATAAGCACAAGCAGATTATAGGTCTGTAATTCTTTGAGGAGGAACACATCACACCCTTTTGAACATTCAGTGTACTGCAACAGTGAAAACAATGGGTGATAGTTTGTCTTTCATTAGGTTTCTTAATAGTTAGTTTAGTAGTTTTTTAACTGATAAATGTTTGTTACAGTGTTCAAACAAAATAATTATGTTTCAAGATTAACACTTTATTTAAGGAATTGTACAGAGAATGTGTACAATGTACAGGCGTTTAGATTCTATCAAAGCTAAAACTATAATTGATGTGTTGGATTGGAAAGCAAGTTTCTGAAACATCACCAGAAACAAGAGTAGTTCTTATTTCAGTCAACTTTTCAAGAACTGAGAAAGCTCAGAGAAAGATTGATATCAGAAGAGGTACACTGCTGAGGAATTTGGCAGTTTTCTCCATCTTTGCTCATTAGGCTCTAATTTCCTTAGACCCCCACATTTAAGTAAGATACTCAGTTACTCAGATAAGCAATACACGTCTCATCTATAATCCCCTAGCAGATATCTGCATCTCTTGCTCCAATAATTAATACCATAATGATGGGAGGCTACCACAAAAATAAGATCTTAACACAGGTGTTGATTCTGAGGGGTCTAGACAAGTGTCAGTGAGGCACCAAAAAGGCAGGAACCAGTGGCTGCTTCTTGAACTACAACATTTCAGATCTAGCCCTACACAAAGGGCAACTACCCACCGCCATTCTAAAGGCTGCAGCTCTACAGTTCCTCCCTCTCAGCACTTTTCCTTGAGAAGAAAACTTTTTGTAGTCAATTTCTAGAGATAAGGAAAAAAAAAAAAAAAAAAAGCCATTCTGTGATTATAGCAATAGATTTCCAGTGTGACCTCTGAGTGATTATTCCACCTGCCATCAGTGCTTTTCCAGATGACAGGTCAGAATGTCTGATGACATAGGGCTTGGAAACTTATTTTCATGTCACTGCTCTTGTTCTTAAAACCAAGATGAGTTCAGTTTTGGTAAAACATTTCACTTAAAGCCTTTAAGTCTGCAAAGCACTTATGCAAATGTTTAATTTTAAACATGTGAATAGTACTATTAACTTTGATGGGGATATTCACATACCTAAAGCTAAGGACATGCTTAAGTGCTTCGCTAATAACAGTGAAGGAGGGGGAAAAAACACCCATGACCTCCATTTATGTTATTGGTTCATTATTTTTTTTATTTATAGGCTCCTTTATGGCATTCATCATCACAACATTGGAGCATGTCAAGAATATTAATGTTGCCATTCATTTGCCTTTGCTTGACAACTGTTGTGCTTCACAGAAAAAGAGGATTCTGTGGAACACTGGATAGCTTCTGTAGGCAGTCACGACAAGTTCTTAATGCAGTTAGGAAAAAAGCTATTAAACTTTCCCACAAATCCCTGAGACTCTTAAAATAATAGAGATTTCAACTTCAGTGTGTTCTGAGTTTTTCACAATCAAAATTTTACTTTTTTTTTTTTTTTAATCACCCTAAAATCCAGGAAATTCTTTCTTAAAAACAGAAACCTTCTAATCTTCTCTATTTTATCAAAGTAAACTAAAGGAAGCTGTCATGCTTTCAAAATATTTGCTTAGAAGCTACTAATCACTGTGTAACTTGCTATTTCACAGATGGTATATTATAGGCCCCACCCTGAGAACTCTTTCTAATGCTAAGTGTAGGATCCATGCATCTAGTTCAAGAAAATCATATTGCCTAAAATGTTAGGAAGATAATAGTCCTTCATATGAAATGAGAGTCATAACACTACGGAACAAATTTTGAAATCTAATCTTCTGTACTCCCTGCTTTGTTTCCATTTGCTCCTTTAGCTAACATTGGAAATGCAAATTTTAATGGCTGACAGTGCTACAGGCTGATGAATGTGAGAACTAGAGGGCTGAATAAAAAGTAATGCCTAGCCTCTCAGGTGGAACTGCTGATTCTCTTGGGTGCTCTCCCTGAGTCTGTCCCCAATTCACTACTGACAGAAAAGATTACTTAAATGTGCTTTTTACAAATGTTATGAACTATAATAAACAAAAGTGAAATATGACATAATTAATCACTTAGGCAGGATGATTACAAATTCCATCAAGCTAATTGAAAACTAAGCTATATAGTTATCAAACTAATACTGTTTAGCAGAAATACTTGTGTTAATTTGGAATTATGGTCTGTATTTACATGTGAGAGTGAGAGTTAAGCTTTTAGCATTTTCTGTTGAAGGCAACATCCAGTCAGTTAGGTAGGCTTCACAGAATGGATCCTAACATATATCAGCTCCACCTAGAAGGAAATAGTCAAAACTTGTTCAATTCTATTGTATAATCTGCTGTACATATTTTCATTTTTATGCATTTTAACAACCTTGACTTCAAAAAGTGAAGGGTGGTTCTGATGTCAACCTCCAGCAAATGGAACACTTCAGATGTTACCCTATTAGAAAGTGTTATGGATTAATGCAAAAGGTCAGTCTTATCATAGTTTGTGCAATACAGCATGTTTCAGCCCATTAGGAGTTGGAATATATCAAGGGCTCATATTCTAATACATTTTTTTCCTTAATTTAAAGACAAGAAACTAGAAGCTTTACATAATCAAGGTTAAAGGTTTCTGTAAAAGCTTAAAATAATGCAAAAGTATTCTTTTTGGACATTTAAACCTGCAATTAGAGGTGTATCCAAGACATACTGCTCTGATCTTGATTCCTAAAGAGAAATTGGGGCATGTTTTTAAATCAGAAATTTTTATATTTTTTTTTTTTTCTCTCAGCATGTTTTTAATCGAGGAGAGATTAGAAACAAAATTTAGAACTTGTACCAGTTCATCTTCTGGTCATCCCTGTGGTTCAATATTTGAGATTTATATTTTTTTTAGATCCATTTCCAATTTTAGACTCTTTCAGATGGTGAACACATAACTGTCTTTCAGTAGATCCACTTATTTTTTCAAAGCAATTTTAACAGTTGAGATAAGTTAAACAAGCTAGAATACTTTGGCACAAGGTCTCCCATTCCCTACACCTTCTGTTAATATTATGGCTACCACTCAGAAAGTAGTTCAGTAAAATCAGAGAGTGAAACTCTGTGACCCTATAGATGTTATCTTATAATTCAAGGTTTTTTGCATTGTTAATATTTACTACAGGGAGCTTATTTTCTCATTCTGACCGTACCATGGTCAGCTTTTGATGTATGACATGGGATTTAAGAAAATGGTATATATATATAATCTTTTTTTTCCCCACTATTAGGCTCTTTAAACAATCCTGCATTGTGTTCTGCTGCACTGAATCCTATGACAACCAATTTTATTTTTAACCTCTCAAAATTGTTTTCACAAATGGTGCACAATGTGTAATGAACAAGATATACATTACACTGGAAATATAAATTCAGATAAATATCATCTAGTTTTATTAAACTGAAAATTCCTGCAGGAACAGAAACTTTAAGTAGTGGTTTGCTCATGAAAATCTGTTTAGTCAGTCATTATGATGCATACTTTAGTTTTAGGAGGAAACTGCTTCCAAAACAATGCCAATATTGTGCCTTTCTGGAATGTTGTGCACAAAAATACTAGTTGCTGCTGCCAATTTTAGCTTCATAGATAATATGTAATAGTATCTAGTACATACTAAGAGTTCAGAAAGAGTAGATTACACAGTCCTTTATTTGTATACTAAGTAGAGATAAAGTAGCTAAAATACTAGATCATAGTTATTCCAAATTACTAAAGGTCATCCCTTCACAGATTAAACTCATTCAAAAGTTGAGTTCCCATGCTGAAATAGTTCTTGGCCTTTTTTTCTTTTTGATTGTTTTTTTTTTTTTCTTTATAGACTCAAGATATACAATATCACACACAAGACTGAAAATTACCTTATTTTCTAATATGAAAAATAAGCATTCCTGAAGTAAAAAATGTTGTTGTTTCCCCAAAAACTTTCTCTGTTATGCATAATTTACATTTCTATTTGAAGTAATCACTATACTGTATGAATATCTCTGCAGTACAAACATTTAGTAATGAAATAGCTCCAAATAAAGAATTTATAGGACAAAATAATTATGCAACTTTCTAGTACTGTACAGTTAGAAATTATGCTACTGAAACTTCATACTGAAACTTCTCTATCAGTTATTTAAGTTTTATAAATCTATGAAGAACTAAAAGCAGTAACAGGTTACTGTTTCAAGAATATAAGGAAAAATAATGTTAAGCACAGACAGTGATGGTTTAATAATAGACCTAAGAAGAGCAAGATTTGTAGGAATCTGTTAGAGTTTTTACAGAAAAAGTGCAAAAATGAAGGAAGAAAAAAAAAAAAGTAACTACACTGGCAGCAGTGACATTGATTTGACATACTTTCTTTCAAGGCTGTAAAACTATTTTTGAACACCTTTTTGGATAATCTAGTCCGACCTTGTCTTTAATAGCATATCTAACATTCTCAAACAAAATGCCTCACACATATAAAAGGTAACAAGCCTTGGATGATAAATACCATTGTCAATCAAATGTATAATCTACTCAAATAGGAATGCCAAGTATGTTTGGCAAGATTGTTTCTCCATGATTTCATACAGCTGACATTAATAATGCTTCTCATGTTTATTTCCAGAGTGATGTGTAGACCATATCATCCTTCCTATGGTTTTGCTCAACATCTGTGTCACATTGCCTGAGTTTGTAATTTTTTCCAGTGTCTCTGGAGCTTGTGGAGTACTCTACAGTGTCTTCTGTCAACTGACACTGATTTCTAAGACTGACTTTCAACTCATTCTTTTAAAACAATGAAGACCTACTAATCTAATTTAGCATGTTTTGAAAGCAGTTGTTGTCTTAGTGTCTATGCTGATCTACTGTAAAAGTGGAAAACTTGTTATGAATTGTATGGTCTGAGTACACCCTTAAGACTGGAAATAAAAAGAAGAAATAGTCACCAAATACTGTTTAACTTTTGTATAGTTTTACTGTTACCAGAAAGTGGCAAAATAATTCAGTCTCTAAGACTTATTTTGAAGTTTTAGAAAGCAGGCATTCTTTATTGCAGCACTGGGTGCACAGAGGATAACTCCACCTAACGTGCACACCCAAAGGACGAAACTAACAAGTATTTATACTATGTTAATATACATATTAATTATATTTCTAAGTAATGCTTATCACATTCATGGATTTTCCAGGAACTTGTTAGCATACGATAATGTCTTTTGTGCATTTTTGTTGGCACCTCTGGGTGGTCGTCAGGGGTTCTCAGATGAAGGTTCAGACAGTCTTGGTATCATGGATACCTTACCCTTCAAAGCTGGTTTTGTGATCATCTTGTAACTTTCTTACCCTTGTGCATCTGTTTTTCCCAGGCTCAACTGATTAGAATGAGATTGTTCCAGAGCTTCTTATCTTACAACTAATTGTTTTCTAAGTTACAATGGTTTCCCTTTTGTTTGGTTACATCTATTGAGCAATGGCTCTAATTGCTTGAATTGATCTTAATATTTCAATATTCACAGGTATCACTACCACCCTTCTTTACTAAAAAATCTGGATCAGTCTTAAGAATTATCTTTTCCCTGATATAAATTTTTAAAAATGTTTAATACCAATTTAAATAGCAATGAAATTTAAAGGCTGATAGAGTCTAGATTTCCATCTTTTATTCCAGTGGTGTGGTGTTCATCTGCTGTTGCTGTTCCTTTTATCTCTTTTCTTTGGAACAGTGACTTATTTTCCAAATTTCAACAACAAGGAAGTCATGCAACATTACCTGTTCAATAACATTTTATATTAACATGTATTTTGCATTTAAACCTATAAATTTGTATCCAGTGACTACTGTTATGGCATGCTTAAGAAGAGAAAAAGTGTATTTTTCTTCTTGAACAGTTTCCTTTCTGCAGGGACAGATTTTGGCAATTTATGTGTAAGACCATATCTTCTCATCAGAATAAATAATTTTAACCAGAATAAGCTACTTTTTTCTGGGCACATTAGCAATGTTAGTCTAAGTTTATAAGGTTTGATAGTGACCAAGAAGTTTCTGGCTTCAGTACCGTTAATCAGTAAGACAATCTGTCAAGCACAAGTTATATACTTTGCTTAAGAAAATACAGTACCGGTGTGCCATTACAGAAAGGTTAGCCATGTAGACATCTTAATTTACGGTAGCACATCAATTAAAGAAGCAATGGTAAGTGACACATGCTTGAGACCTGAATTCTAAAGGCATGATTGCACGTTGCCTGCTATGGTGACCAAAGACTTGTGAAGTGAGCCTAAAGTGTGCTACAGTCCTTGAAGTGAATTAAGTCAATCAGTGTGGGAACACCATTTGCTGCAGGCAAAGGTTGCCTGTGTTCTGAAGAGACAAGATTCTGTAGTCAGTGGTTCAGAATTTTGATATCTTTAGACAGAAAAACAGATGGAGATGGGGACAGCAGCTTTTAATCTGTGAAACTGGAACATAAACCAAGGTATGCTATACTAAAGCTAGGCAGTTTCAAAACAGGATCCTTTTATTCTCCCCCTTAACAATAAACATAATCAGAAGAAGAACTTAGCAAGATCTCTGTGACTGGGAATTTTTGTATGGTCTGCCTTAAAATAGGAATCAACATTTTGATGTGTGTGCTGAGGCAAATGTAAGCATCCACATCACATGCACATAATTTATAATTTCTCCTCAGGATGCTGTTTCCAAGAACATAAAGTAGTACAGTTATGACATGAAAGATTGTTACAAATGGGACTGGGAATTGCACTGGATTTGACCTATGTGTAAAAAGTGTGTCAAAATTCCACAGTCATGCCAGCATCTGAAATATAGTCAGATGGCAATTTATTTATTTCAACTTAAATGAAAAAAACAACCCCACATCAAAAAAAACAAATCCCCAACCAACAAACCAACCAACCACACCATACTTGAATAGTCAACAGCATGGGAAAAACCCATGAAATTATTGATACCCCAATCCATCTATACTTTGTTAAAGATAAAGTTTTGCCTCATGTTCTAAATTTTCTTCTAGTATGAAGAGCTATGGATTATGAAAACCTCCTTTTGAAGAGTTGTATCCAATCTTCTCCTTCTGAAAGTAATAGGTGCAGCTTGTTGTAGCCATTTGTTTCTGTTGAATATTTTGAGTTTGACAGGACTTGTGCTAGGCATTTTACATTGTGTATGTAAAAAGAGAACCAACCGTGTAAAAAATTTAAATTTTGGAAAGGTAAAAAAAAGGCAGCATTTTTAAAAAAGCAATCAAATCAAGTAGCATCAGGCCTGTAAGAATATAATGGTAATGTTTTCACTGAAATCAAGATAAAAGGTATAAGCCTTTTAGTGCTGATTCCCTACAGAAAAACATGAAGATGACAGAGATGTTGTAAAATCCCTGTGAACATTGCTAGCTGTAGTAGTAACCAGTAAATGATATTTTATTGCTGCTGAGGAATTGGCATTTGCCAACTGCTGCTTTTGAACTAATTGCTGTGATAACAGATTGCTAAACTGAATTCAAAGGTTCAGGTGCAGAACCAGCTGTGTTCCAGGTATTGATGGTAAGGAAAAGAAATTGCTAGAAAGCTTAACCTATAATTCAGCAAAATGTTAATTTTTGCTGCCTTTGCCTGGGCAAATGTGGCATTATTGCTAATTTTCAAGTATTTTCTGTCTTCTAAGTCTATGGAGACTTTTGGGTTTTTCAGTGCTTTAGTAGTTATTAGACAGCTTGTGAAGTGACAAATCAGGACTGACATGATATTTTTACCACCAAGAAGCAAGAAACTGGAGAAATATTGAAAGAAAAGCAGCCTGAGACTAGAGGCCCCAGGCAGGAGGGAGCTGAAATAGAGTAGCCTTAGGTGAATCCACCCTAAAAGCACAAGGAGTTTTAGCATTAATACTAGCACACTGCTGTCCCAGAGGGAGCACTGGGCTCTGAAAGCAGAATTAGGAGAGCCAGTCTGACAGTTTAAATACCAGACAAGTTAGGGCCTGAGTGATTGGTGCTGGCCTGTACGTAACAGCGTGGAGATGCTCTAACCTTACATTTCTGTTCAAGTTCCAAGGTTATCACTATGCATATATACCATCCTTTTAGTGTTACTGATTTTAACATAAAATTGAATGGTACATTAGTCCAACAGTCAGACAATCTGGGTTAATTAATAGTCAAATGTATTTTTCTTCTTGCAGCAGGTAATTGTATTGAGTCATGAAAGAGCACCTCCTAGAAGGAGCTACAAAATATAGCTAAAGACACAGTGATATGTTCTGAAGCAGCAACAAAACTAGGCAATCTTTCAGGCCATTAATCAAAGTGTTTACAGTTTCTATTTCAATGTGGTTGAAAGAATAATAAATATTGAAGAAAGAAAATTAATCTATTTCTGTGGCTTTCTCTTTCACCAGTGTAGGGATGTTGAATGACCTTTCCTGTCCTGAGTAAGAGACAGAAGTGTCATGTATTGCACCTGCTGCTTCCTTAAAATTGCTTTCTCCCTCATGTGTGTCCAGGCTTACAAGCAGTGTGAATATCAGTTTAAATTTGAGAATGTAAGACTTGTGCCTTGAAAAGATACAAGACAGTGGTGACTTAGTATTATCTCCCAGAAAATAAGAAGAAAATACCTACTTTTTTAATTAGAAGACAGAACACTTCATCAGCAAAAAATGAAAACCAACTGCAACTCTTCAGCTTTAAAGTTATGTTTATCATCAGAGAAGCTAGAAATTCTGTAATTACAACTTCTTAGCATTATGACATACAGCCTGAACTTTATGATATGGGAGATGATGAGCTGTGATGTTCATCTGCATTAAATACTATAAGTTCAGCTGACCCACTAATGTCCACTGTGAATGCAGAACTGCTTGTCCTGGAATTGCTGGCAACTGTGCTTTTAGGAATTCGGTCTCTGAAAATTGTTCTATATAGTTTCATATCTAAAATAAGACCAGCAATTTATTATGTCTTCTGTGAATCCTGTGGATCCTAGATATTCTCAGAAAGAAAAATGAGTATAGGAAGGTAAATGAGTTACAAACTCATGGCAAATATTAGAAAATCCAGAAAAATACCATGTAATCCAGACAGCACCAATAGCTAGAAAGTGTTATGAAGAATTTATAGGACTTTGCAGATCAAGGACGTCATTTGCTAAGCAGACAAAAATACTGAACTTCAATGTATAATTTTATCAGTGAATTGCAGAAGAGGCAGCCAGTTTATCATATTTTTCTCATAACAATAGCAGCTTTTTCATCCTCGAGTATACAAAATTTAACAAAGCCCACAAACATCTACTGCCACAACAGTAAAGGGTTCTGCGGATGGGGAGAGTTATTATGACTGACATAAAAAAGAAAGAAATTACTAAATAATCATGAATTTAGAGACAAGTTCAGACTTTCAGATACTGGATTCTAAATTAGCAAAACTCAAGCTTAGTATTAACTGAGGCACAAAAGTCTTTAGTAATACAGGGTGAGTGCAGTAATCCATTGTGGCTAATGAAAAAAGAAGGAAGAGGAAACTATAGTCTCATGTGTCAGTGAAGAAAAAGAGAAGAGAGATTACAGTGGTACTGCAGAAAATATTTGATATCTATCTGTCTGATACTTCAGGTTTTTGCCTAAAGCCATGCCAATATCTTTGGAGAGAAACTAAAATGGAATGTCATTGTTGTTGTACTCTTTGAGGCATTTCAGCATTTATTTATTATTTAAGATTGCTCATATGTTCACTCAGAGTTATGCAGCTAGAATGTTACATTTTCTTCCTCTTTTTTAATTTTTTTTTCTAGAAGACTATTTTTTATAGCACCCTTTAATGAATAAAATTACAAGCAGCCCCCAAGTGAAATAATTAATATTTACCCATATTTGTGAGAAGATAAGTGAATACCCTTTACATTTTAGTGAATTTCACCTTTTTAGATTAGCATTATTTCTTTACTTGTGGATTAGTATTATGTCTTTTTTTGTGGATATTATAGTAAATTTAAAAAAAAAAAAGTTAGACAGTAAAAAAATCATTGGCCCCAAAGCAGTCAAATATTTAAGTATACCTTCAGCTTCAGCTTGAACCGAATTTTTAAGTGCTCTGCTGATATGGAGTCATGATGAATTAAATATTTCTCTTTAAAAAAAAAAAAAAAGAGACAAATTTTTAGATTTTAACCAAATGGCTTTGGCCACAAATAAAAATCACTCAGCTTCATGATCATACATAATGCATTTTTATACAAAGTGCAAACTCAAAAGCATTAACAATCTGTCCAAAGTCTTGCTAATAAATTAGGTCAAATTAATAGTTGATGTTATGCATCCTGACATCAGTGAAATTACATTAAAGATTAATTTGGCCCACTACTTAAAATTCAATTTTGAACTTCTAGGGTTAGACAATTTGCATTATGAAGAACTAATCCTCTTTTAAGGTTACTTCTGAGTATGTATGTATGTTCTGAAGTCTGACTGAAAGCTCAGATATATAAATAGATAGATTGATCAATTTTGAAAAGGACAAATTTAAAATTTGTGAAACAATATCTCATTTTCAAACTGAATGTCATTGCTTTTTTGGACATTGTATAAAGGCACAATTTGTTACACACATGCCTATAGTGTGAAGAACATGACAGATGAGGTTCAGTTTGAGATAAAGACTCAGAACTGAACTCTAAGGTGATTGTGTATGAGGGAAGAACAGTGTCTATCATCTACCATCTTTGTATCTAAGCTGCATTGTTATAGGCTAACTAGGTGGAGTACTAGACAGAAGAAAAACTGATTGGATTGTTGTGGTTCAAGTGGAGTTCATCCTCTACCTGAAGGTCAGTTACAAGTGGAGTTCCTCAGGAGTACTTGGACCTGTCCTGTTTGATATGCTTATGAAGGTCCTGGTGTCATGTAAAATGTAGACAACCTCATCAAGTTTGCAGATGACATCGTACTAGGCACAGGTTATGCACTTGAAGGCAGGGCCACCATTCAAAGGGAACTTGACAAGCTAGAGGAACAGGACAACAGAAACCTTTTAATTCACAAAAGATAAGTTCTGCACCTGGGAGGGACTAAACTACAGTAGCTGGGCTGGGAACTGTCTAAATTGGGAGGAGGTTTGCTGAAAAGTGCTTGGGTGTCCTAATGAACAACAAATTGAACGTGAATGAACAGTGCATCCTCGCAGCAATGAAGTCTAACAGTAACCTGGGTCATATAAAAAGGAACATATCCTGTATAATGAGGGAAGTGATTATTCTCCTCTACTAAGCAAAGACAATCTGTGGAATAATATGCCCAGTTTTGGTCCCTCAGTAGAGGAAAAATATCTACACATTGGAGTGTGCTCAGAGGATGGCCACCAAGGAGGTGGAGGGCTGGAGCACTTGCCTCATGACAAAAGGCTAAGAAGCTGGGGGAATAGGGCTTGCTACTGCAAGTTACTTCGCTGATTAGACACTGGCCTAGGCCAACTGTACAAGGTTCAACAAGGCTCAGTGCCAGGCCCTCACTTGGGTCACAACAACCCCATGCAGCACCACAGGCTTGGGGAAGAGTGGCTGGAAAGCTGCCCGGCTGAAAAGAACCTGGGGGTGTTGGTCAACACCCAGCTGAATATGAGCCAGCAGTGTGCCCAGGTGGCCAAGAAGGCCAACAGCACCCTGGCTTGTGTCAGAAATGGTGTGGCCAGCAGGACTAGGCAAGTGATTGTCCCCCGCTACTCGACACTGGTGAGGCCGCACCTTGAGTGCTGTGTTCAGTTTTGGACCGCTCACTACAAGAAAGACATTGAGGTGCTGGAGAGTGTCCAAAGAAGGACAACAAGGCGGGTGAAGGGTCTAGAGCACAAGTCTTATGAGGAGCAGCTGAGGCAACTGGGGTTGTTTGGCCTGGAGAAAAGAAGGCTGAGGGGACACCTTATTGCTCTCTACAACTACCTGACAGGAGGTTGTAGCCAGGTGGGCGTTGGTCTCTTCTCCCAAGTAACAAGCGATAGGAGAAGAGGAAAAGGCCTCAAGTTGTGGCAGGGGAGGTTTAGACTGGATATTAGGAAAAAAATTTTCACCAAAAGGGTTGTCAGGAATTGAAACAAGCTGCCCAGGGAAGTGGTGGAGTCACCACCCCTGGAGGTATTTCAAAGACGCATAAATGTGGTGCTTAGGGACATGGCTTAGTGGTGCACTTGGCAGTGCTACGTTAATGGTTTGACTTGATGATGTTGAAGATCTTTTCCAACCTAAACAATTCTATGATTATATGATTCCGTAAGAATTATCTTCCAAGGTTAACTTAACTAGCCAATGCATCTATAACTGTTATATAAGAATAAGCACCTAATATAAGAGACCACTTACCTGAAAGTAATAAACCACTCTCAGGATAGTAGATTCAGAGGACAGATTGCTAGGAATTATGAAAAATTAATTTTTAATTTTAAAGTCTTTCCAAGAAAGCAAGTTGTGCATTTTCTATTTCTAGGAAGCAAAAAAAGCATATATATGTTTGGATGCAACCGTTTTTAGGGTAGCAAAGGAATTTATCTAAAGCAAACAAGTTAAAAAGTACCTCCTTTTAACAGAAAAAAAAAAAATCAAAAATAAACCAGATATCAAAAAGTGTAACCTGGTCTTACAGAATCATGACAGTGCTTCTCCCATGAAAGTTTGTAAGTCTTTCAGGATATAGTATGGTGCCAGATGTTAAAATTTATCCAAGAATCTCTGGAGTCAAAAAGCAATTATACTTTATCCTTCATCTCTCCTGTTTCTGAATCTCATTACCAGAGTTTACAGAAATGTTTGTGCTGTAAATATTACAGGTGCTACATTAGGAAAAAGTTTTGATTGCAGAAAAGGTTTTTCAGAGATGTGAAATTGCTTTGATATATACAAACATAGACATAAATAGTATATGGAGTAGAAAACAAAATTAAGACTTTACTTATGTCTCTGACTTGTTTGCTGATATTAGCCTTAGTGTTTACTACAGTTTTAATGTTCTTCCAATACAAATCTCCCCAAAGCTTCTGTCTCACAGACATTTATGTTTGTGCCTAACTTCTTTGAATAGTCATCCCCTTAGTAAAATTGGGATGATAAATCCAGGTACCACTGAACAGCTTAAATTCTTGCACATTCATGTTTCAATTCAGTTTCTGTTAAACCTGATCAGTCACTCAAAGGTGTAGTATTGTCTGTAAGCCAGAGAACTAAATATTGTGTTCCTCCAGAAACAATATGACTTCGCCCAACAGCTTACAAAATTACCTATTTGCATCATGCCTCTGAAGACCCCTTAGCTTAATAGTTGCAAAAGAAACTTGATAAATTCTGATTCCATTCATGAGAAAATAGTAGGTTATAAATACATTTTATGTCTTCAAAATGGATCTTTTTTTTTGCAGAGTGAATATAGTGTTATAATCATATACACACTCAAGTTTGTGTGTCAAATGTGTTATGGATAACTGGAATTCAGAAAACTAACCATAACACATGTACATGAGGAATTGTTTTCAGTAACAACAATTGAAACATGATAGCAATGATTGGTGGGTAGCGGGGGGACAGGGGGGCGGCGGAGGAGGGGGGGTAAGATTTCCTAACTGGCTTCAGCATAATGGGTTTGACTTTGAAAACACAACCATTTTTTGTACCCCTTTTGTTCTGCAAAGCACCTACCTGGAAGGAAGGTGCCCTGTAGAGTATGAGCAATATTGAATGACCTTTTGATTTGAATTTCTGTGTCCTGTTGTATATGTTTTCCCACAGACAGTCAGATGCAAGTTAATTTTTGAACAATTCATAGGGATATTAAGTTGACTTTTGATCTAAGGAATAGTCAACATAAACAAAATTTCAGAAACATGCACAGTGCCATTAGCTTTGCCATGAAAGCTTTCCTTGATTCATTCCAGGACAGATTCCAGTACTATTCAGTCCAACAGACTCTTCCTAAATATTTAGCTTACAATATGCACTGTTATGTTAAGAGAATATACCCATAACTCACTACTATGCTTCTGCCCATACTTTTTCATATCTTCCTAAGAAAACACCTCAATCTATGTATTGCTTTTAGATTTCATCTAAAATTGTAATTCAAACCACATCTAATTACATAGGCAGCAATATTTAAATAAGCTAGAAGCCTGATGAGCAAGTTGAAGATCTAAGATTTTCTAAGAGAATTAGTCCGGCCCTGACAGTCACAAAGACCCAGATGACATCAACCTCCAGTCCCCTTCTGTCCTTTCCTGTGAGGCCATATTGCAGTTTCATGACTTTAGCTTTGTAGCTCCATATTTAAAATGCCTCTTCCAAAACCTGCTGAGTGTTGATCAAGTAAAACCCCAGTGCTAGTCCGAAAGCATTAACTATTCAGAAGTGGTTAAGTGGTCCAGAAGTGTTAACCTTTTTCTGGGGGTTATGTCTATGCTAAGATCACCTCACCTCTAACCAGCATAGACTCAAGGACATGTGCCCTAATGGGTTTGTGAATTTATGGCCACATCAGACGTGGTTAGAGTTTATAGTTCTAGTTTGCTACATAATGAACTGGTAGAGTATAAATAATCATGGAGCAATGAAAATGACAGCATATCTGAGAAATGTATATCGTAGATAACCATGTAAAGAACAAGTGATTGCGCTCTCCGAGTAGCAATGCATGTATGGTAATTGCACTGAATCTTCACTTGGATAAAGACCAATAGGCTTTCATGGTAGGGAGAGTGGTTTTGGTTCACCACATGATTAGGTGGAAAAGGACACAGAAAGACCATCCTTACTTCATTACTTTACTAGAAAGTAATACTACCTGAGAATTCATTTTATATGTAACAGTAGCTGTAGCAGTTGCTAGATTCTTTGACTCATTTTGCACTAGAAGAATTAGCATCTAAATAATTAATCATTTTTTGGTTTATTAGAAGGAAACACTAGTAGTATTTGAAGCTATTTCATTGATGTAATTCTACCTGAGATGGATGGTTTTCTGACTACTGTAGCAACCAAAGAAAAGGGTTTCTGTGAAGGATCTACATCCTCTTTCGGTTCATTTTTCAGGTAGGTAATTTGACAAAGCCCTCTAGACAATAGAGATCTATTAGATGATCTAAAATATCATGGGTGAGATTAGCTTCTTATCAAGACAGTTGAAGAGCAACATAAGTGCATAAATCAATAACAAAAGGTGCCTATATGCAGTCATTATGTCTAAGCCAGTGGAGATCTAATTAGAAGAATATTAGAAGCTATTATGTCATCCAGAAATTAATATCTGTATTTTATCAGATCAATGGATTTCTAGGTACCAGTTATTGTTTTGAGCATAGGCTGATCTTAGTGGGCTTAAACTAGTTATGTAGTGTCACTCAGGATGTATATAGGTATTTGAGATATTTAGACAGAACTGGCAGACATGAAATATGTGGGAAATCTGTGCTCTTCTGAAAGCTGTTAGGAGGACAAGGTGGGATAGCTGACACCATTTAAACTGGCACTGAAGACCACCAGAGATCTCCATTGACTGTGATGAGAGATAAAGACATTAGAATGACATGTACAAATCTATTTTGGAGACACATGAATTGAGGTGACTGCATCTAGATCTAACTCTGACCCGAAATGTAACTTTGCCCTAACATATTTTCTGAAAACCCATACTTCTACTCACATTGTCACTTATGACTCTGAAATGGGCTTGTTTGGGAAGCTGACCCAGCTTTTTATCTTGCTTTCTTTACCTCCTTTCTTTTTATTGGGACAGTAGGGGGTAGCACTGTTGGTCAGAAGTGGGGTGAGAGGACAGAATCATAGAACCATAGAATCATAGAATCATAGAATCATCTAGGTTGGAAAAGACCTTTAAGATCATCAAGTCCAACCGCTAACCTTGCCATCCC
>VXBL01003726.1:665095-677399 GCA_013400195.1 Aramus guarauna | reverse complement strand
GTTTTAAGATTTGGTTTTATTTCTCATTCCTCTACTCTCTTCTGTTTGGTAATAAATTAGATTAATTTCCTCGCTAAGTTCAGTCTGTTTTGCTCGTGATGATAATAAGTGAGTGATCTCTCCCTGTCCTTATCTTGATCCACAAAGCTTCTCGTTATACATTTTCTCCCATGTCTAGTGAACGAGGGGAGTGACAGAGTGGCTCTGGTGGGCATCTGGCCCCCAGCCAGGGTCAACCCACCACACACAGTTGTCACTGGGGAATGTTCACCCCGCTCCATCGGTATGGGATGTCACCATGGTCCATCGCTGGGGGATGTCATCATGGTCCATTGCTGGGGGATGTTCACCATGGGCCATCCTCACCTGCAGCGCTCGTCCCAGCAGCCCTGCGGTCCTGGCACACGCCTTGGAGCTCGTGCAATGCCAGTTTGATATCATCATCAATAATTGCTGAGAGTACACTCTGCCCCATCATCCAGCTCATTAACGAAAACAGGACTGGTCCCGGGAGTCCCAGGATTGACCCCTGGGGTACACAACTAGTCACTGGCCTCCAAAGAGACTTCGTACAACTGCTCACCACACTTTGGGCCCAACCATTCAGTCAGTTTTCAATCCACCTCTGCCTCTACCGATTGAGCCCCAACGGCTCATCCAACAGCTCAAAACTCAAGATTTAGGGCTCCAAATCACAAAATCAGCTTTCAAATGACAGAGGGATTCAGCTGCATTTTGAACTGCACCCAAAACAGCTGGAAAAAGGACTTAGGAAAAGCTTTAGGTCGGTCATCGAGAGCAACTTGCAGAGAGCCGGAAACTGAAATGCCATGTCCCTTGAGACCTGCAAACCAGGAGCTTTGTAGTGTTTTTTCGTGCTTGGAACACAAACAAAAGTGGCTTTAAAAGCTCCAGTCCTGGTGAGAGGACTCTTGAGCATGCCAGCACCTCCGGGGCTGCTCGCTGATGGATGCTCAGGGAGAATAAACATTTGCAAGAGGGATTTGTGTGAAAAGGTGCCTTTGAGTGTTCCAGGCAGCATTCTTCGTTTAAAAAAAAAAACCAACATTCACTGAAACCTGCCCCTGCACGCCGAGTTGGCTCATGGGGGTCAGTTCCACCAAAACTAGCACAAAACTGACCCAAATCCACTGCTGCTGAGAAAGGAGCGATCACTGGTTGCCTTGCACCTCAGTTTCTTTCTAGAAGCCAACATTTATTTTTAAAATGTTATCAGATGCAGCTGCACCCTATGCACCTGCTCGGGTCCAAGTCAGGGCCGGTGTGTGCTGCACATCAGTGTGGTCCTGCGGGGAGCAGCATCGCCCCAACATGCATAGAGCACGCAATGGCTGGTCCACACCAATGGCCTCCCCAGCACCTCGCCGCCGCAAGGCAGGTACCGACCTTTCCAAGCCCAGCCCAGCTAAAAAGGATTAGCCAAAAAAATCAGTGCCAGCCACCATCAAGAGATTAGCACACAGGTCCCCAGGAGATGCCCCTCCTGAGCAGCAGCACAGGGAAGCCCTGGGGCACCGTCTAGTCAAGGGGCAGAGACACGCAGAGACGCGCTGCCTCTTGCCTGCACCAAGGGGCAGCTGAGGGCATCCCTCGCCCCAGCCTAGTGCTGCAACGTGCTCCCTGCCCAGGCACCTGCACGGCTGGAGAAAATAGACTGTGCCTGTGGAAAGGGAAAACCAACAGCAGGACCAACAGCAGCCGTGTTTGTACCTGGAGGGAGTTAGTTGTCTGCCTAAGAAGGAGATAATGAAGAAGTGTGTTTTTGATACCACACCAAAGAGCTGGAGGGGAGCAAAGCCAAGCAGGTGTCGTGCAGCTCCTGGGGATCTCTTTAGTGCCGCCTGCCTGGGAGAGCTCGCCCTGGCCGGGGGGGGGGAATCCAGCTCAGAGAGGAGGAGAGGTGTGAAACACCACCGTGGCCCCAGCACCTCCCCCAGCCGGCTGCAAGGCCTCATCCTGCCATGCCTCAGTTTTACTCCCTGCCCTCATCTGCTGAAGATTGTCACCCACCCTGAGGATGGAGAGCTGGGGGAGGGATTTCTCCCTCTTCTTAGAAAAACTTCGGGGCTGGGGGTCCTGATCCCATCTCAGGCCTTTCCCCACTCCCCAGGGTTGTATCAAACTGCCCCCCTCCCCAGCTGCTGGGGAAGGGATGGGTGTGGGATGGAGGGTGATCATCCCCTGCAGCTGGAGGCAGGAGGTGCTGCCCGAGGGCAATAAAGCCCCAGGGGAAGGACCAGCTCTGGTGGGTCTAGGATGCTGCCTGGAGCTGGGTAGGGCTGTGGGATCCTTTGCTATGAGCACCAGGACCTGCCTGGTAAGGGCTAAACATGGTGCTATTTTGTCCTTCTGCAGAGGAAAGGGGGGGTCACAGGGGGTGCTTGTGGGGCAGCTGGGGCTCAGCCAGCAGTACCCTGGGGGACTGGTGCTGTCCTGGTGTGGGTGTCCCAGCACTGGCTCCAGGCAGTGGCTGAGCTCTGCAGGGCCACCCAGCATAGCCTGCAGTGAGGTGCTAGTTCCTGGCCTCTGGCCTGCCTTGTTTTTCTAGGGTCCCTCCTGGGTGGAGGCTGTTGGGGATGGAAAGTGGATGGGCAAGGGACCAAGAGGTGGGTTCCCATCCAGGGCTCACACTATGAGTCTCACACAATTTGGAGCACCCTGGCAAAGGTCCTCTCTAAACCTGAGTCCAGGCTTGGTGCCACCTATTGATGGCTGCGGTGTGTCCCTTCTGCATTAGGATGCCATGAGTGGTGTCACTGGCCAATGTGGGGATGACATTTCTGAGTGGAGATACCACCAGTGGTGATGCTACAGCCTGCAAGTTCCCCTCTGTTATGGTGTGTTTTCCTGGGCTCTCCTGGTGGGAGACTGTGGGCTGTGCTGGCCCTGCTGTGGCAGGGGCTGCTTTGTTCTCACCTTCCCTCCTGCCCAAAGCTGGGTCAGGTGTGAGCAAACATGTCCAGCTGGCTGTGAGGAACAGGCAGCCACATGCCCCTGCCTGGGGCACTGCTGGGAACAGGTTTCCACCCTGCCTGGCTGGGACAGATGGTGCAAACCCCACTGTGGGTGGTGGTATGGGCTCCACTGGCTTTGGGTGGGCACCCCCAGGGGTCCCTGTGGGCCCTGCTCTGGACTGGGCTCATCATGTTCTAGTGTTTGGGTTGGGGGGGGTAGACCCCCAAGGGGTAAAGATGACACTGCCACTGTGGGATGGGGATGTTGCTCTTCCTCAAGATGCCCTGGCTCCTGCATCCATCCCTCTGGGCCACTTTCTTCTTCCTCCTGCCTGGCCCCTGGGAGGCTGAAGCAGGTCTGGATCTGCACATACGGCTGTCCTCAGTCTGCAGAGAGGACCCTCTGCACCCCCAAGGGCTGCCATCACCCAGCCTGGTCACTGAGCGTGTATTTACTTCAGCCTGATTAAATGAGGAGCTGTGTCCTTCCCATCCTGCCACAGGTAGGACCAGAGGTAGGGGATGCTGGAGACATCACAGCTCTGGGTCTGTCCCTGTCCCCACGCCGAGGGGGACATGGCTCTGCCGGCTGGGGTTGTTTGGGGACAGGGCTGATCCCTGCAGAGCCACTGCCTGGGGAGGAAAGGGCTGGCAGGGAGCTCCCGTTTACCCTGATGTTATAATTACACCCGCTCTGCTCAGCAGCACGCCGGGATGGGGCTGTGGCTTCCCTGCTCCATGCCTTCAGTCTCAGGGGGAGGGGGGAAGGCTGGGCCTCGGGGTGCCTTCCCCATCCCCCCACCAGCTGTCTCTGGGCCGGATCCTGCATTGGCACCATCCTGCCCCCCCCCAGATGCTGGCAGTCTCCAAGCAGGCAGAGCTACGTAAAAATAGTGACAGATAACAAACCACTGTGGTTCTTGGGGCAGCATGGGCCAGCTGGCAGCTGCTGATTGTGCTGGGTGCCTCGATTTCCCCCTCCGTGCAAAAGCTGCCTTGTGCAAGGGGGTGTCCACTGGCTGCAGTGCCGCAGGGCCCCTCTCCTGCTGTCCCTCGTCAGCCCTGTTCTGCACGCGTTACCTGTGGAAACAGAAGCAGTTGAAGTTCATCTCTGCAAATGAGGCTTTGAAATTGGGGGGGCAAAATGTCAGAATCTTCCCCTGTTTATTTTTGCCTCCTGGGTGCATCACACTCAGCAAAGGCCCTTTGGGCTGGAGGTGCTGCACCGAGGCGTTCCCATGCGGCGCTGGTGATGCCAGGGCTTGTGCGCCAGCTCCGAAGCCCTTCTCCTGCAGAGCCCTGTTGGGGTGGCTCCCTGGGCATCACCAAAGTGTCCTGTGAATCAAATGCTTGAGCCGGGGAGCCGCCTGTCCCCTCATCCCTCTGCCACGTCCCCGCTCTCACAGCAGTGGGTTTCCCCCGTGGGCAGTAAAAGGCCTTGTGTTAGGGGCTGCTTTGTTATCTCCTTTAATTCTCCTCACCTTCCCAGCATGGAAAACCAGGGATCGCTTCCCTGAAGGTGCAGTGGGATGGATGGATTCCCAGGAAGAAGGAGACTGAAGGAGTCCTCAAGGACAATCAGGATGTCCCCAGGTTTGGGGGAAGGAGACGCGGCCCTTCCGTGCTCGTACAGAGCTGTTCCCGGAGGAGCATTGCTGTCACCCTCCCTGGGCTGGTGTCCCCTGACGTGCCGTCAGCCAAAGCAGGAGATGGAGCAGCTGGAGAGGCTCAGCGGAGCAGGTCGGGGTCTGACTAAAAGGGGCAGAAAAACGAGAGGGTTTGTCCAGGGCTGAAGCAGGCTCTCTGTCCTGCAGGATGCCAAATTTGACTTTCCTCAGTGATTTTTTTCTGTTCTGATTTGTCTGGTGGCCACCCAAGCCTTCAGCCACGAGGGCAGCAGCAGAGCCCCTGGCTTCAGCAGCGGCTGGGGATGGGCACGGTGGGAAATTACAGCTGTAATTAAACCATCCCTGCCACTCCACTGGGAGAAGAGCAGCCCGTTAGGGAGCACCTCAGGAGTAATTAGTGACTTTGCAGCCTTGGGAGGGTGGAAGGAGGGGGCTGATTTAAGGCGTAACAGCCTTGTGACCGTGCAGGAAGCAGTGCAGCGGCCAACAGTCTTGGAGATGTCAGATGACGGGGGCAGCAGAGACAAATCAGTTCCTTGCATGGGGATTTTGCCCAATTTTGGGGCAGCTGAAGAGAAAGGTTCTGGAGGGATGTTTTGCCTCATCCCAGGGAGTAAAACAGGGGAAGGGGATGAGGCTGCAGAGGGGGGCAGGGGTGGCCCAGGGTGATGGCTCGGGGGCTTTGGGGCTGGCTGTGCCACCTGCTCCAGCCAGCACAGGTTGGTTCCCAGGGACTGGCTCCAGAGGTGTCAGGGTGTCTCCGGCCGTGTTGGGGTGTTGAAGGCTCAGACCTGGGGGTGCAGCCCCCCTGCACACACACACACACACACATACCTGGGGGCTGCTGTGTGTGTCTGTGCCCAGTCTGGCCTTGGGGCTCTCTGCCTTGTGCCATTGGTTTGGCTTTTCGGTTTTGGCTGCTCATCGGCTAAGGCAGAGTAAATCCATGGGCACAATAATGTCCCCGGTTGTGTTGGGCAGCAAAAGGCGCAAGGGGCAGGTGACAGTGGGGGGGTTGTATCACCAGCTCACCCCAGGGCAGTGCTGGGGGAGGTTCCCAAGATTTGGGCAATGAAAGAAGCTGCGTTTCTGTCTCGGTAGCGTTTGGAGGGGGCTTGTGTTGGGGGCACGGGACAAGCACCCGAATGGGGCGATAACTCTGGGATGGTTGTTGCTATCACAGAAGAGCAAACTTGCATCAGCTTCATTCCTGCCAGGAGGAGGAAAGCCAATGTGGATGGAGATGCTCTGCTGGGGAGCAAAAGTAATTCCTTTTAAATCTATCTACTTGCAAAATGGGTTAAATGAAACCAAAGTGAAGTGCTTCGTGGGCATTTTTCCCCAGAACAAGGGAGTTTCTAGGGCTGGCAGGTTTGTTTTAAATTCACATTAAAGCTCTCCTGAGTGAGGCTTCTGGTTTTAGCTTTGTAGGATAAGAAATGAGTTTCAGATCCAGCAAGTTCAAACCATGATACCCAAAGTGTTTGGGCACACCCAGCTGCTCTGGGTTAACTCAAAGTCAACTTTTGCCAGAATTTGCCTTTTGTTTGTGCAAAAGGCTGCAATAAGCTGGCAAGAAGGTATTTTTTTTTAAAAAAAGCAAAGCTTTTCCCCCAAAATGCCTACCCAGCTGCACTAATGGCCTCAGTCACTACAGCACCTCTTCAAGGCAGCTTTATTCTGTGTATCTAAGGCCAAATCCTTCAAGCTGTAAGAATTGCCTTAAAAGCACTTAATTTTTTTCCTCTTTAAAGTTCCAGCTCCTGAACGTACGTGATTGCAAGGAGATGACATTGTTTCTGCAGAGAAAAGCACTGTGTTTAGGTAAGCACCAACAAAACAAAAACCACCAACAAAGAGCCTCCTCCTATTTTCTTTGGGGGGGGGGAACCCTCATGACTCCAGCAAACAAAGTCACGCTGGTTTGAACGCTCGGGCTGGTATCAGCAAGGGTTTGATGTGAGCAGTGAGGGAAGTGAAAAAGCTTTGCATTTGTGTAAGACTGCAAAATCGGGTTGCCAAACAGGATATAGGCTGGGAAACCAGCTGGGCGAGGAGGCTGTGGCGAGCTGGCCGTCGTGCTTGGATGCATTGTTTTTTCGGTGCTTATAATCCTATTTATGACAGATGGTAGTTAATCTTTTTGGTGGTTCGCTGCTTGTT
Source organism: Aramus guarauna (assembly GCA_013400195.1). NCBI lineage: Eukaryota > Metazoa > Chordata > Aves > Gruiformes > Aramidae > Aramus > Aramus guarauna. The sequence continues at coordinate 670,633 of VXBL01003726.1, read as the reverse complement.
TAGACACTCAGCTCAGTACTTTGCTGCTACTTTGAGATTTAGTTTTGCTAAAATAAATGCTGTCAGTCAAAAATCCTCTGGCTTTGCATCCTGCGAGGCTGGCTGGAGCCCAGGGAGGGATTTCACAGGGTGGTGATGGGATGCTCAGGCCTGTCCCTGAGGCAAAGAGCTGCAGAAAAAGCTGGGAGCTGGGTGAGACCCTGGCAGGACAGAGCTCCAGCTGCAATTTGGGGAGCTCCGACTTGTGACTTCTTCCCATGAGTCACAGCTTTGGGGTCTGTCCCAGCAGAGGTCACAGGCAAATTGGTCCTTCCCGGTGGCCAAGGAACCCTCGGGCACCCTGGCAGCCCTGGTTTGGGCTCCTGCAGGCAGCCTTTCCTCCTCCAGCTCTGGGCTGCGGGTGCCAGGGGAAGGCTCAGGTGAAATTGAGCCTGGCTGTTCACCTATCTAACGGGTTTTGTGTTCCTACTTGTGCCAAGCCGTCCTGTGCTGTTCTTCCTGCACCGACAATCTGCAAATTGTAGCTGCTTGGCCAGAGATCAGCCCCTTCTGCTTTGGCTTCCCAAGGTTGTGCACATCCCGTGTGCCCCCTTATTTTCCCCCAATTTCTTTTCCTACAGACTGAAGCGACTGCCGGAAGATTAAAAAGTAAATTCAAACAAAAACCTTGCAGAGGGAAACTGCTTGGGGTTTATGCCCAGGTTGTATTCTGTCTGTGGGCTGGAGGAATGGGGATGCTCAGGGCAGCCCATGCCCTGTGCCCCTGCTCTGTGAGCCCTTTCTGCAGCCTATTGAGAGCAACCTTACCCTACCAAATGCATACGCATCCCTGAAGCTGCAAATAACCTCCAAAATAATTTATAAGAGCTTCCTGCAGAAGCTCCTCCAGACCTTAATGCATCATCTGTGCTGTGAGGGAGCCTGGGCTTTTACTGCAGCTCGCACCAGACCTGCGAGGCCGGAGGGGAATCACTGGCTTTGCAACGGGGTTTCCCTACAACCTTGAGCAAGTTCCTCACTCCTCAAAGTCTGTAGCTCTTGCCAGGTGTTATCTCCCTCCTGCAGAGAGGAGACCTCACGTCCCGCAGCAGCCTCTCAGGAGAGGTGTGAGCGTGGCAGGGCATCCTCCCAAACCAGCTGAGCAAGGAGCTGCCAAAACCAGCCCGGGTGGCACGCGGAGGAAGGGGCAAAGCTTCGCCACCTTGGCATCGAGCTGCTCCAGGAGGAGTGCTTTATCTCTGGCTATGAAGGTGGAGAGGCAGCTACACTTGCTCCAGGCCAAATATCCCCTTGCATGTGTGTGAAGGCTGAAGGACAGCAGGGACCTGCTTGAAATCCCTCCTCGCCGGGTCCGGAGCAGGGATTAAAGCCTCCCCTGTGGGCTTCCCCTGCCTGGACTGGGCTGGCTCCGGCGGATCTGGAGCCACTGCTGGGTTGAAGCCCTCCCAAGGGGACAGAGGAGGAAAATCAGGGTTTGGGTTCTCCCGGGTTCCCCTCAGGGCAGGAGCCAGTGCTGTGCTGGCTGGGCTCTGCTGCCAGCCGGGGGGGGCAATGGGTGCCATGAGTCTGAGCGGGAGGATCCCAGCTTTAACAGGGGGTACGGGCTGGTGCCGGGCACTTTGGTCACTAAAATACTGCTTGGGTTGGGACTGCGGGTTGCCCAGGCATGTTCTGGTATGACAGACAAACAATTATGTGCATGCATATATAGTCTATACGTGTACAGGAAAAGGTATAGCAGCACTACTCGAAGGAAGTGGTTTGGGTGCAAACATCTAGACATAAGGAGATTTGTTGTTGCTTAAATGTGTTTTAACTGTAAAGGGAAACTGTCAGTTCAGCTGCTTAGTAGGAAAAGTGTAAAAGGAAGCGTGTAGTGGGGACAGGAAAATGCCAGCACAGCCCCACCCCGAGCAGCACGGTGCTGGGTGGGCTCTGCTAGACCCTTCGGCACCGATCTGACCCACCTTGGCCACCTCCTGCCGCATCCCAGCAGCATCCCCAGCCCGTCATTGCAGACCTGCTGGGCCGCACACGCCTGCCTGCCGCCTTTCCTCCCGGGGTTCCCTCGCGTTTCCTTGGCTAGGGAAAACACCTCTTCCCCGCGGTGCGTGCAGGAAAATTCCCACCCGCTCCCCCGGCCCCTCTAATCCCTTTATGGTGTTTGTGCCGGGCTCCCTCGCACCGACCCTGCTCTTTGCCTTCCCTCTAATCTCCCCATCAGACAGTTTAGGCAGGAGACAAACCACCGTGGGTTGTTCTACCCAGGGAGAGGAAACACTCTTGCCTTGGGTTCCGCGGCCCAGGGCTCCAGGAGATGTTTTATGGGATTTAACCTGCGGCACATGAGGAGACGGACAACCAGGGTGAAACCCCTTTGGTGCTGAGCGGTTTCCTGAGCCCTAGAGCATAATACAGATTGAAAACCAAACTCTCCATCCCAATACCTCTGCTTTCCGCTGTGCCTTGGGGGATCCCTCCCGGGCAGGTGTGGGGAGGGGTCTGACCGCCAAGGCTGCAGGGTCCCCTGCCCTGCTGCAGCACCAACTTGGAGCTGGGGTGAAGGTGCTAAAAGTCACCCCAGGAGGTAAGTTAGTCCGTGTTTAACCCCTTCTTGGTAAAGCATGTCATGTTACTGAAGTTTTTCAGCCTGGAAAGTTTGCTGAGGCTTTTATTATTATTAAAGCACAGGCTTTGGTGTATCTTGGCAAGGCTGGAGAGTGCTCAGGCTGATAAAGTCTCAAAGTCAGAGAGATAAAAACTGAAAGTATTTAGGCCTTGGCAGGTCTCCCCAGGAGAGCTCTCTGAGCATCACTGGCTGCAGCTTGATGGCTGTCACCCAAAAAAAAGGTGCTGGGAAAGGGAACAGCCCTGCTGCATCCCGCAACACTGCGTGCAGCTGCCGGCGATCCCTGTGGGTACCGGGATGGCATCTCAACGGCTGCGACAGAGACGAAGGTTGGTCTGCAGGAACCAGCTTCTCTTCCTGCAGTCCTGCACCTTGAGAAACCCCTCTGTGCTGTGCTGCAGCTCAAAATGGTCTTCAGCAAAGTCCTCTGGAGATTTAATTTGTGACCTTTTACTGCTACAAGGACATCCCTGCTCCCTTCCTGCCTTCGGCTGCTCCAGTCGCCTGACCTTGGGCGGTCACTGATTCCCGGAGTCGGGTGCCTCGTGGTGGTTAATATTTACTGTACCTGGTGCAGCGGGGAGCAGGCGGGAACCCGCTGATTGCAAAGAGTGCGGGCTTGTTTGGGGGATAAAATATTATTCAAGAGGTTGGAGGATCCAGGTGTGACTTGTGTTTGGTGTTATTAGTGTAACGTGGAGTTGATGTTATGGAAATGGCTGGAATTAGACTGCGGTGAGACAAGATCTGCTCCCAAGAAAAAAACAAATAAGCAGGTGCCTAACTCTAGTAAGCAGGAAATTTATTTCTGCCATACAAAATCCCTTTTGACGTGGAATAGTTTGGCATCCATCATATATTTGGGGGAGCTGCCTCCTTTGCAGTGTTTGGGCAGGGATGGGACCCTGGCCACGTGCCCGCAGGCTGGTGTCGTCCCCTCTGCCCCCCAACAGCCGTAAACACGGTGTTTGCCCTCCTGGGGCCGGGTGGGCTTTGACCAGGTGAGGGATTATCGGTGTTTATTCTGTCTGCCCCGTTCGGGGATTTTGTGGTGCTCAGTGGTTCCAGCTGTTCAAAGAGGAGCTCTGCTCCCCAAACCGGATTCCTAGGGAGCATTAACTCAGCCTGACTTTGGTTTTGTTTCTCCATGGTTTTGAGCCCACTTGTGCTTTGGGGTGTTTCTGCACAACTGGGGACATCCAGGGGGAAGCCAGGGCTTTCACTGGGAATAAAATGAGGCTCTCCCGTACCCAGCTGACTTGGGGAGGTGCAGGCTCTTGGCCAGACTGTTGCATCTCACATGAAAACGCTGTTGCTGGTCCTGCTGTCTGCCGTAAAGGATGCAACCCATCAAGGCTCCGGAGAGGTGGTTCACCTCCCCCCAGGTTGGGTTTCCGATGCTTCCCAAGGGATGCAGGTCCATCTCTGTCCTCCCCGCTTTTCCTGAAAGCTCAGCATCAGCCCCTGCTTCGCCAGCCCCAGGCTGGTCCTGTAGGCTCCAGCTCCCTGAGCAGGATGGAGATGGGTGCACAGGGCCAAGGGACCCGGCAGACCCGCTGCCACAGCCATCACTCGCGCGGGCTCAGCCACGTGTTGCAACGCCTCCAGGAAACGCTGCCGCTGGGTTGCACACCCAGGGGTATGCTTCCTCCTGCGCCGCTGCCCCGCTCGGGACGATTTCCAAACAGGAATGAGGAAATGCTGAGCTTTGCAACCACGTTTGTGGATGTGTCCCTAAAATACCCCAGAGAGGGAGGTGGCTGCTTTGGAGCTGCACCCCAGTTTCAGCTACAGGAGACCCTGCACGTCGCCCGGGCGGCATCAGGGATGCAGGTGACGCGGAGGAGACGGGTGCAGCTCTGCCACCACTGCTTGGGGACCCTCGGGCACCCCCCTGGGTGCCAACCTCCTTTGCACGGGCTCCGCGCAGGGCAGCGCCTGCGGGCGGTGGGGTAGGTGACGTTTTGCCTGCCCGCAGCCTGCCGCCACTGATGTCACTACTCGGGGACCAAAATTGCTAATTAAGTTTTGTTTCCCTCTCTGCCAATCTCATTTCCGGGTTCTTACGCAATTGCAGATGCTTTCGGGTTTCTTCCCAGTTGTTCATCTGCCTGTGGGANAGCTGCCCCGGTGCAGATGTTTTGCTTGTTTGCAGAAAAACATTCCTGGGGGTGAGTCAGGCAGCCGCAAGCATGAGTCTGCCTTAGAGACGGGGGGAATTAGCAAACCCCCAAACCGCTTCGGAGCCTGGTCGTGCTTCAAAGGCTTTTCTCCTCTTGTAACGTTAAAAAACTGCTTAAAAACTGAGGCTGGAGAGTCATGGTGTGCTCACCTGGCTGGGTTTGCTGGGGATTTATTTGAAATCCTCCCACAAAAAAAATACCGGAGTATTTGAGGTAACACCCAGGAGGCACCGGCACGGGCTGCTTGTGCTGCGTCCGCGTTCACACCCGATTGTGCGCTGGCACGTTTTGCATCTGTCTGCTCTAACAAATGTGAACCCCGTAAAGCCGTATCTATGGAAAACAGAATTGATTTAATTAATCTAATCGAGATTTGGGTTCGGCTCGATAGCTGGAAATTGCTGCTGTATTGAAATAACCCCCTCAAGTTCACACCTTGGCTTAGGGTTTTTTAGCTGACTGTAAACTGGACCAGAGCCATTGCTGCGCATGGGTAGTTTTGGGTTTTAAAGGTACTTAACTACTCTCCAGTGCTTAAAAATGTAAAAAACTGTACTTTAGCTCAAAGGTTTATAGGTGCGAGGGGCTGAAGTCGGTGGTTCCGGTGTTTTCCCGGCAGCCCTCAGCCTTTCCTGCCTTCAGGCCACGGACACCCCAGAGGCAGCTGCAGGTGCGAGGGGCTGAAGCCGGGTGGGCAGGAGCCGTCCCTGGGGTGTCCAGGGCGGG
>VXBL01003726.1:604607-664124 GCA_013400195.1 Aramus guarauna | reverse complement strand
TTTTTTTAAATAAAGGGAGGGAAACGGGCAGGGGGTGATGCCGTGCTCACCTGCGTGCTCTCGCAGGGCCGTCGCCATGTCGGTGTCACACAGCTCCAGGCTGAACAAGCTGGTGCGGGAGCAGTACATGAGGCTGCCCCAGGATGGGTTGGTGCAGGTCACCTACGTCTGGATCGACGGCAGTGGTGAGGGCGTGCGCTGCAAGAGCAGGACCCTCGACAAGGAGCCCAAGAGTATCGAAGGTAATGCCGCTCCGGGTGATGGTTGGTGTGGTGGGAGGGCCCTGAGCATCGCCAGGGAAAAGTTTTGGGGTGCTTTGCATGGTGGGAGTTGGCGCTTGCTCCCCCTGGTTGCGTGGCGCCGGTGATACCTGCTGCTGCAGTTGTCTCGTGGGGTTATATCAAGTGGCAGAGTAAATATCTGGCCTGCGTTGCTGCGGTTTGCTTAATCCGTAATCTCTGTCATTAGTGCTGGGTGGGAAGGGGAGGATGAGGTCCTCGCCCCTTTCCACCGGGCAAACAGGCATGGAGACGTGTTGGCATCCGGATGGGGTTTGGCGGAGGGAGGTGAAGTGGCCAGGGCTGATCATGCCTGTGCCCTGATGGTGCTGGAGAGGGTGAACACACTGATGCTCAGGGAGCACCGCTGGGTCCCAGGATGTGCAAGAAAACCTTTGTGGCCGTTGTCCCGCAGTACTCAGAGCCCTCTGGGCGCTCTGTCCTGGGTCTAAGCCTCCAGCACTTGGCACCATCCGTATGAGAGAGACCTTTTCCCAACCCCATTCCCCACTCTGTCTCTCTCCTGCCTCACAGACGTCCCCGAGTGGAATTTCGACGGCTCCAGCACGGCGCAGGCAGAGGGCTCCAACAGCGACATGTTCCTGGTGCCCGTCTGCATGTTCAGGGACCCTTTTTGCCTGGACCCCAACAAGCTGGTGCTCTGCGAAGTGCTGAAGTACAACAGGAAACCTGCAGGTGAGCACCTCTGGCATGCACCCCTCAGATCCCAAGGGTCACCCCTTATTATTTAGGGTGCTGTACCTCCCAGGGGCCGCTTACTCTGGACCGCTGGCAGCTCAGCAACTCAGCACCAAGCAGCTCAGCACCGAGCACTTGGCCCGAGGCTCTGAAATTCAAGGGCTGGTGGAGGTGGTTGTTTGCAGGAACCTGTTTTAGTTACGCAGGGTGAGGAGTAAAGCAGTGAGATGTGGAGCCTGTGGTGCTCGCCAACTCGAGCGTGCCGAAGGCGTCACCCGGTTTTTGAGCCCCAGCGCACCCAGCCCCCGGGGCTGCGGGGTTACAGCGGGGGAGCTGGAAGCAGCACGGGCTTTAATGCGCCGGGTTCGTGGCCGCTCTCCTTGTTGATGGATGGCCGCTGTAAAGGAGCGAGATGGTGCTGGGACAGCGCGGGCTGGCTTGGGGTGACCTTTTGTAAGCAGCCCTGGAGCGCGCCGGCTCTCAGTCTTATCACTGCGGGCAGAAGTCTGCAGTCCTGGTGTCCTGTCCGTCTGATAAAGCCCCAGACGGAACAGGGGGAGCTGGATTGCAGGGAGACGCCGAGGGGCTCCTGGAGGGGTTATTTGTCAGCAAATAGCCGGTTATTTGCCAGTAAAGCAGGGCCACGTCTCCGCTGGGTGCGTGGGGGGAGAGAGACGGCATCTGTGGGGTGACGCACACATCTGCCTGGGAGAGGAGAGGCTGCGGGCAGCGATGGTGAAAGACGGGGCTGGTTCCTCTTCAAACAGCGTCATGCCTTTCAGCCGCGGGGGAAGCATCTTGCTTGAGATTCCTGCCCAGCAGCTCCTCCGCCGGAGCAATTTCTAATGCGAGTCCCTGGCCCTGGAGCTCCTGGGGGTTGGAGCTGGGGGCCGGAGCTCGGCCCAGAGCCCCGCGGCACCCCGCAGATGAGGGGGTGCACCCTGCGGCTCTTCCCAGGGTGGGTGTCTGTGGAGGTTCAGGGCTGTGTGGGCTCTGGGGGAGGGGAACTGCCCTCCCCCCTTCTCCCACCAGTGCGAGGGAGATGTCACTGCTCCTCTCCAGCCCCGCGCCCTGAGCTTTATGTCGCAGCTGCTCTGGGGTCTTTTATTGCTACTTAAAGGTAGAATTTGCTGCCTGTCCTGTGACAAGTTTTTTAGCCCTGCTGTTGCAGTCCAACCTCTCACTCCCCTTGCCTGGCACGTTGTCCTGTGTCAGGATGGTTCTTTGATTTCCGTATCTTCCTGGCAAAGCCCCGGTTGCTCTGAGCACCCCTGCCACCACGAAGGGCCAAGCTGGGGTCAGCCAGCCTGGATGCTAACCAAAACCATGGAGCAGGAGAAAGATAAGGATAATTAAGCTGAGGCAAGTAGAAAGAGGATGGGAGTGAAGTAGTGATGGGAGATGCATAGTCCCTTTTCCCAAAATCTGCTGGATGGCCACGGGGCTGGGGTACAGCTCCTGGTGTCTCGGTGTGTAAGAGGAGGAGGAGGATGTTCCTGGGCCATCAGCGGTGGTTTTAGGCTAATTAAACCATTTGGCCTGTGGCCACTTGCTGTGGCAATGAGTAGCTCTGCGGGGCGGAAACGGGTGAGCAGAGCGTGTTGCAGGAAGGGGGTTTCACTCACCGGTTTCCTTAAGGCTTCTGTGGGAAGCGCTTGGCAGCGGTGGGGTCTCGACCTCTGAGTGGGATGGAGCGGAGCGTGGGGGGTGCCTTCCCACGGCACGCGTCTAACCTGGACCTCTCTGCTCCCAGAGACCAACCTGAGACACACGTGCAAGAAAGTCATGGACTTGGTTAAGGACAGCCATCCCTGGTTCGGGATGGAGCAGGAATACACGCTGCTGGGCATCAACGGCCACCCCTACGGCTGGCCCGACAACGGCTTCCCTGGCCCGCAGGGTAAGTGCTCCCTCCCTTCCACAACCCAAGTGCTCCCCTCGGCTCCCACCCTGCCGCTGCCCGGCAGCAGGCATCCCATCCCCGGCCTTGGGCACAGCTTTCCCATCGCGGCTGACAGCGGGCAGGAGCTGTTTGCCGAGAGCGCCGGGTGCCCCGCGGCTCACGTGAGCCGGCCGGCAGTGCCGCTCCCGCCGGACCCCGGTTGCACAAACAGCTCAGCTGCACGACTTGTTTGGCAAGGGCTGGAGAACTCGGCTGGAAAAACCTCCTCCCCGTGGCTGTTCGGGAAAGGTCTGGCACATCGCGGTCTCCTGCAGCACGAGTGTGAGCCCCAGCGCTCGCTCCTGGGAGAGGGCCAGGGGTTTCCCAACCTGACTTAATCAGCCTTTTGTGGGGACCAGCCGCTCGCGACATCTCCCTTCCCCCAGACGGGAAGAAGATCTTCGTCTGACATGCTTGAATGAGGAAGAGCCATAGAAAACCGCTGCGATTTTAACTTTCTAGCCATGAACAATGTTGGCTGTTGTCAGAACAATCTCGGATGCTTGCCGTGCTCCGAGGGTCAGCGAGGTGCCTTGGGGCAGACCGAGCCAAGCTTTCCTTATCTCCTGGCCACCTCCCAGCTGATGCATAACAAGTCCTGTTTAACTGCCTAGATAAGGCCGAGGTTGCACAGATGAATTGCTCACACTGCTGGTCCTGGAGTAGGGGTGGGTGGCTCGGTGCACCCGTGGAGGGCAGCACCATTTCATTCCCATGAATGCTCTGCCAGATGGTGGCTGGTACCTGGGAGTGCTGGGATTACACGGGAGGGCTGTTGTTGCTCCCAAAAGCTTTACTTGGGTGCTGACTCCTCTTTCCTTTCCAGGCCCCTATTACTGCGGGGTTGGAGCAGATAAGGTGTACGGGCGTGACATCGTGGAGTCCCACTACAAGGCATGCCTCTACGCGGGGGTGAAGATCTGTGGCACCAATGCAGAGGTGATGCCCTCCCAGGTACGTGTGGACGGCCCCACACAGCCCCTGTTTCCGGGGATGGATACGAGTTAGCGTGAGGCTGGACTAACCCAGCAACTCCCCGCTCCTCCGGGTTGCTGAATCCAGTGACTCTCCGCACCAGTATTGTCTGGATGGGAGCACGTGCACTGCTAGGATGAAAACGTGTGTGTTTGATTTTCTCCTAACTCGCTCTGGCATGCAAATCCCTGCTTTTTGGGGCGGGCGAGTGAAATCGCAGCTGGGCCAAATGGCAGGTGAGCTCCTTGCACAGCTCAGCCTGAGCGCTGGCAGCCTGCACGGAGCCGGGTGCTCCCGGGTGCTTTCCTTCCCCCACGGAGCAGGGATGCAGGGGACGGCGTGAGCCGGGGTGGGCTGCAGGAGCAGCACGTGGAGCGTTGGGGCTCAGCATCCTGCTCCCCTGCCCTGGGAGCCGGGAAGCTCAGGTGGAACATGGCCTTGGGAAGCAGCTGGAGGGGATTTGGGTTAATTTAGGAGTAAGCCGGAGGGAGTCCCTGATTGCATTAGGCGGGTGGCCAGACTGACCGACGGCGATTTGGCCCTGCAGCTGCGAATCGCTGACTCTCCTGCTGCTGATGTGGCGGCGATAAGCAGGGGGCTTATCTGCGGTGCCGCTGAGGCAGGACTTTTAACGACCCTGCTGTTTGCCCTGACTTCTTCAGGGTCCTTCTTGGCTGCTTTCTGCATCCTGGGCTCGGTCTCGGCCAGGCCATGCCAGCAGCCGTAAATGCGTCACCCCCTGCTTAGTCACCGTGGGTGGCGCAACCCCGACTCAAGCTGGGGAGGAATCAGCCCTGGGAAGGACTAACAGGCTCCTCGTGAGTCCTGTGCCTTGTTAGCAGGGTGGTTTGGGGGATCCAGCATGCCAGCGGCTCCAGCACCAGCCTCGAAGGCAGATGTGCTTATTTACCTCCATTTTGATTAACACACCCCACCCCCCCACCTCGATTTGCTCTGATTAGTTATCAGCAATTTATTCCCCTCTTTTTTTTTTTTTTTGCATGCCCAAACTGTCCTGTTGCTTAACTCAATGCTCCTCGTCCCCGTTGCTGTTTCTCGAGAGGTGCAGCTCAGCCGTACCCCAGGCTGGCAGCCCTCGGCAGGGGGGTGGCAGGGATGTGATGGCTGGGGAGGCACGAACCCGCTTGTCCTCACCGGTGCCTCTACTCGCCCCTGCCAGTGGGAATTCCAGGTGGGCCCGTGCGAAGGCATCGAGATGGGTGATCACCTCTGGATGGCTCGGTTCATCCTCCACCGCGTCTGCGAGGACTTTGGGGTTGTGGCTACTCTGGACCCCAAGCCGATGACTGGCAACTGGAATGGCGCCGGGTGTCACACCAACTACAGCACCGAGGAGATGCGGAGAGAAGGGGGTCTTAAGTGAGTCCTGGGGGGCTCCCTGGGATGGAGCCGGGAGGTTTGGGGTGTCCTTGGCTGCGTGGCGGCTCCCTGTAGCACGTGTGTCTCCGTACCTGAGTGGCTGCACCGGGCAGGGCTGGAGCCATCCCGGCTCATTTTATTTTAAAAGCAGCTGGTCACGTGAGAGTGTCCCTGGGGCTGTCCTCATCCCTGCACAGGAGGGGGTGACAGCCTTCCTCACCATGGGAACACCCCCCAAATGGACCTACTGACAACCCCAACCCTGTTCTCCTCTCCCACAGACACATTGAAGCCGCCATCGAGAAGCTGAGCAAGCGGCACGACTACCACATCTGCGTCTACGACCCGCGGGGCGGCAGGGACAACTCCCGGCGGCTCACCGGCCACCACGAGACATCCAACATCTTTGAGTTCTCCGCTGGCGTGGCCAACCGAGGTGCCAGCATCCGCATCCCGCGTCAGGTCGGCCAAGACGGCTACGGCTACTTTGAGGATCGGCGGCCGGCAGCCAACTGCGACCCCTACGCGGTCACCGAGGCCATCATGAGGACAACGGTGCTCAACGAGACCGGGGTGGAGACCAAGGACTATACTGACCACTGAGGCTGTGGGGTGGGTGGAGGTTTTCGTTTCTACAGTAGCTTCTCACGTGGGATTTGTGCCCATGTGGTGTCCTCGGCTGCAAGCTCAGACTCTTTAGGAACCTTGCTTCTGGTTTTGTGACACGTCGCCTTAGAAATATATATATTTTATAGTAAGAGGGAGGGGCCCAACTTATTTTCTCAACCACTTTTTTTCTGGTTCCTGGTTTTAGGTTGTATGCGGGGAGGTTTTTTTTTAAAACTTGGATTGAATTTTTTTCCGATGGACTTTACACTGTGATGTACATAGATCCCTACGTGGAAGCTGCAGCTGCTGCTGTTTGCACCTGGGGAGGGCGGGTGCTTTTTTTTCCATATCTCTGTTGCAAGGAAATGATAATAAATAATTTTCCTGGCTGTGTGGCAGCCGGGTTATGCTGCGGTGGGTGCATTTTTCTGTAGCTCCTGCGGCTCTGTGGAGGATTAAATCTGGGTCCGGCTGAAGGGTTGCAGGCACTGAGCACCCTGCCCTGGGCAGGGGCTGGAGGAACAGAGGTGCTGGAAGATCCTTGGGGCAGGTGCCTGGAGCTGTCTTGCCCCATTTGCTGGTGGCCAAAAGGCCATCTCCCTCCATCGTGATCCCCTGAAAGGCAAACAGAGCGACGCAGCCCGAGCAAACAGCGGCCGGGGCAGCAGCTGGCAGGCGTTTACATAGGGCGTGCGCTGCTGAGTCAGCAAAGCCGGCCCGGCACTGGGCACAGCGAGCGGCAGCTGTCTCCTCTGGGAACGTCTTTGGGTGAGGGAGGGGAGCTTGGAGACATCCCAGGGCAGCACCCCGCTGAACTGCGGGGACACGTGCCCTCCTTGTGTTGGAGTCTCTTTGAAGAGAGGGGTCATGGATTTTATTCATGGAGCAAAACCCCCAGGCAGGGCATTTCCATGTGGATGGGGTGTCAACAGCATCTCTAAGGGCCAGACCCGTGAGGTCCCTCCGTGCTGCAGCTGTGAGGAGGAGTCAGATGCAGGCAGAGGGGACAGCTCTCTGGTCCCAGGGACACCACGAGCGGGCAGGTCAGGTCCCTGGGACAGACCGCAGGATGCGACCCAGCTGCAATCACCAAGGAGAGGGTTACCTGGAGGTGAGTGGTACCAGTAGCATGGACAGGGGACATCATGTCCACTCCAGTGCACTCATGGGGATTTTGAAACTGGTTTTACCTTTCTCTTTGAATCCAACACGGGTGACAAGCCGAAATGGAGAACCCCGAGTCCCTCCCGCAGGTCATGGTGCTGCCAGCGGAGCGGGGAGCGAGGGCAGTGGCAGCCGGGGAGGGGGCCGTGCCCTGGACCGGAGCACTCGCTGTCTCTGAGCTGTTCAAGAATAAATGTAGCCTGGTCCCCACCCTAAGAACAATAAATTTTCCTTCCAGAAATTGCTGTTTGGGATGCTTGATGTTTTTCACCAAAACCACAACGCTGTCTCCTTTCTATGATGTCTTTAATGGGTAATTTGAGCACTGGGACAAGCGACTGCTGGATGCAGCTGGAAAATCAATAAAGAACTAAATCTGGAGCACGAAGACTCATATTTGTTTCCCTGACTGTACCGGTGGCTTAAAGTACTTCAGCTTTCATCATGCTGTGCTGCACAGCCCTTGCTAAATTTGGGGAATCGTGAATCTGCATTGCTAACATGCAAACATCTTTGGCCGGACACAACACCGTGGTATATCCAAACACTTTGTACCTGTTCCCGGGTCTCACCCTGTGATTCCCCTCTGACAGAGGACCCTCCTCTCCAGCGGAGGACGGTGAAGCTCCAGGGACTCACCCAAAGCCACGGTGGGGGCTTTTCCCTGAGCCAGGATCAGCCCTGGCCACCGTTTGCTGGGGACGCTGCCTGATGTTCCCAGCATGGCTGGAGCCGCTGCGTGCTTGGACACTTTCATGCTATCCTTTGCCAAAACACAGATCTTCTCGCTTGTACTTTTTGAGGTCAAAATGGGCCAGAAACCATATGTCAGGTTTTTTTCCCTGAAGCAGGAGTGATTCCCACTCAGCGCAGGGGAAACAGGGACACTGGCAAGTTCCCACAAGAGCTTTTCTTGGAATTTTGGTGTGCCTGCTTCTGTCAAAGGGGGTTGTTGGGTTCAGCCAGCAGAGCAGGCGCTGGGGATGGAGACAGCCCTCGGGCGGGGGCTTGAGGCCATGACGGGGGCGGGGGGGGCAGGTTATGATGACGGCATCCCTGTCCCCATCCAAGGGTTGGACAGTGCCGGAGGAGACGCGCCCAGCATTACCCGGTGACCATCACGCGTGGAAGCGGTGCCAGGACCCCAGATGGAATCCACCGCAGACCCGGGCTGCCGGGGGTGAGGGCTGCTGCGCTTTGGGTCATCGTTTTCCAGGGCTTTCCCGATGGAGCACCCCAAGGAGACTGTGCCGGGAGGGGGGGGGGGGCGGATGATCCACCGAGACCCCTCGCTGGGGCTCCGGGCTGGGGCCGGGCCGCATCCTGCGCAGGCTGCGGGGGTGGCAGATGCTGGCGCTGGGCAGCAGGAGGGTTAGCTGGGATCTGAAGCGCTTCTTGGGGGTTTGCTGCCCTCCGCAGGCGCAGACACAAATAACACGGAGCTCTGCACACCCCCGGGCTTTGCCCCGCTCCCCCCCGCCGGGGCTCTGCGGGGAGAGTGCGGAGCAGACGGTGGGCGAGACCGGGAAGCTCTGCAGTGCAAGCTGCTCATTTCTGCTCTGGCCATGCCCCCCTCCCCCGGGACCACCCTTCATCCTCACCCCCCGGCACAGACGCACTCACCTTCGCCCAACCTTGCACCTCCACAGGAGCGCTCAGCGAGCGGCAAATAAACACCCCTTTGGGGGTCCTTCCCGTCCCCTTCCCTGGGCTGGAGGCACGGCACTGGGTGCTGCCGAGGGGTGCGTTACCCCACGGCACGGTTCTCCCCGGGGCTGTGACCCCGCTGGACGGAGCGGTGGCTGCCGTGGGTGGCTGCGGTGGGCTGCCAGGCTGGGACACACCAGGACCAGGAGGCCACCAGGGTCTCTTCCCCACCCTGAGCACCCTGGGAAGGCACTGCAGAGGGACGCCCAGGGCGGGCGAGCATCGCGACCACCCTGTGACAGGGAGTGACAGCGCGGGGGCTTGCAGGTTTCTCCATCTTCAGGTCTCTCTTCATCGCTCTGAATTGCATTACTTTGAATTCAGTCAAGGCCTAAGATTATTTTTTTTGTCCAAGCCAGTTATAAAAAGGACATTAGAATTACAATTCGGATGCTAACAATAGCATTACCCAAAGCCGCTGGCCAGAAATAGGGAGCTCTGGGTAGAATAAAGACCTAAACTAAAATGTCAATAATAACTTCTTTTTTCCCCTCCCTGTCTTCCAGCCTGCACAATCTGCTTGGGTCTCTCTATCTTAATAAGCATTAAAATGGTTTCAAATTAGATCTACAGAAAATTGAATTTTTTTCCCTCAGAAGCTTAGTCTGGCCTTTAAAGGCCAGTGATAATATTTTGGTTTTGTATAAGAGCATCTTTGATCTCGAAGGCTCTCAGCTCATAGAGAGACACAGCTCATTACCAGCAATTCGCTGCTATTAGAACTGCAGCTGCGTTGGAGGGCGACAGGCATCACACAGCGGCACCCGATGTGCCAGGAGCAGAATTAGGGAGAGGTTCGGTGCTTGGTCCCGGCCCCCACTAGCCCTGTGCGGCTCTCCTGGACCAAGCCTTGCTCCCGGGGAGCCTGGCTGGCAGTGGGTGGTCAACCTCCACCAGGCTGTCCTGGGTTTGCGGCTCAGTTTGGTCCCTAAAAATAGGGGATGAAAGAGCCCCAGCAGCCCAACCTTAGCTCCAGGTGGGCTGTTCTGGGAGTCCTCGGGGATGCCCCGGGTGACAGCAGTGTTGTGCTGAGAGGGTGACGCACGATGGGTTTTCTCATGTATGTGACCAACCTGTGTGATATCACCACTGCTAAAACCCTCTCTGCATCCGAGCGTGGGCCTCGGTCGTGGGTGCTGTGCAGAGAAGGGGTCACGCAGGCTGCCAGCGACCTGCTGCTCGCTCACTGCTGGGAAGACAGAGCCATTAGACTTTCCAGGAAAGCTCGTTACCATGGCAGGGCACTGGGAGTAGACAGTCATCTACCTCATCCACAAAACAAGGGGGATTTAGTCTGGGGGGTTAAATGGGTCCAGCAGTTGCAAGTATACCTCCCACCTGCTTTGCATCTGGATGATGCAATGCAACGCAATCAGGAGCAACCCGCTGCCCCGTGGCAGCACCCACAGTTTGGGAGGTTCTTTGCAGGGGCACTGGGGACAGATGACTTCATGGTGAAGCAGTTGGGGGGTAAACTGGGACTTGCACCTGTGTGTAAGAGAAACCAACAGGTCTGCCCTCCTCCTCCTGGGAGGGAAAGCAGCAGAGGCTGTAACTGCTGATCAGCCCCATGTCCCCATCAGCCCCCACAGGGCTGGACCATCCCTGCTCATCTCAGCCACGCTGCCACAGGCAGAGTCCTCGGTTCCCTGGCAAGGATGGTGCAGGGTCTGCCTTGGTGCGCCCCGCTGCAGCCGGGGCTCCTGCTTTGCACCGACAAGACCGTTTTGCAGAGCAGTGCTGTGAAGCCCACCGCAGAGGTTTGATGGTTGGCTTGAGGTCTGCAAAGAATTCAGCTCCCTCAGGTGTCCCTAGAGCAGTGTCCACAAATGAGTCCTCAATGACCCACAGCGGCCACCTCTGCTGACCCCAGCACCCCTCCTCAGCACCCAGTCCTAGTGATGGGTGAGCAGGGCTTTTGTGCTGCTATCAAAAGCACCCTACGGGCTGGGGGCTGGGGGGGAGCAGGAGCCACACAGGGTGTCAGGGCACTAATAGGCTTCAGTGGTCCTGACCAGCCTCACCTGGAGCCCCAGCCCATGGGCCCCGGGGGTCCATTTAAGCTCTGCCGGGGGTAGCAGTCCTTGTCTGGGTTGTGCTGAGGGATGTTGGCCTCTAGTGCTAACCCAGCTCTGAGCCCAGGGACTGATTTCTCAGCTTGTTCTGCCTTACTGTTGTAGACCTGCCTGATCTCCACCAGGCTGTGTCTCACCGCATTGCCCTCACTCAGCCTGAACTGCAGGTTAGTTTTCTGGCTTGTTTTTAGACCTGTCTCATTGTAGCAATCTTTCATGATGATCTGGATTCCTGGTTGAATACTTCTGCCATTTCTGGGTCTGCCATGCTTGGGAGCAGAGGGATGCGGACCCTTGCTGGTAAGACTCTGCCCTATAGCTGTGGTGTCTCTTCTGGCTTCCCGGACCTTTGGGAGCCCCTGGCCTTTGCTGTGTCCTGATGGGTGGGGGGGTTGTACAGAGGGCTACAGGAGAAAATACAGTGTTGGGAGAGGGGGGCTGTGGGGTACAGGTGTTACAGGGCAGTCTCTGCTGGGATGGGGTAGGACAATCTCCTCCATGGTGCCCCTTGAGCGCTTGCCAATGCTTCTTCAGTGCAAGGTCCTTGGTGGTACCCTCACCTGGGGTGCCTGGTGTGGAGGAGGGAGGTGGTGCATTAAGCTGGGCAGGAATGGTGGAGCTGTGGAGCTGCAGCTGATTTCTCAGGCCCTGCCGGCAGAAGGGGGTGTGTGTGTGTGCAAACTTTGCACTTGTGGGTGCAGGACCAGATTCCTCACTGGTATCTGTCTCTGCTGCCTTTTGAAACATCATTGTGTGTTTTTTGGGTTGAAGGCTTCTAGGATGTGGCATTTGTGAGGCTTAAGAGAGGGATGACAGCCCTAAATTTCCTCTGGCTGCCCTTGGGGTGGGAAGGGGAGGATGCATGCTCTGCACTGCCACAGTGACGGTCCCTGCAGGGCCGTGTCGTGACACGGAGATGGCCAGGTTTCCAGGGTGGGCTCAGCTCCTCACGGTGATCCTTTGTGCACAGGCACCCGTGTGAGGAGCTGGGACACCAGAAGCTGGGACCCCACAGAGTGTTCACACCAGAGAAGCCCCCTGACTGCGCATAGGGACAGGCAGTGGCAGGCTGGATCTGGGGGATTTAATTTCTTCAATCTCTATTTCTGCAGCCACTGAGAAGTGATGCCAGTAATGGGATGCCATGAGCAGGAACGTATCTGCAGAGGGTGATGAAATGCAACTGCTGTAATGTCTTTCTCTTTTTCAACCCTATTTCGTTTAAGCTCTTTGCAACTCCTGCAGGTGCTTGGGTTGCAGCAAGGAAGGCAAGAAGTGAAATGATAAAGTCAGAGCTTGCTAAGAGGAGGAGGGACAGGTCGAGCTGTAGCTGTGCTGTAGTCAGGCAGGTGTCTGGTGGAGAGATGATTCAAACCCAAATGAAGTGATTTCTTCTGGTGCTGCTCTTGCTTCCTGACTTTAACACAAATCAAATGTATTTGTTTTTTCACATCATGGTTGAAATGTCAATGCAAGGCAGGTTTTAGGAGGACTCTGTAAAAAATAGCTGTAGATAGGGCTGGGCTTGGAATATTTGCCCATGAGAGGAGTGTGCAGAGGTGGTAGATGCTGTTGGGAAACAGCTGCTGGTGAAAGAACTGGCTTCATCCTAAACCATCTCAAGCTCACAGGATACAGGGAAGATGGAGAAATACAATTGTGGAAAGTAAGAGAAGTTTTGACAGATCTGGCAGCAGCTGATCTGTAAGGTAAACTCCAGCCCCAAGGAGAACTCTGAAATAAGATCAGGCCAGGATGACTCTGTCTTATCAGGACACGAACCCACACTGTGCCTGGGATGTTTCCACCTCACCCCCGTATTCACAGGGAATGAAGCATGCTGTTAAGTCGTGCTGGCTGTATTAAATCAGGCATACCCTGTCTTCTCCCTCCTTGTCCTCAGACAAGGGTCCTATGGCTTGTTACACCAGCTCTTCAGTTCCTACCATGTCCTTCTCCCATCTCCCCAACCTTTTGTGGAAGGGAAAGGCTCTTGGGTGTTGTACACAGCTCACGGCTGGTCTGCCCTCACCTGCCCTTCTGTGCTTTCTGGCTGCTCGTGCTGCTGTAATGCACTGACCTGCTCTTGGCTTTCAGCTTAACGGGTAAAGCTCTTAGATCCCCGTGTGTGGCTCTCCAAGGCGTGTGCTCTGCACCCACTGCCTGTTTCTCTGCCTCTCTCCTGCCAGGCTGCACCCTTGTACCTCCCCTGGGTGCTGCAGGCTCTTGCCACTGCCTCCGGTGTGCTGCTTGCCTCAGCCCCTTTGGGAGCTTGTGCCAGGACAGGTCCCTGGGGTGGCACAGCAGCTTCGGCTCACGCTGTCCCAGTGGGTAAACTGGGTGCCTGTAGCTTGGCAGGTTTTCCCCGCAGAGGCAGTGTGGGGGGGAGTGGACGTGGACCTGCTGGAGCTCATCATGCTCAGCTCCCACCAGCGTGGGAGGTGTGGAGGCAGGCAGAGCAGTGAGGAGCTTTTTGCCTTCACTTACCTGTGGTGGCAGGTGCTGGCTGCTTCCCCAGGGCAGGTCTGCACCCAGATCCAGCCATGGGCCACGCCAAAATCATGTGTATTTTTTTCTGTCACCACCCTGCCCCCCAATAGACCTGTGTAGGTGGGCTGGGCAGTTATCCTCTGCGCAGAGATCTGGGGTTGCTGGCAGGAGCAGTGTCCCAGGAGCTGGTCCTAGAACCTGTCATGAGCTGCTCTGTCCTCTGCTTGTGTCTCCCTGGGGACAGTGGGTTTGACTTGGCCAACTGGCCTAATACCAGGGTCACAAAGCAACTGGCTGCACAAGCATCATTGCTGCCTGGTCACTTGGTGAAGATGAGTTGCAGACCCTCCTTCAGCCACTTTACTTGCCACCAGCTCAGCTGGCAGTGACACAGGCGGGTAGATGTCCAGCACATGGGTCTAGCATGGGCAGAGCCACCATCAGCTCCTCCTGTGAGAAGCACTGTCCTGCCACGTGGCTGGGGCAGACGCTGCTTGTGTCATGGCAGTGGAGGACTCTTTAATGATGCCTCCTGCTCTGGCCAAGGCAGGTTTGTCAAGATGTGACTCACCTGCTGCATAACAAGCCTGGCTGGCCTCAGACCAGCGACCTTTGAGTCTTGTGTATTAGCTCATGGAAACCCAAATCAACAGTGACTGGGGAAAGGGGACTGTGGGCAGGGGGTAAGAGCTGGGATGAGCAGGGGTAGGAACAACAAGGTGCTGTTGTGGGAGGCACCCATGCTTCCCTGCTTTTCCACCCATGATGCAGCCAGCCAGCAAACCCTTTTGGAAAGCATTACTTCACAAAGAAAAATGTTCAGCTGCTGATGGTGCCCTCAGGCAGAGAGCTGCTCTAGCAGCAGCTTGAGCTGGGAGATTAACTCCTTCCCCTGCACGCCTGGGTCTCCTTCTGGCCCACCCCATGGGGTGTCCTTGGGGTCAGCACTGCTGGGTGCCATCCTGGCCCTTACCCAGGCCCTGAGTGATGGGGAAGGGGCTCTGCATGTTGTCTAGCCTTAGGCTATGGAGGTGTGGTTTTGTTCAGAAGGGGACCCTGAGTGCTGTCACCAGGTGTTGGGCTTCTCACTCCACTGGAGCTACTTGCAGCAGCAGGTGGGGAGGGTCAGTGTCATGGTGAGCTTTGGTCCTCTGGATGCATCTGCCCCTGCATCAAGCCACGGTTTGGCTCAGACATCCCACTCAGCATGTGCCAAGAGGGTTGCTCTTTCTGTTCCTGTGGGAGCAGCTGCTGGGACGTGTTTCTCCATGCTGGGGATTGATTATTTTTTTTGCTCTGGACACATGGAGTGACTGATGAGCAGAATACTGAAGTGTTTCTCTCAGCAGTGGGAGGAGATGTGTGCTGAGAGAGGGAGTGGGATTTGCCATGAGTTTGCAAAGGCAGCCAGGTGTGGGAGAGGAGCATGGGTGTTGTGGGGTGCCCCCACCTCTGAGATCTCAAGCTGAGTCACTGACACGACCCTTGGTGCACGATCTCATCTCCCCTTATGCCTCCTCCTGAGCTACAGGGAGGGTTGGGGGATTTCTTGGTGACTTTTGTCCCTGGCATCTAGGGCAGGGTCCATCCCACAGCTTTTTACAGCTAGAAGTGGGACATCTGGGCTCATTGAACAAATTAATCCTAGCAGGGGGCTGCTGAGCACACAGAGGTCCACTCCTCTAGTTGGCAGCAGTGGTGGTCTCAGATATCACCATTGCTGCCTTCTGTCCTGGCTGTGTGTCATCGCCTCTCTGCTGGAGGTTATTTACACCATGGGTGGCAATGTGGGAGTGCTCCTTGGCCATTTCTTGAGGAGAGTTCAATGGATTTAGGTGAAAGTGCTGGAGGAGGTGAGGATGGTGGACTTTGCATGGGAGTGGCTGAGGAGATGTCACATCCCTGATGGTGAGTCTGCGGTGAGACAGTGATCCCTACCAGAAGGCAAGGTACTGAAGGTCAGGACTGTGGGAAGAGCTGTTGGCTGGGGTTGTACAGGTTGTTCTGTGATGTCATTAGATGAGGCTGTCACCGCAGAAAAGGGAAGTACAAGAACTGAGCAGTGAAGGTGCTGGGGGCAGGAGAGTCCAGCCCTTGGCTCAATTAGACCATTTTCTCAGGTCCTGCTGGGACTAGGAGGGTGAGTGAGTGGATCCTCTTGTTCCCAGAACCTGTAGGCGAGTGCAAACAAACCATCGTCCCTGCTCCACCTGTGCATGGATGCTGAACCCCGTGGGGAAGGCAGGACAGGCGTCCCACCATCTGATCCCTCCTCCCTGGTCCCATGCTGAGCAACGGAGGCTCTTACAGCGGAGGAGGAGATCAGAAATCCAGGCAGCGCGATTAGAATTATAATAATAGTAATTAATGCCTTGCCTCTCTCTAAGGATTTTCTAGTGAGGCTTGCCAGGTGCTGGCTGGGCATTAACTACTTAAAGCAATAGCACCCACGTGAAGGGGGTGGGTGCCAGCTGGGTCATGGGATCGCAGCGGCTCAGCTGGGGGCTTGCTCTCCCTGCCCTCATCTTCCTCCATGGCTGGAGGTCGGAAGATTAAAAGGGAGGAGCTGGCTTAGGAGGATGGCCCTGAATCAGTCCTCTTCTCCCAGGGGTGAGGGTTAATCTGTGGGGAAGGAAAAACAGGCCAGGAGCACCTATGTGTTACCGGGGGATGCTCGTCTTGTCTCTAGTGACGTGAGCTAGAGGGCTTGTGTGTTCCTCTGGGTGCATTTGGGGATAAACGCACTCTAATGCATCAATTCCTGGATGTGCACGTGTCTGTACATGGGAGGCTGCTCCTGCACGCAGATTTCCATCGACACCCAAATGTCAGCACGTGGGCTTGCATAGACACAAGCCAGCACAATAACATGAAGGCTGGAGAAAATGGTTTACAGGGAGAGAGTTGAAGAGCTCAAATTGCTCAGTTTATCAAGGAAATTGAGAAGCATCTTGATTTTTTTGGTGTGTAAGTACCATCAGAAGGAGAAATTACTTGCCTCTAAAGGACTCTTGACTTGAAGGAGAAAGACAGAACAAGAACCAGTGGCTGAAGCCTGCCAAAGTTGGACTAAAAAGCAGGCGTGCATGTTAGCAGCAAAAGGGATGAGCAGTGGAAGCAAACTGCACGGCAGGGTTTTTCTGTCCCTTGGTGAAGGGTACTCTTGTCTTTCCAGTAGTGATGCCTCAGCCAATATATTTGTTAATCGGGTACCGTATGAGGGTAAGCAGATGATATTATTATGCTATTAGAGCCCCTTAATTCCCCCCGCCCTTGCTCCTTGAATGAGGCCTGGGACACCCACTCAGGATGCAGGGTCAGGAAGCACCCGTGGGACGGAGCCCAGAGCTGCTGCCCAGCCCCCTCGCAGAGCCCCGCTCGCTTACTGCTCTTCTCATTGACCCCAGGAGGGGGGCTGTGGTGGAGCTGGTGGCCCTCCTGTCTGGGGGACTTGGTGCAACCGTGGAGTGTATTAGGGACATTAGAGCTGCTGCAGAACTCCAGGACATCAAGATCCCAGAACTTTGTACACCACTAGTGGGACGCTTAGTTCCAATGTCACCATGTGCCCTGTTTGTGAGCTGCCTTGCTGGTCTTTGGTCAAGCCTGTGAACCAACTGAACGGAGATGGGGACCTTGGCTGTGGCCTCCTGGAGAGGAGAGGGTGGATGTGTGTGCAGGAAGGTGTGGCTGAACAGTCCTACCTACGTGTGAACTGGTGAAAGGTGTCACCTGAAACAAGTGAGTAATTGTTGTTGCTGTTAGTATCAGATGATGTGGTTGACTGATCAGCTGAGCAGTGGTGAGGTACTGAGTGAAGCAGGGAAGTGATTTGGGAAGGTAATAAACACAAGTGTAATACAAATACATGGGTACTATGAATTTTATATACATACATAGGTATATAGAACAATTATTGGTGGTGTAGATTGTATAACTGTTCACGTGTGTGTGTGTGAGTCCGAGGGAAGCTTAAGAAACCCAACAGCCAGCTTCCCTGGCTGTGCTGCTCTGCTGCTTTATCCCTCCCCTGGTCACAGCCACCCCGGTGCCCTTAGGGGGTGCGGCGGCTGACCCGGACAGCAGCGCAGCCCCCTCCCAGTTGCTCACTTGCTCCCCGCAGCATGATGGGGCAGAGGTTGGGAGAGCGAAAGCAAGAGAACTCTTGGGTTGAGAGGAAGACGCCTCACCTCCTCGTAACAGAGGGGCTAGAGAGCAGGAGAGGCCAGCAGCACGCCCTGCGAGGCTGGCCCGTCTCCCCAGCACCCACACATCCGGAAGCCACAGGATGGGTGGAAATGACCTTGTGAAGTACAAATTGCCCCAGGGGTAACGTGCTGCTGCCTCACCAGAAGTGTGACGTCATTAAAACCTGTATCAGTCATGGCTCAGGTATTCTCTCGCTCGGCTCCGTCCCTGACATGTGAAATGATTGTGTCCAGCATGAGGGAAACTGAGGCACGGTCCATGTCACCGGGCACAGCTGCAGGACAATACCTGGAAGGTTGAGAGGAACAGGTTTAAGTCACAAGACCGTGCCCCTGACTTAATCGTGAAGTCTTTTGCATATATCTAACAATACACGTACAGGTAGTACAAGACCTGCGGCTGACCCTCTGTGGGTGTACCTTGCACAGGCGTGAGAACACTCGCAGCCGCTCTCCCAGCCCCGGGCTGAAGCTCATCCGTGCTGTGGGCAGAGCACGGCTCAGGTGCCCTGGGAGTGTTTTATTAATGCATGGGGGTTTTCTTGATAAATACTTTGTTCTTTGTCAAGATATTTCATGTTCCTTGAAGTTAGGGGATTGTGATGCCATCTGAAAGGAAACTGTTTTTTCTAAAACGGGGTGGATGTTTGTTTTTCTCTTTTTCTCTTTTTGAATTTCCCTTTTAATAGGGGAAAAAGGAGGAAGGGAGAGCAGACAGAACCCAGAGGAAGTGAGATTTCCCACCACGACCACCACAAACCCTTCAAAACAATTTTTTTTTAAAGCAAACAATAGTCCAAAATAGCAGGAAAGTGAATCTTTTGCAGTTTACCAAACATCTTTAGCTTTTTTTTTTACCTGCTCTGAATTTCAGGGCCAGTGACTCTGCATGCAATTAGATAACAGGGGTGATTCTGGGGCATGTGCAGATGAGCAGGGAGGCAGGAATGCAAATACATGTTTGACTCAATGAGTAAAACCCTCCTGAACCGAGCACCACCAGGCCGCGTACGGGGGATCAGCAGGTGCCCTGCTACCGCAGGCATCAAATGTATTGAATTATACCCATCTAGTTACGTCTTGGAAACTGCAAAGCATGGTGTAGCTGTGGGCCGGGGGATGG
Source organism: Aramus guarauna (assembly GCA_013400195.1). Lineage (NCBI taxonomy): Eukaryota > Metazoa > Chordata > Aves > Gruiformes > Aramidae > Aramus > Aramus guarauna. Next base: position 645,474 of record VXBL01003726.1, on the reverse strand, counting down.
ATTAATGCCGTGGCATCGCTGCCGGCCATGTCACGAAAAGTACTCGTGTCTAAGCGCACAGCGCCTGTCTTGCAGTACTGTAGCTGTGCCACAGCGAGCAGAGCCGCGGCCAGAGCCCGGGCGCCTTTGTTCAGCTCCTGGCGCAGGAATCCTTTTTATTCACGTCGTGACCTTGGGCGAGCAGCTTTGCCGTGCTTAAAATTAACTTTTCTGCAAACAAGGCGTGTAAATCTCGCTGCGGCAAAGCGTGGCGAGCTTAGTTTTGGTGAAGGGTTCTTTTTCACCCCGAGTGTCCCTCTGGGCTGAGGGTGCTGGGGTGGCCCCAGCGATGGGGTGGCCCCAACAGTGCACAAAGCCCTGAGCCTTCAGCCCCTTTCATGGGGAAAGGGGTTCAGTAAAATCTGCTGTAGCGCAGGGTGTTTTCAACCTTCCCCCCCATTTGTTTGCTTTTGCTGGCAGAGCTGAAAAGAAGCTGCAGAGTCAGGTGAAAGAGGCTGGAGAAAATCGGGGTGCACAGCCTGGCAAAACAAAAGCCAAGGGCAGCAGAAGGAGAGCGGAGTATGGCTGCATCCCAGGGTATGCCCACGGGAGGAGATGAGCTGCTGAAAGCCTTGGCACAAGACTGTAGGGCTGTACGTTGCCCGTGACTACACACAGGCTGGAAAAATAAGAGGTAGCTTTTAAACACCGGAGGAGGGAGAGCCTAGAAGAGCTTCCCAGCAGGAGCTCTGTGGGCTGGGAATACACAAACTCCTTTGGTGCTTTATGAGGGGTTTTACGTTGCGGCACGGAGGGTCCCGCAGCCCCGTTCGCCTGGGCTGGCGTGACTGCAGGTCTGTGGGAGGACGTCCGTCTGTCCAACGGGGTCCGGGCTGGGTGTGTTCCGCAGATAAACAGCTTGTTTTATACTTACTCATTCTGCCCATGTATGTAGTAGCCTGCTCGTCGGCGGCTGGGAGGCCTGGCCGGGAGGTGCCTTTCCCCAGCTTTCATGGGGCTGTGGGTTTTACAGATGGGTTTTATTCAGACGTGCAGGGCTGAGGGGGGACGCGGCGAGTGTGGTGGAGGGAACCCGCTGCTGGGCCCCAGCTCCCGGGACATCCCAGCCGGGTCAGACACCTTCACCCTGCCGAGCCGGCTGTTGTTCACCCCTCAGCCCCCGTCCCAGGCAGCCGTCAGGACCCTGTATTTGCCTCTTGCTGGACGCTTAAAGCAATTGGGGTTGTAAAAATAGGAGGGGGGAGAGGTGACAGCTGGTCCCGGAGAATGACAGGGAGGGGATCAGATCAGATCTGGAGCAGGGAGCACCAGGAGGCAAGATGACCCCATGCTGGGGCAGCCAGCTCCTTCCCTCACAGCCCGCCCCACAACCGCCTGCTCCCCTCACAGCACAGTCTGGACCCACCAGCTGCCTCTTCCCCCACTGCTCAGCCCCACAACCGGCTCCTTCCCTCGCACCCCGGCTCTTCCCCAGCGCTCGGCCGTTGCCTCAGGGCCCGCCCTGGCCTCACAGCGGGGGCCGGGCCGGGGCGAGAGGAGGCGGGGCGGGGCGGAGCCGGCCCGCCGGGGCAGGCACAGAACGGCACGGCGCGGGGCGGCAGGTAGCGCTGCCGGCGGAGCGGGCCGGGCTGGGCTGGGCTGGGCCGGGCCGGTCCGTTCGGCGCGGCCATGGGGAAGGTGCAGCTGTTCGAGATCCGCCTGGGTGAGAGCCGCGTCGTCTACAGCCCCGGAGAGCCGTTAGCCGGCACCGTCACCGTGCGCCTCTCGGGCTCGCTGCAGTACCGAGGTGAGCCCGCGGCCTGCCCGCCGCCTCCCGGGCTGGTGGGTGCTCCCCGCCCGTCTCCCCCGGGGCGGCGGGGCCGGGGTGGGCCGAGCCGGGTCACCGCTGCCCGCGGGTGCCCCGTGGGGTGTGAGGGGTCCCCTGGCCCGTGGGGCTGGTGCCGGGGCGGCGGGGAGGAGCCGGGTGTCGTGTCCCCCCACTCGGCGCTGGGGACCGGGTAATTCGGGGTACTTCGGGGTTTGCACCTCGCTTCTCCCCCCCCCCCCCCGATGAGGCGGTCCGGGGAGAGCAGCGGCGGGGCTGGTAGGAGCAGCCTGCTGAATTATTTCCTCCTCTGCTTCCTCTGACTTTTTCCTCCCATCCCACAAAAAAACCCAACCGAACTCCCCCCTCCCCCCAAGCCGGTACGGGCTTGTTTCTCAGGAGCCGCCGAGGCTGGTGGGTGCCCAGGGCGGTGGCACCGGGCGGTGGCCGGAGGAGCCAGGCCCCCACGCCCGGCCTTTCCCGGAGCCCCGCGGCCTCCCTGGGCTGCCGGCATCGCCGTGGCGTGGCCCCTGAACACCGTGCCCTTGTGCTCCTGGGTCTGACGGAGCCCCCAAATCCCTAATTTATTTTTTTTATGGCAGGGCGATGGGAGGAGGCCGGGAGGAGATGGGCGATGTGGTGTCCCGGCGGGCAGCTGCCCATTTGCGCACCCATTTGCAAGCACGGTCTGCGGCGAGTGTTTTGTAACGTCTTGAATCAACTTGAACGTTTTGAGTTGTGGAAGTATCGGTTTGGGAGATATCCAGGCTGAGTACGTGGTCCTGCGTGTGCCGGGGGTGGGGAGAGCGTGCCTGCCCGTGGGGCTGGGGTTGGTGGTGCAGGAGGTGTGGGGTACGTGGGTGGCTGTTACCCCAAGCGAGACCCAGGCCCCGTTGGTGGCTGGTCAGGACGGAGGGACGGGGATGGACTGGGGGTTGGCGAGCTGCTGAGTTCGGATCTTCTGAACTGGGAGCTTGCTCCCCCATTCTAGAGAAGTCCTTTGCATTTTTACAAGTTGGTTTTGTGGTGAGTGCCATGGAAATGCAAACGCATTTGCTGTTTTCCCTGAGGTTGTCTTGCTTGCTTCTCCTACATCCATGCTTCTTTTTTATAACAAATTACTGAGGAGGAAAAAAAAAAAAGACTGAAGAGTGTAAAATGAAAGTTGCTTGAACAGAGGTGTCAGACTGGATGCTGGTGCCTATGCTTGCCTATGTCTTGCTTTTGTGAGCACCTCTCCCAGTTGTCTGCAATAGCTTTTTGGAAGCTTTCACAGGAAAAAAATATCTAGGACAAGTGCAGACTTGTAGCCTGTTTAACTCGTGTCGGAGCAAAACAGTTGCACATCCAGCATTTATCTGTTTGGAGGGTACTCCCAGCTGTACTTCTTCCAGCAAAGACATTCTTAATGAAGTGTGGCTGACTGCCATCCTCAGCCCATCCCACTGACTTCCACCCCTGCTCCTGCAGGCGCCTCTTGGGTGAGACGAGAGCGTTTGGCCTCGGAGGGCTTGGTTGTGCTGGCCCCTTGCACTGCCAGCTGCCTGGGGCTGGCCACAGTTACACCTTGCTGTTGCCTGTTCAACTCCCATCTTGGAGAAGAACTGCTAGGTTCTCCTCTACGCCAGATCTCCTTTGCTTCCTGGTGCGCTGCAGCTGGTTGTTGTGGGGAAGGAGGAGGGTGTCTCTTTGTTTTGGACCTTCTTTCTGCTTCCTTATTGCTTTGACTCTGAAACTTCGGAGTCGGGTGTAAGTGTTGGTCCTGAACCCAGGAGAGGTTTTGCTCTTGGATCTGGTGTTTTATGCTACTGCAGGGATTTTGGTAGAAGCTGGGGCAGCAGAGCAGGGCTCTAGGAGAGCTGGCAGAAGCATCGAGCCTAAATCTGAGCTGGGCTGTGTGTGGCTGTTCCTTCTGCTCCTATGCAGAGGTGACCTGAGCGACTGATTTGGGCTGAGGTCCCTGCAAATTGGCTTCACCAGCTGGGGCGTAAACTTTCCATACCTGGTGTCTGAACTTGCCCAAGTAAGTCACGTTGGGATGTGACACCAACATCTGCAGAGCGCAAGGTGACTTTTTGCTGTATGTCCTCCTTGCTGCTCTGCATCTTATGGTCTCTGGTGTTTAAACCCTCTACGTTGGGGCCGGGGATCTCTCGGATGGGCACCTTCTGGGTGAAGGAAATGTCTCGCTCTCAGAGAAGGAGGCTTGTGTAGCTGCTGAAACATCCTTCTTGGTGTGACAGCAGGCAACTACTTGCTGGAAAGAGACCTTAAAGGGAGTATTCAGCCCTGTTGAGCTCCACGGGCTCAGCAGCGGAGGGATCAGACAACCTCTGACATGCTGTGGCTTTCTGCTGGGACGTGGGGAGAGGTGGGTGGCATCAACTCGTGTTATATAGTATGCACAGCTATACCTCCTGTGACCAGCAATGACTTTTCAGACTAATAAACAGCTCCCAGGAGAAGACCCAAAGTCCTCGCCCACTGCAGCCTGGCCTGCAGCACCGAGGTTTGGTGCTTTCTATTTCCTGAGCCAGACTGATCTGGTGCGGCAGCTTCTCTCAGTGTTGTGGTTTTGGAGATCACAAATGCAAACAAGCCTGTAGATGACTACTTCACATGATAACTCATTTTATGGCTCTTGGAAATTGCACCTTCTGAAAGGTGGACTATACAAACAAACAAAACTCATTCCGCCTTGCTAAACGTGCCAGAAATCTTGGGTCATAGGAAAGCATAACTGGAGACACACCTTTCGGGATCATAAGTGCTCCCACCTACGCTGTCTTCTGTGCCAGTAGTGGCTGTTCAGCAGCACATCATCTTCAGCTGACCCTGCGGCAGCGTCACAAATGACGACTGGCCTTTGGTGACCGGCGCAGACCTTCTGGGGAGGCATGCTTCTCCCCACGGCTGGGCCAGGGTGAAGGTCCTTCCCTGAAAAACTTGTGAGCCTCGAGGGAGAGTGCTAATGGGAATGCTGAATTCCTAATCATTGTGTCTGGCTTGCTGGGTAAATCATCAAACACGGGTGTACAAAGAATAATTAATCTTAACAGGAAGCTGGCGCTGGGACAGCTGGAGATGGAGTTAATTTGTGAGGAGGGAAATAAGTTTGTTCAGAGTAGGGCAGGCAGTCCCGGTCGCTGGCAGGAGTGTGCTGGAACAAAGGCTTGTGCTGCTCGGGGATGCTGGAGCGCTTTCCTCTCAACTCAGCGGCATCCAGGGGCCATGCAGATTATTTCGGTCCTGCCGCCTGCCATTCAGCGAGGCTTCTCGCAGGCAGAAGTGTAATGTTAAAATAACAGCCCTCTCTCCCGGGTCGCTAAGAGTAAAGAAACTGCAAGTGCTTTCCAGAGCAAATTTCAGCACTTTGCTCTTCTCCACTCTATTATTTAGCTGTCCAGGTTTATGCAGTGGTGACTTGACTTTAAAATCACGCCCTTGAACTACAAAGCTCCAGACACAAGTACGTACGTCTGTTCATGCTCTAGACGTACCCAGGTACATGATTGCCATTTCTGCAGAGCAGAGAGCCTATGAATCATAATTTCCTTCTCTAATCTTAAATGTAGTAAATATTCTTACTTCTCATATGGACAATGGAGGAAGCTGATGGTGAAGAAGGGGGTTGAAAAGCAAGTCATTCTAATCTTGAGTCACGTGTCCAAACTAAAAGATGACTTTTGTTTCCCTAGGAGGGCAGTGGGAAGAAGTTTGGGTTTGGCTAATGTGTAAGGTAGTTCTGATGTGAGTGTAACCTGTGCCCCTCCTGGGGGAAAGAGGCGACACTGAAGGACTGTGTTGGCCCTGATCCTCTGCACCACTTGATCTCTGAAACAGGAAAACATCGTTCCTGCAGAAAGGCTGTGAGCTGCTTAGGGAAGTGACGTTAAAAGGATGGATTCTGTCCCCGGTTAGCAGCCTGAAGCTTGCTTTATCCCAAGATGGAAGTCTGCCTTCTCTGAAGGTGGACGTGAAATTTCTGTGCTTGGCAGCACGTGTCACTTATAAATCCTCAGGGTGGGAGAGGCCCCACGGCTGGTCTCCGCTTTGGGGCGCAGTGTGGCAAGGGAGCGCAGTGCCTGCAGGGCAGAGCTGAGCGAGGGCCCGGTGCCTTTGGAAGGCAGGAGCAGACCCAAAGCTGTGGCTGTCCCTGGCGATACCGGCAGTGCCCGGTGAGGTCCTCGAGCCGTCTGGCATCTGCTGGCGGTGGTGGGCGCCAGGCCGAGGCGAGGCTGGCACCGATGCGCAGGAATGCTCACGTATCGTTCTGCAGCATCACTCCGGCAGGCTGGATGGCTCCTGCTATAGGGGAAGTGGATTAACTTTCTTTTCTCATTGTCTGGAGTGAGACAGCAGAGAGCTGTGTGGCCAAGTCTGTCTGAGGCTGTGGAACAAAAGAGGGATTTTTGCTCTCCTGGCTGGCTTGCTGCTAGAGCTCCAACTCCTCTGGAGTCAATAACTAATCATGAGATTGTTTTATGTCTCGTCACTGCAGTGTGTGGCACTCTCTGCTGCTCCCCCCACCTGCACACCACTTGTGCTCATCTGAAAAACTCTGCTGCTTTCCTTGGCGAGGAGACGTGCTGCGGCCTCCCCTCTCTTGTTTAACAAAAAGGGAGAACAAGTGGAGCGGAGTTCTGTCTGTCTGATTTGCTTCCAAGTGTGACAAATGGGGTGTGAGTGCTTATTCCTTCCCTGGAGCAGCGCAGAGCTGGCAGAGATGTAGCTCGTCTTTCGGGGCTGGAGTCAGGTAGGCAGCAGGGAGGCTCCCTGGCTGGGAGGAAGGAGCCTGTGGGTTTACATCCCTTTCCTCCCGAGGCAGCTCCCCATCCCCAGCACGGCCCCGCGGGCAGGGTGGTGGTTCAGGCCAGCCCCTCTGCCAAGGGAGGTGTGGGTGCAGGGATGGGCGTGCTCCGCTCAGCGTGTGGTGGAATACCTTTTGCTGAAAGTCATCTCTGAGGAAGAAGTACGGCTGTAGAAGCCGGATAGCTGCCGCTTGACTTGGTGAAGTCTTGCTAGAGGCTGTCGCGGCCAGGAAGAGTAGGACAGATGCGCAGACCATCGTCTGCTGTCTGGAGAAGGGGATGAGAGAAGAAGGGTTGTGCTGCGAGGCTGCTGCAGACCTGACCTGTGCACAAGCACAGAGAAAGGTGCTCTGCCAGGCATTGGGGCAAGTCTTTCCTCCTCCTGCTCAGGGCAGGTGCTCCTGAAACGGCCTGGCAAGCGCACCAAGGGCTGGCTTTTGGTTTGGTGCCTCCTCTCTTGAGGGCTGATTGCCGAGATACCCAATGTACAGCCTTCAGGCTACTGTTGTGACCTCTGAAGTCTGGTGACAGGGATTGCTGTGGAAGTTAATTACCTCTTTGTGCTGCTCTTAAAATCTGCTGCTCTTCAAATCTCTCGTGTGGAAGTGCAAAGTGCTTAGGAGAGGAGAAAACGAGCAAAGGACCAGACTGCTGCCAGTGCAGATTTTTGTCTTGTGCACAGTTGTGCCTGCATGTGCTCCGAGTCCCTGCGTCGTGTTTAGGATCTGAAATGGGAGGTGAAATCGCTTCAGACCAGAAAGATGTGCAGGCTCCTGCCTCCTTGTGATGGCTTTTAAACAGTAACTCCACATCTCCCAACTCTCTTTGGCCAGTTAAAACTATCCGAAGGGGTGCCAGGGTCAAGTGTGAGCTGGGTGTTTAGCTGTGAATAAGCTTGTGGATAGAGGCTTTTCACCAGAAAGTGCTTAGCTGTGGCTGGGTACTGCTTTGTCCAGCATCGGGTGCTGCGTTCAGAAGGGCATCAATGCCATGTGGTTAAATCAAATGGCTTCAGCAAACTCCTGCAGATGTATCGGGACCCTGAGGTGCTGGATCATGGTGGTGGCGAGGGTATGGGGGTGTCCTGAGGTAAGGATGGATGCTGCAGCTCAACAAGGTGAGGGTGGCAAGTTAGTGCCAGTCTGGAGTTATTCAGAGACCTAGTGTAAAAACATCCCGACCTTTGACCACCTTAGTCTTGATTAAAAACCGGAGCTTATCAAATATCCGTAGCAAAAAAAAAGCTGTTTCCAAGAAGCATGAATCATTTCTGGAGCACTAATGCTTATAACTTCCAACCCTTTGTTCTTGCTGACGGAACCGTGCTCTCGGTCGTTCTGGCTCCAGCAGCTCAGGCCAGAGGTATCGATGCTGCAGCAACTTGCTGGCCATCCCTCCCAAACGCACCCGCCTTAATCCCAAATGCTCCCTGCAATAAGACTTGAATAAAACTGGCTCGGAAGGCAACATCTCCAGGGAGGAAAGCTCAGTGTGTGGGTATGAGTTGGTGCCTTCTTGATGGGGAGTGTCAGCATGAGACTGAATGCCAGATCCAGGGGTTTTGGTCTCAGTCCTAAATGCTCTGCTTTCTGTCTGCTTGGACCTCTGCAGGTGTCCAGCCTGACCGTGAGCACTGTCTTACAAACTTGTAGCACTCCTAGCATAGCAGGAATTTGTTATGTATCTTGTGCTCTGATAATAACAAGAACATAAGTCGTTTTTCCAAACTGATGATTTTGCTATAAATAGAGAATCCAGCTGCTTGCATTGAATGGCATCAAAGAAAATCAGAGGAGCAGTTCTTAGGCAGAATGAAGTGGATTCTGGCTGCTTTCTCTGAAGATGCTGGGGGAGGGGGATTTCTTGACAACTGAGATGTGCGAAAGCAATGCTCGAGAGCTCACTATGGCATGTGAAATCTTCAGCGAGGAGCAGGTGAGGCGAGGTGGCTGGGATCTCCCGTCGCACCGTCCCACGCTGCGCCATCCTGCCTCCCCACCAGAGAACCTGCCTGTGCCGGTACCCGGGCGGAATGAGGAGTCAGTAAATGCAGGGTTGCTTTACTGCTTATAAATAAGGCTTTTCAGGAAAAGGCACTAGAAACCTCCCCTGCTAGGAGGAGGTGAGCTGGCTCCGGGCTTGTGCCTGGGAGTTGCAGCAGCAGTGCTAAATCACTTGGAGGTGTCTCAGCTAATTCTAGCTGCTGCCTTGCGAGTTCAGCACCTGAAGCGGAGCAGCAGGGAGGGTGAGCCTTAATGCAGAGTGACACGTGTTTGGTTGTCCCCCTGTTCTTCTCTTCTCTCCTGGTATGCGGGCTCCAACCCTGCACATTACTCCTGGTGTTTCCAGGATGGCTGAGCAGTCCTGAACTTGCTGCTCTAGTCCTTCTCAGTGCCTTGGAGACAGAGGCTTGTTCAGGATGCCTGGTCATGGCAACACTGTCTGTGCTGAATCCTTTCAGCCCCAGGTGCATGTGCTGGGGGGGTGTCAGCCTGAAACAAAGCCTTTTTCTGGCTGACCAGATGCTGAGCTGACTTTGTGAGTGCTCCTCTTTGAGGACAAGGAGCAAGTGCTGATGCCCAGGAGCATCCCTGGAGCCCCAGGATGGGATGGAGGAGGATCACCTCCTCTCCTGAGCATCTGCGTTCCATTTGCAGGGCTGGCCGTTGCTGAGAAGACCGAGCGGCAGGTGTCAGGCCGTGTTTTGGGTGGCAGCGAGGATCTGCCAAAATGAGCATCAGCCAACAGGACTTGTTCTAGCCTTTAACTCCTAGATGAGTGTATCCAAAAGTCTTGGAAGAAAATGAGCGTGATGCAGTCCCGCAGCAGAGTCTGGCCCACAGGAGCCCTTGTGCTCTGGCATTACAGTAAGCCTGTTAAGCATGAATTTCCAGAACTCTTTGAAGCCTTTATTTAGAAAGAGCCTGAAAAGGGAGTAGGCTCTGGTGAATCAACCCCTTTGTGGTAAGTAGAGAAACCTGATCAGTCGGCTGTTTATCTGCCTGCAGTGGCTTTTGCACCCAGGGCGGAGGGGAGATGCTTCTGCAGTGGGGGCAGAGGGGCTGTCTCTGTTTAACAGGGAGAGCTGTTAAACCTGCTCCGGGGTGTGGGAAGAGCTGGCCGTGGTCGCAAACAGAGGTGTGTTCCCAGGACATCAGAACGCTCAGCCTCTCCCTGCCTGCTCCTTGGGTCGGGTGAATGCCCGGCTTGTTCTGCCAGTGAGGTGGGAGAAGGTGCCTGGCCTCGCGCTTGCTGCGAAAGGACAATTGAGTTTGTTAATGAGTTTAAAGGGGCAGTTTGTTACAGTGTGGACCTGACTGGTCTTAAAGCACCCAGCAAATGCCTCCTGGGACCTGCAGTGCTGTGTGGTAGACTGCGGTGGGATTTCTTGCCTGGTTATTCCTTTTTTTAGACAGCCAAGTCAAGTGTACCAGAATATCTTAACTGCTTTGGCCTAAAGTAGTGCTAAGTGCTGGGTGGAAACCTATTTCAGTTTGGGTGAGTTATTAAAAAAGAGGTTCCTCTCTTCTGTTTCAGTGCTGCTCAGCCTGAGAAGGGTGGCTGTGGTCGCTGGCTGAAGTGTTGAATGCTGGCAGGTCCTGGCATCCGTCAGCATTCCTGTGAGCCGGGGCGAGCTGCTGGCTCTGCTCCACTTGTCTGGCTGCACGTTGGGCATCTGGGACTTGCATTCCCCTCCCACAGGACTGTTCTAGGGGCCAAACACTGAAAATTAGGATGCTGTGACTACTTATGTATGTACAGCCTTGTTTTGCTTTGAAGAGCATGGCTTGCTTAAATTCAGGTTGTCCATGGCTCTCAATAGCAAGTTTAAGTTGCCCAGGTCCCCTTAGGAGGATGGTAGTAAATTAGGATCAGTCTTGTTCAGAGGATGGTAAGTAAATCTTGCTTGGACCTCACCAAGATCCTAAATGTGAAGTGTTTCTGTACCAGGTTGGCAGCATCTGCTGCTCGGAGGTGCTGGTTCCTCAGTTCCGCAAGGCTGAGTGTAACTGCTCTGGGCAACGAGGCAAGGGTGAGACGCGGAGCTGGGCTGTACCGAGCTCTGTGCAGAAAGGAAGATGAGGAAGAGAGAACACAGGCGGTGACAGAGGCCATGTTACTGGTTGGGATCTGCTGGGTAACAAGCAGAGCTGCTCTTAGCCAGCGTGAGACTTGATGCGAGCCCTGCCTGCAGCCCAGTCCCGTCCTAGTAGAAGCTCAGCCTGCTTTTTCATGGATGGGGCAAATGGAAGCGAGTCTCAAGTATAGCTCTAGAAGGAGGACAGGCACACTAGTCTCCAAACAGATCAGTCTATCCTTTTCTGAATTTCTATCAGAGAAGTAGAAAGGAAAGAAGTTTCCTGAGACTGAGAGTTGGCTTCACGCACCAGAGCAGTTGAAGATCCACGTGAAATGCTGCCGCTATCTCCTCCAGCCTTCTGCTCCCCTGCAGCATCTTTGCGTTTCCCCCCGATACTCAGAGGGGTGGATATTAGGAGAGGAGGCTGTGAATGCTGGCAGTGCGGCTGAGGTGGGTGGCTGGCATGCAGATAGTTGTAGTGAGCTGTGAGATCTGCCTCTCTCTGCCAAATACTTAGTTTCCTGCAGTGCCTCCTGTACTGCTGTCTGATCTGGCTGTTCCCAGCACTCAGGAGCGTCTGCATCTGCCGTCCTGGCTTGGAAGGAAGAGGCCCGTCCCTGAGCACGCTATGGTGGTGCTCAGTCATGCTCCTTGCACGAGGGCCTGAGGGCTGGCATCACCGACCCCTGCACCACATGTGGCAGCAGGCATTGCATGGAGCAGTTCACTTGTTTGGGATGGGGCAAGAGTTTGGGCTCCCAAAACTGGTCCGAGATACAACTTTCTCCTTCCCTGCTTCCTCTGTAGCCACCATCGAGGGCAGTTCCTGCAGGGAGCCTGTGGTGTGTTGGTGGGCAGCCTGGCTCCGGTGCCTCCAGCGGGGAGGTGGGGTAGGTGGCACGGTGCAGGGGCGATAGTTGTGCGGCTCTACGCCCCTGCCAGACGGCGTGCGTGGACTCTGCACTTCTCAGCTGTTATGGAGCCAACCTTGTTGGCTGTCTAGACAGAGTAACCTCATTCCTCCAAAACACCAGGCTCTTTGGGTGGCACAGCACTGAGACCTGCATCAATCTGAAGCTTAAAAAAGATCCCAAACTTGTCTTTTTTTTTTTTTTTTCAAGAGGCAGTTTTAGAGAAAGGCCATGCCGAGGGAGTCCTTTCTGGAGGATGTTTGGTGAGCAGCCAGGTGGTTGTAGCAGCAGAAGTGTGGTGGGGATCGGGGTGAAGGGCTGGATGGAGTGCAGCCCATCAGTTGGACCCGGATGCTGCGGCGTTTTGTGCCTGTTGCTAAGGAGCTGCGGTTGCCTTTGGCAGCAGGACTGGCAGATCCAACGCACAGGCTTTGTGGCATGTGGTCGTCCCCCTCTCGCAGCCCCTGTGGCCTTGTTCGCTAGTGAGTTTTCCACCTGCGGCGCGACATGTGCAAAGACAGGCTTGTTAAACATGCTCAAATGGGGATTTCATTCCAGATGTTCGAGATGACCCCCTTCCTCCAAGGGCAGCCGGCGTGCTGATAAAACACTGTGATGCTATAAATAAACCTGTCATCTCTACAAGGGAGAAAAGCCTTTGGTTTGAACAGGAGTTTGTTCTAACCAGGAGCCCAAGAGTTTGCTTTCTTCTTCTTGGGATGTACATTGACCCCTCATTTTGGGGAGGAGCTGAAAAATGTAGGTTCCCCTGTTGCTCTCAACTTGATGGAAGAAAGTGTTTGCAGAGAGGAGAGGATTGACCTGCCTGGGAAAGGGCTCGGAGAAGGTTTGCTACTCTGCTTTTCTACAGGCATACACCTGCACGGTCTCCCTTTGGAGACTTCTGCATTTGGTAGAATGAGGATGTCCTCCGTGTGTCGATACTACCCGTGTAAACGTACCCCTCCCCGTGCTGGGCTGGATTCTGGCTAAAGTAACTCACATGTAGCCGAAATAATGGCTCTGGGTCGCTTTGCCGGTGTAGCAGAGCTGTCACTCTACTGTTGTTGCTATGGGTGAAGTTTTTATGGGCTGTGTTGAGGAGCTGGTCCGGCCTTCCTGTGGTGTGGGGTTGTCTTGGGTGGGTCTGGGCTTCTTGCAGGTTGTGTGGGAGACCCAGCTGGGTCCTCCTGCCTTAGCTTGAGAGGAGGTAAATACAGCCCTGTTGCTGCAGCTGGGGGGAACAGGCACTTCTGGTCCTTAGGATGGGTTTTGCTGAGCTTGGGCTTGCAGGCCTGGCTTTGCTGCCCTGGAAATCAGCTCATCAAAAAGTCAGGGCCAGGAAAGGAGGGACTGTCCCTTCCACTGCTATGAGTGACTTGGCTGGTCCAGCCTCTCACAGGGTGCAGAGGGCAAGTGCCAATCTGGGGGAGGGATGGCTGAGCAGCAGGTCTTGCTCCCAGAGGCTGAAATGATGCTAAAGCTCGTGCCACTGCAGAGAGGGCTTCAGGGTGGTCCTGAGCCCCAGCTGGGCTTGTGCATGGCAGGAGCACGGCATTGGCAGCAGCACAGGGACAAAGATGGGTCAAACTGTAGCAGCAGATCAGTATTTTGCTAGGAGTGTGTCCACAGCCTCCGAGCAGAGAGCTGTATCGGGTGTGACTTGTGCGATGGGCTCGCAGGCTGCGGGAAGTGGCGTGTCCCCATGGGCGTGGGGAGCAGCAGCCAAATCCTCCATGTGCTGGAGGCCACTGCTGGTGCGGGAGATGCTGCTCGACGTGTGTCAGCTCCAGACAAGTCTCTTCCTGGGGCCCAGCTACGGGCTTGGGTTTGAGTTGAGATGGAAAGCATGAACTACTCTTCAGGACATCTCCTTTCCTTCCACATTAGAGCCTGAATCCCCTTCCTGCCCCTGCACTGGGCTCTTGGGAAGGGAGAAGATAAAAACCTCCCCAGACAGTCCTTAACCTTGTGCCAAACCCACCGCTGCCTCCAGCTTTCGGTGTAAGCTCTGCTCTTGCCTCACTGGTTTGTGAAATGTCCAAGACTATTTGTGTCTGAAGAACTTGACAGGATGGACCCGGAAGGATGGGGACAGCTGAGAGTTAATTAGGAGCTGCTGGTTTAATTAGTAGCGTCTCACTGTATTCATGCACAAGGGCTAGGCGCTGAGGGAGTAGCATTATCTTGTGAGCTTCCAGCCTTCCTACTTAGAGGACATAAGCTCTTTGTGTCTGAAGTTGTACTGGTGTGTTTCTGTGTAAAGGCCATCAGTACAAAGGTCTTATCCTGCTCCTCTTTGGGGTCTTGGCTTCCTTGGTGTCCACTTCTCATGGATCTTTTCTAGGAATTACCCAGTCTCTACAAACTAGTTGAGAGAAGCTTGTTCTGTGCGTGGTTCTTGCTGTCTTCCAGGCTTTCCATTTTCCCAGCACCACCTGGTCCTGCTCTGCTGGCAGTCTGGGTAACCCCAAACCCATCATCTTCATCCAGATGCAGGGCAGGGGCTTTACAGGGCCAGAAGATCTCAGTGCACACCAAAACTTGGGATCTTCGTTGAACCCAGAGGTTTCACTCCAAGGTGGAGCTGTGGCACTGTGTGCGGAGGTGACCTCCTGCTGCCGTTGTGCCAGCCCATCCATCTGTCAAGGGCAGGTCCCCGCTGCCATCAGTGGGGGAGCGGTCAGGGCTCAGGGTGATCCATCACCCCTGATTCCCAACTCATGAGATGCTCTCGGTCTCTGCAGCTCTGGGTGTGCAGACGGCAGCTTGAGGGAATCTAATTAAAACGTGGTGATAGCTGCCTACTGTGGCTCTGATGGAGAAGGAAAGGGGGCTCTGGCTTCCCGTGGCTGGCTTCCATGAAATGAAGACTTATAAGATGCAGACTTGCTTGTCTCCCACAGCACTTTCTCCCCCTCTGCTCCCCATTATCTGGATCCAGGCATGCACAAGTTTTCCAAGGCATAGCTCAGTCCTCGGGTACCCTCTGATCCCCTTAGGGACGTGTGGTCACTGCAGATGCACACGGTGGCTTTGCCATACATCTTGTCCCACGCTTGCAAGGCTGGGCACCCCCTTCCCTGCAGCAGGGACAGCTGGAGCCTCCAGATCCAACAGACACAGCCAAGGCCATGTGCTGACTCGAGTAGGCTTCAGCTGGCAAAAACCCAGGGCTGTTGGTAAGTGCATCTCAGAGCTCAGTCCCAGCTCTTCGGCCAGCCTCGCAGAGGAAGGGGAATGACGGGACGGTCCATTTGTCCTGCATAAGCCGCTGCAAAATCCAATGGCTGCCACCCCAACTGTTCATGCTGCTTCCTTACCCCAGAAAACCCAAACCAACCAAGCTGTCAGCATCTCCTTCCCTCCACTGCTGTCTGCTGCCCGTACCTGTGTGTGACACAGATGGGACTTGAAGCCGGAGGGGGTCACTTGGGACTGGGGCTGGCCCTGCTGCTAAGTGCTGGGTGGCTGGTGAGAATCTGCTTGCTCAGCACTTGCCTGGATTTTGGAAGTAGGGATGTGCATATGCAACCTGCCACTGGCAGGGGAGCGGGATGCGTGTCCTCCGCTTTCGTCTTGCTCAAGATGCAGTGCCAGCTTCCCTGAGGAGGGCATCTCACTAGGTCACTAGAAAAAGTAATTTGAAGTCTACGGCTGCTCTCCTTAAATCACCTTGGAAGAAGGCAGACGTGCCCAGCTCCTGGCATCTCTATTTTTACTTTGCGGAGATGGATATGGCTGAGCTGTCTCCTTTTATTTCCAGCGTTTGGCATGTGCTGTAGTGCATTGCTAAAGATGTGTCTGGCTGGATGCAAAGCTGCCTGTTTCCCTGAATCCTTGAGGGACTGCAGGGGTGAAGGGCTCTTGTCTTCTGCATGGCTTCATAATTCATTTCTTCTCTGTTTGCTGCTCTTTGCCTCCCCTTTCTACTTACCTTACAGTTTTTGGACTTTTTTTTTCCTGTATTTATTCAAAGCAACTTGGGTAAACAGGAAGCAGGAGTGTGGTAACTGGGGCCACTGGTAGCACTGGATTCCAGAGGCATTTTTGATGGGTTTCTTATAACTGGAACTGGCCTGCTCTGATGTAGAAACTTTTCTTACTTGCTGTATCTGCAGCTTGGCACAGAGATTTCCTTGGAAAGGCTCAGACTGTGCAATTTGCTTCCTGACAGTCGGGCTGACAAGCTTTGCACCTCAGGTGGCTCCAGTTGAAGCAGCTCTGGTGGTGCTGGTTTGCCAGACCTGTCCTGCCGATGCTGGTTTTAGCTTGCAGCTGCCCCCGGTGCCACGTGCCCGAGTTGTGCCTGTCAGCTGGCCCCCGTCCCTCCTCCCGCCTGTGGGCAGGAGCCCATTCGTGACAGCCAGGCAAGTCCCCAGTATCTTCCTCTGCCCATGGGATGCTCATGGAGAGGCTGATTTCATGGTTAGATGCTCCAAATCCTGGTTAAGAATAAGACAAATGGTTTGAGCTGTTGAACCACGCGCCCCTGAAGGCTGCTAGATAACCTGGGGGGAACAGGAGCCCTGCAGCTGCCAGGTTTTCCTGCTGGGGTTTGCTCTGTGGCTGTGGGGATGAAATGGGGGGGTTCTCTGGCTGCTCTGGACCTGCTGTCCCCCAGCATCACCCACCCTGTGGGGGCCTGAGGATCTGCTGGCTCCTCCAGGAGCCTGGGGGATGAGCTGGGACATACGATCCCCATATCCAGCCACAGCCCCGCTCTCAGCCACAGGGCAATGCATCTGCTCAGAGCTGTTGTTCTCCCCCAGTGAGGCGAGGGGGAGCTCATGTTTCTGGAGTAGGTTGCAGAAGATGCTCCATAACATCCTCTGACTCCTGAACTGCTCTGAGACCTGTCCTACATCTAGTGACTTGGTGTGCCTAGTAGTGGTACGCTGGCAGCTTTGGAGAGCGTAGAGGAAAGGGGAGAGTTGCTCCATTGCTGTGAAATTGCCTTTGAGCTTTTCAGCTTGAAATGTTGCTTTCTGCCCCTTCAGTTGCCCTCACGCACCTGGAACGGCAGCCCCAGGGTGTGTGATGCTCAGGAATGTGGCTGAGGGGTCTGCCCTTGGTGAGGATGTGGGGTTTTTGGACCCGAGAGCCCCGGAGCTCTCCCTGCGGGAACCATCCCTCCTCTGTAGGTACCGCCTCACTTGGGGATGTCGGTGGCTAATTGAGAAGCCTTGGAGCTGACAGCTCCTGTGCCTGCGATGGAGAACTCCTTAGCTAGCTGCAGTGAGACTTTAAGACGCGGTCTGACTTTAGCCCTAATGATGGGTTGTAGGGGGGTCCACCGTCACAGCAAGGACCACCAGCCAAGGGTTGGCTCTGAGTGTCAGGCTGCAAACCACTGCTTTTGGTTGCTGAGTCTGTCTGCTGTGGGAAGGGAGATGGGCCATAGCGTGCATGTGCTTGAACATGCCCACCCACCCGCCTCCCGGAACAGGAGTGCCTCAGCACTGCAATGCAGCAAGCAGGCTTGAATTAAAGACCATCGTCCCCTTATCTGGGTGTTGCAACAGATGGTGGTGATCTATAAACTTCTGTGGCGAAGGAAGGCTGAGGGGGAGCCTGTTCAGGGGCTGTTGCTCCTGAAGGATATGTTGGGCTTAGTTGGGCTTTTCTCGCTTGCATCTCCTGTGTGAAAATGTGGGAGTGGAGCATTTGAGCCTGGGCTTGATTTGACTTGAGCCATCCGAGTTACGTGGGCTAACTGTTGTGAGCCCAGAGGCATGGCAGTGTGTCCAAGGTGGGAGCATGAGAGCTGGTACCAACACCTGGGTATGCAGGATGCCACCCTGCTAAAACCGCTCTCTACTCCTGATGCTGAACCCCTCTGTGGCTTTGGCTCTGCCATCTGGCAAAAGGGAAGACGGGGTGTCACCCGGGGGTGTGCAGGGGGGTTCAGTGTCATACTTTGCTTCGGGAGGGGACCGGTGTCAGCTCAGACCTGGCGTGCTGTGGTGCAGGCAGCTGCCATTGCAGGCCACGCTTTCCTGTTCATCGCTGCTTTGGAAGTGCTGATGCACATCGCAGACACAAACAAGCGAGCCGATGTGTCAGCCTTGCTGCTATATTGATGTTTGGTTAATGAGAGTTGGCATCTGAAGCTGCTTATCCCTTGCCCTTGAGTACAAAACAGCACTTGAATGGGCCTGGTTGCTCAAAGTCATGAGGAGGCTGTGAAGGTATTGAAGCAGATCTGATGGGGAGAGGCTGTTCTTTGTGGTGGGATTAGAGACTTTAAGCCCCGAGGAGCCCATTCTACCTGAATGCGTGTAGCAAAGCACAGGTAAGGGGGCTGGGGTAAGAACTATGCATTCCCCCTGCAGAGAGGGCTGGGTTTGGGTTTTCTTTTCACTGTGTCTTGAGTTGGCATGGAGGATGTGGTCACGCTGGCCAGGCAGGTGCTCTGGAGAGCTGTTTGAGGTGGTTGCAAGCAGCATCAGTTGCAGCCCTCAGTGTTTCAGGAGGTGTGTGGAGGTGGTGAGATCAGCGTGGCTGAGAAGGCTTCTGGAGGGGGAGAGCTCTTAAGGCAATGCAAATTGGCCACCTGCCTCCCAGGGCGATGCTTCCTGTGAGATGCGGCTTCAATACGGGGGAGCAGATGGGTGAAACAGGAAAAGAGTCTGTCTTGTAGCTCCTGCCGCCTTCCTGCCAGCAGAACTATTCACCTGACAAATTCAGTGAGGGAGTTCTCTGGGATCCATTAAAGCTATTGCAAAACCTGGTGAGAATCAGGACAGGAGGTTTTCAGGCTGGGACTAACCTGAAGACCTAGTTTGTGTTGGGATAGGTCTGTGTGGGGGTAGCACCAAAGTGCAAATCCTGCTGTGCAACAAGCCAGTCTGTCACATTTTTCTGTCTCTGTGGTCCAGTGTCGACATCAGAGCTTGATTTCAACCTGCTGTGAGTTAGCCCAGACTAACTGAAATGTCTTGTGGGTAGCTCTTCTGAAAGCCACAGTGCATGCAGGGCAAGTTCTGAGGTGACTGCTTTCCCAAGGCCAAGGCACAAACATGGCTCAAATTCCTCTCCTTGCTTTGGGAAGGTCAAATGGCATCTCAAACCCATCACAGACCTTGCTGTGTGGCATTGCTGTGAGCTCTGCGTCTCTAACAGGAGGAGGAAGCCACTCAAAGTGGGCCGCTGAGAAGCAACGTGCTTAGCAAATACTATCGGAAGTCCTGATGCAGGACAGGAGTTAACAGGCAAAGTGCTTCTGCTGTACTCCGTTGAAGCAGGAACCGACCCCGGGACACAAGGATGTCCAGGAGGGTGGGTGGGCTGTGAACCGGAGCAGCAGCTGGGCTTGTTCATGCTGCACTGGAGGGTCCAGCTCGCTGCTGCAGACAGGGCTGTACACCTTGTTTAGCTGGGTAAGGGGCTTGTGCCAAACACTGCTCTCCTCCCCGGGCTGGCGGGGTGGCCGGTGGGATGCTCAGCTCCTTGTGGGGTGGGAGGTGGGAAAGCCTTCTGCCACTCATCCCTGTCCGGCCAGGGACACCCCAGTGCATGGGAGAGCATCGCTGCTGTGAAAGTTGCTGCTGTCAGCCTGAGTGCAGGGGCTGATGCACGTACTGAGAGGGGATGTTCGGTCATTTGGGAGAAAACTAGAGAGAGGGTTACCCCTTGGGAAGCTGAAAGCACTGCTGTTAAGAGCTGTCAGAGTCCAAGGAGGCCAGCATGAGGTCCTCAATGGTGGTAACAGCTGAGAGTAGCACCGGGGTAGCAGGGAGTGTGCAACAGTGCTGAGAGTAGGGGGAAAACGTGCTTCTGAAATGAAAGTGTGACCTGATTCCTTTGCTCCATTTTTCCACCCTGTGTGTTTTCATGAGGCGCTGCTCCTGCACGAGTCAACATACAGTGCCTGAAGCAAGTCTGAACCTGAGGTTTTGCTTTCTCCCAGTGCTTACAGATATGCTTTCTCTTCACAGCCATCAAGGTGAGCTGTGTTGGATCCTGTGGGGTGTCTAACAAGATCAATGACACAGCATGGACCGTGGAGGAGCAGTACTTCAACAGCACGCTGTCTCTGGCAGACAAAGGTAAGGTCCACAAAGGCGTGGTGGAGATCTGTGATTCTGAGATGGTCTACAGAACTGTATCACCAAGACTTAAGCATCTTCTCGATTTGAAATACCCCTTCACAGGCTGCCTTGACCTGTGCACGGAGGATGGGAGCCGATATTAGAGACTACAAGAGCTTAGATGGTGCTGTGCAGAAAGGCATCCTGCATAGCTGCTGAACTTGGCATCCAGAACTTGGATGCAAACACTGCCTGCATCCTCTGGCCCTGGTCTGCCTGAAACGGGGCAGCCAGCAGCGGCTTCTCTGCTGTTTCAAGGCCCTGTGGGTTCATCCTGCTCCCCTTCCTGCACGTGTTGTCTATGGTGGTCACAAAACACTGATCGAAGCTGACCAACAGAAGCCAGTTGCAGGCCAGGAGTAGCGCTCATCACAAGGGATGCGGAAGCGTCACTTCTCCTCCAAGAGCATGGCAGAACAGCCTGGGACAGTTACCACCACACCCCCTGCAAGCCGAGATGCCCAGAGATAGTGCTGGGGTTGTATTATCCTGTGGGGTAAAATGACACCAGCAGCCGCTGGGGAATCTGGGCTCGAATGAATGCTGTCTTTCTGTGTTAAATAGGTCAGCCTTACCACAAATAATTCATGCTGTGCCCTGGCTCCTGTTGAAACCAAGATGTGCCAATGTTCACCTGCTGAAGGCAGTGGCTGTAGCGGTAGCTGTAACGTGACAAAAGCCCAGGAGCTCAGCTCTGTGGTGCTCTCTTATCTAATAACAGGAAACGGGTAAAACTGAAGTAGCAGTTTCTTCTACCTCAGCAAAGCAGAGCTTCTAGTGTTGAGGGGAGACTGACCTCATCCTTGCAGCAACTGGAGAGAGTGCTGCTTGCTTTCAGGTCCCGGAGAAGGGAGACAGTTGGCTGGCTCACCCCTTGGCTTGGCTCGTAGCTCAGGGGCTGTAGTCAGAGGTAAACTGCCTGGGAGGGCAATGGGAAATGTTCCTGCCAGATTTTGGATGCACCGCTGAGCGCAGCCAGAGAGCCCAGCTGTGAATGTCAGGGTAGCAAAATCCCAGAGGTTTTATAAGGTGCTGCAGGCCATTGAGCTTTGAGTTGGGAGCTGGAAGGCTGCAAATGTTTGTGGACTTCTGGAGAGGTTTAAACCTGCAACTGTGCTGAAAAATGCACCTTTTGACTTCTGTTTCTAATATTTAATGATTCAAGGGAGAGCTGGTGATATTGTGGTCAGTTCTGTCCTGGTAAAGCTGAGCAGTGGCAAAAGCCAGCCAGGAAAGAGGTGGGTGTGCTGTTTGTTGGTTTTGGAGCCCCTGGGAGATTTTGATAGCTGCTTCAGCAGTTAGTTCTTGTGAGGTTGCCCTTGGAAGCCATCCCCTTGACAACTGGGACCAGTGTGGACTCAGAGGGGTGGAAGGAAAATGCATTGATGGCTACATGCTTTCATGGCTCTGAAGTGTCCCCTTTGAAGGTCTGAATTCCAAAGATTGCCAAATTTGGTATTCCCAGCTCTTAAACCGTTGATGGAAACCCCTAGTCTTTTGGCTCTTAATTTTCTGGGCCCCAGACTCTTGTGCCCAGCGCAGAGCTGCTCTCCATCAGCTGCTGGTATTGCAGACTCTGCCAGCCGGAGGCTTGAGCAGACCCCTGGGGCTGGGGCGGCAGGGCTGGGCTGCTCGCTCTGCGCCGGAGCCGGCCGTGGAGCTGGCAGCTGCGTGCCTGGGGTGCGATCGGGACAAACCGGGCCAGCTGAAGTCCTGGAGAGATGCTGCGGCTCCAGGCAAGTGAGGCCAGAAATAGTAGTGCATGACTTATCAGAGACCTAATGAACTGAAAGGAAAATCTGTTCCGTAGGACCAGAGTCCTGCGCTTGAAAGCTGAGGCGTGTTGCAGGGTCATTGCTGTCCTGTCGTGCAAAGCTACAGTGTAATTACGGGGAAAAGCCCGGTCTGAGCTTCTTGCAGTCAATCTGGAGCAGCATGCTAGGTGCTTCTGGTCACTGACCTGGGCTCTTCTGCTTTTTGTGTCAAAGTGGACACAACCACTGGGAGCTCCCAGCCGCAGGGAAGCGGGTACGGAGAGGGCGGGCAGTCCCTGTGCGTGGGATCACAGCCAAGGGCAGCGCTTGTGGGGCATTTGCTCTTTGTGCCACTGGTACAAGCTCGGGAGTTATTGTCCTGGCCTTGCCGTGTTTGTCCCATGCCCGTCTTCAGGCAGGACAGCTGGGCCCCTCTGAGGATATAGGGGAGCAAGCGATGGGATGTATGGGGGGGTGGACAGTGTCAGTGCTGCCTTTGGACCCAACTCCTCCAGCAGAGATGGCTTTGAAACTGTCCCTTGCAATTGCTGCACTGGCCCGTGCAGATATGGAAAGAACTGCCTGCGTCGCAGGGAAGCGAGATAACTGTCTGCCGTCGCAGCCCTCGCCGTGACATTGATGCATGCTGGGGCCACTGGAGCAGCAGGGAAGCCGAGCTTCTTCTCCATGTCTCTGCCTCCGTGTGTGCCTGTCTCTGTCTGTCTGTCTGCCTGTCTGCCTCCTCTGCGGGGGCTGCGGGCAGCGCGGCGTGCTGGCACGGCACAGCCCTGCAGCGAGGCAGTGGCAGGGGTTTGTTAGGGGAGTCGTGCAGTGGCCTCGTGCAGGCAGGGCCTCGGTGCTGACTCAGCTGTGGCGTTTTTAGGCTCCCCAGGAATAGCTCTCAGCTGCCCCGGCCTTTCCTGAACAGAGGGTGAAGGAGCTTCAGACAGACAGACCGTCCCTTGGTGCCTGCTCTGCTCAAAGCAGAGCTGTCTTTTTTCATGTGACCTGGGCAAAGAGCGTTTCGCAGGGACAGGCTGCAGCAAAGCGAGGGGCAGCAGCATGTCCCTGCTGTACTTGGGGTGGGGGGGGCCAGCAGCCAGGCTGTGCCCTGGGCAGTGCTGGGGGAGAGGGTGATGCCAGGCTCCCCGCCAGCACCGTCCCAGCCCTCTTGCAGAGGGCTCAGCGCAGCCCGATGGCATCGGCTGGGGTTGAGGGAGATTCCCGGGTGTCCCCAAGGCCACACAGCCAAAGCGTTTCCCTCTTGCCCATCCCAGCTCTTGCTGCGGCAGAGCCACAGGGGTGCTGGCACCTGCGGGGATGGTGCAGGGCGGCAGGCTCAGCCTGAAAAACAACCCGTCTCGCTCTCTGCCTTCCCACATCCTGAGCAGTAACTTCAAATAACAGCGAGCTGTGCTCTTTGAGGACACGTGGGGGAAGGGGAGGGGAGGTTTGCAAAACTATCGAGGCTTGGATTGCTCTTTAAGCATCTAAGAGCTACTCCGCACTTCTCTACCCACACATCTTTGCTTTGAAATAAGTGAGGGGGTAGCTTGTCCTCTGTAGCATCAGCTATTGCTTGTATTACATAGTGTTGTTTGTTTAAGGGTGTACATTGCATGAGAAAGGAGGCAGGCCCTGAAATAACCCAGATGCCTGCTTTGCAACGTAAGGCACTTATTTAAGGCACTGGCCTCATCCTTAATTCCCTTGTTGCCCCTCCTCAGAGCAGCATCCAAGGTGCAGAGGGCTCAGCCTTGCTGCTGGACCATCCGCAGGTTGGTGACTGGTGTTTTTGCCGCAGAGGACCCTGCTTGCATCTGTGCTGGCGCGGTGCTTGTCCCCGCTGGAACAGCGCAGCGTCTGGGAAAGCCTCTCGCTGCGACTGGCCGGGGCCGAGCAGCAAGCTGGAGGCAGTGGGTACCCACGAGCTGCTGGGGGATTGCGCAGGATCTGTGCTCGAGCCTTGGCAATAACGCATAGGTCAGCGGTTTAATGAACTCGGGCTCTTTACGTAAAAGCTGCTGGAAAGTGCTGAGCGTACCAGCTGGTCTTGGAGCCCCTCACCGCTCTGTTTGCCGGAGGGTGCAGTGCGGTGCTGGGGAGGTTGCTCAGCCCACGGGTGGCTCTTGGGGGAGGCTCATTATTTCCTTCCCGGGGGGGAGGCCAAGGCAGGATTTGCTTTTTCCCCTTGGCCTGGGTTTGACTTGGACGCTTGCTCCCTGGTGCTGGTTTTTCTTGGGTCCTCTCTCTGCAGAGACACACAATAGGGGTGGGAGGAACCTTGCAAGTGCAGGGGGTGTTGGGTTTCTCTAGGTGTCAGTGGCGCAGGAGATCGAGTACCCCAGTTGCAGTGAGTACAAAATAGCACTGCTTGTACCCGCTGCTCTCAGACAGAGAGATGCTTCTTTTGATCCAATATAATGGAGTAATTCAGCTCGGCAGAGGCCTCCTACTCCTCTCCCCCTCCTCTGCTGCAGCTCTGGCCTTATTCAGCCGGAGAGGAGCAGGTCCATGGTGTGCCTGTACCCACACGGGGCTGATTTCTTTGGACACCCTGTATCTCTGGCTGCACACACAGCTCTTGCCCTGTGGATGGGTTGTGCGTGCAAAGGTAGACTTCTGGGTTGTTTTTGTTTTTTCATTCCCTTTAATTCCTACTTGTACCTGAGTTGAACCCGTGCAGGGAGCTGACTGTAATTTCCAGCTGACCTTACTTTTGGCAGCTTGTTAGTTAGCTAGAAAGCGCTGCAGGGTATTCCTGGCTGCTCCACGCGCTTCCTCTGCTGGCAGATTTCTTGCACAAAGAGCTAAAAAGGGGCAGCTGTGCATCACCTCTTCCCTGGGGTGGTTCTCTGCCGGCCTGGCACAACACCTTCACGGCCAACGGTTGGCACAGGGCGAAGATCCTGTCTTCCTGCTGAATTTAAAAAGCTTCGTGACCTGACTAAGGAGGCATTGAGAGACGTAGGTCCCGTTCTGTGCTCAGGAATCGCTCTGCGAGCAGGAGGTAGCAAAGCACCGGGAGATGCTCCTGGACAGCCGCTGGCCAGGGAAGAGCGGGAGAGTCCCTGTGGGCAGTGGTGAGCTGTTAAGGGTGTGCTGGTGCCAGCTCCTGGCTGCGCTGGGCTGCCAAGTTCAGGAGCAGTAATTGCAGGTTCAGCCCAAGAAAACCATGCAGAAGGAGCTGCAGTTGCCTTGGGTCGCAACAGCTTCCTCAGCATTTCCCAGTTTCTTGCCTCAATAGATCACTGTTAATCCTCCAAGTTTTTTTTGCAGCATTGCCATACCGCCAGATCCTGCTAATTCATTGAAAATGTCACTGAAAACTGCCGAGACAGAGATTTGTGAGCAGTGGAGCCCTAGCCTCAGTGCTGGGCTTTCTGGTGTGCTTTCCTCCTCTCTCTGTACCTCCTGTGTTACAGAGGGGTTTATCTAGGCAGCACTACCTGTATCTGAGCACTGGGAGGTTGTTCCTCCTGTGTGTGTGCATGCAAATCTGGCGTGAAGGAGAGCGTGGAGCCTGCTGGGGACTGTGCTGCTCCGCTGCTGTACGGCAGCTCTGCTCTGCTGAAGTGCTGCTCAGGAGCAGGAGAGCTCTCGTTCGAGCAAAACTAAGCTGAGCGAAAGGCCGAGTCTTTCCCCGGCAGGTCTGGCTGTGCTTGCTGGCAGGTCGTTCTTCTGCCTGTTGGTTGCTCCCTCTGAGGCACCTGTGTCTGCTGCAGACATGGCACGAGCAAATGCGTGCATTTATCCTCATTTGTTGCAGTTTGTAATCCCATGTATTAGCTTAATCCACCAGAGACTGAGTTGGAGTCCTCACGCTAAAGCTGCGATGGCCCAGCATCGCCTGAAGTTTCCTGGCACAGACAAAATAAACGCTTCCCATCTGACATCTCTGATACATCCTCCTGTGAGTTAGGAGAGCTCTGACCTTTTTGCTTACATCTAGTATTCAACTTGGAGCTGCAAAGGTGGATGAGGAGAGGCAGGAGGGTGGGGGTGAACAGGGTGCTGGCTGTCAGGACTGCAGCGAGAGTGATGGTTCTTCCGTCACTGGGCAATCGCTGTCCTGCAGCACTGCCTGTTTCTCTACCCGAAGGTGGAAAGCACAAACCTGCTGCTTTCCTGCTTTCTGCCTGGAGAGCCTCAAGAGTAGAGTACCAAGCTGTGCATCACCAACACTGGTATCAGGCTGACTCAGCACCTTTGGAGGAGCTCGCCTTCCCCAGGGGAGCGAGAGGGCTGATTTTAGACAACAGGAAGACTATATTGCTACAAGTGATGGCAGGGGGATCAGCAGGCACCAGGTAGCTTTCCGTACTACATGATTTTGCCAGCACAGTTAATACATCACTCGCTAAGTAGCCAGCAAGAAATTGCCATATGGCCCAGCCTGCTGTTCCTGTACTAGAAGAACCAAAACCTATGTGTACTCCAAAGGTGCAGCCTGTTCCTGCTCTAGCATCCATGAGCGCAGCAGGAGGGAGCAGAGTCACTGCTGTCTGCTTGGCAGGTACCGGCCGGGAGAGCCGGAGGTCGGGGCAGAGGAACCCCATTTTGGCCACTCTCTGGCTCCTGTGCCTGGGGTGCAGGGATACCTTCCAGGCTCCTAGTTGTGGCTACAGAGCAAATAGCATCCTCCTCTTTGAGGGGTGGAGGGAGCAATATGCAGAATATTTGTTTTTGCCCTAGTCTAGCCGTGGATGAAGTCTGGTAAGGCAGAGGTGTGTGTTGCACCACGCACTGCGGCTGCCTCGCCCTGAAGCTTGCTGTGTGCTCAGACGTCTGGGCTGTCACTCCCAGCGTGCCAGAGCGTGAGATTTCACAGGGGTGAGTAATAAGGCTCGGCTGAGTCTGTCATGTTTGTGCATCAGTGACCAAGGCATCTCCCAACCCTCTTCTGCCTTCTCTCCAATGCCCTTCCCTGCTGGCACCAACCTGGAGGTCCCGGCTTTGTCATGGGGCCCATCAGCCTTGCAGAGAGACGGCCGTGACCGCCTGTGGCTTCCAGCTCCCCAGGGACGGAGGTGCTGGGGGAGCCAACCTGAGAGGAGGCGTTTGGCAGATGTCCCTGTTTGAATGTGCAACCCAGGCAGATCTGGCCCCACCGGTACCGTAGCCCTGGCCTGTTTGCGTGGGCTGCTAACCAAGAAAGCTGCAGAACAGCCCCGGGAAGCCCAGGCGGGACGCGGCAGGTAGTGTCCTTGTTCTCGTGCGGTTGATTCCTCCTGAACCCCTGCCCTGCCCTTGTGCTGGGGCAGAGGCTGCCAGAGGACCTTTCCCAGCCCTGGTCTGGCTGCTGGCAGGGCAGGGTGTGGGCAGGCAGCTTCCCCTCGCTCTTGGAGGGGTGATGGCTTTGGAGGGGTGATGGCTTTGGAGGGGTGATGGCTTCCTCTGGCTGCCTGCTCCGCCTGGGCTGTGGCCTGGCAGTGCTGGCCAGGGAAGCCGCACTGCTCAGAAATGAGTCCAAACCTTTTCAGCACCTGAGCTGTGGCACAGTAAGCTCGACTTGGATCATTTGTTTAGCAGCATAAATACAGATGTGTGGTCATTTCACCCACACGTGGTTACTATAGTGTCATGTTTTCCCATGTGGTTGTTTAGTGGCATGTGCTAGCTTGCGGTGAGCATGGCGAAACCGAGCCTTTGTGGATCAGAGCAGAGCTGTCTGCGGGGAGAGAATGGTGCGTCCAGTGGCTGGGTGGGCTCAGGGCCATGGTCAGCTCAAGCTTTGCATGGGAAGCCCGTACAACCCTGGGAAAACCCATTGATTTCTGTCCCTCCACCGCACATCAGTGTGACAGCAGATGCTGAGTGCTGTAGGATGGTGCTGCAGCACCGATGTCTGTTGTCTCGTGCAGGGCTGGGCTTGGGTCTGTGCTCCCCGTCGCTGGCAATGCTTTGCAGGCTCTGGTCGCCCAAGGGAGCTTCACCCGAGCCTGGCTGCATCACCCGGTTACCTCCCAGGGACACATCAGAGGACTTGGCCATCAGCCCTCTGGATCAAGGCATTTCCTTTCTGCACGTGGTGAGTCCTCCCAGGCATCCTCCATGTCCACTGGTACACGCGAACAACCCCCCCGTCCTGGTGTGGCGTGGAGGGGAGCGGCTGAACCGTGAACGGGAGAGTCTGCTTCCAGGCAAATCTCCACTGCATTCAGGGAAATCTCCAAGGTCACTCTCCGCTTTGCACTGAAGACGGCTCTTCCGCACTGTTAGTGTATTGTTGCTGCTTCTGCTGTCTGGGTTTGTTTCTTTCCAGGCCGTCTGGGGCAGCAGCTCCTTTCCCTCCAGGAATTTTTAGGGAGGATGTTTCCAAAGGCCACGCGGGGGTGGCTGATCTCTGCTGGCTCGGCTCCTATCGGGAGGAAAGGCTGCTGCAGGTATGGCCCCACAGCAGAACCCTGCTAATCCAGCTGCCTCTGCTGCCTAATGACTTTCTCAAGGTATTTTTAGCTGCGTGTAGACTTCAGGAAAAGCTTTTTTGCGGCTGAGCACACTGTGGCCTTTGTTCAGGCTTCTGGGAATGGGGGGAGGTAATGGTTCAGTGCGGCTGCAGTGGCTTGCACAGCCCTTCCCCTCGCAGTGCATTTGCAGGCCGCTCAGGAGCGTTGCAGCCTGCTGCGTGGGGCTGTCTGAGACCCTCCGAGCCACGCTGAACTCCTGCTGACCTGCTTTCGCCCATGCACAGTCTGCGTCTTGCTTTGGCAAAGCTTCTGGTTCAGGAGCGGCTCAGAAAGGAGCTTTCGGAAAGGGCTGCTCCTCCTGGGTATCTGCATGTTGGCGGCCATCAGAGGAACCTTCTCACCTCTGCCTGCTGCCAACAGCCGTCTCTGACAGCAAAGGCAACTTGCAGGTGGAATTAGCACGTTAAATGTCCTGGATTTTTACTTGAAGCTCTCAGGGCTGGAGGGACAGGGGCAGCGAGTGGCTTCCCACAGGCTTTGTGTCCCCGTTGTTGCTTGGATGCTGGTGTTGTACAGTGGACGTGGCCGGGCAGGCAGAACAGCTCTGCGTGCTGTGCACGGTGCCACATCTCCCTTACCGTGGGCTGGGGATCTCTCCAAGGCTTGTGCATGACTGGCTGGGCATGTGTTGCCCTGTCCTGCAGCCGTGGTGGCCGCATGGGACAGGCGAGCACTGCAAGTGCCCCTTGCAGGGTGCTGAGGTGGCTTTTGCTGCTGTTTTGTGTGTGAGAGGTACTGGGGTGTTGGGGCAAGGTCAGCCTGTGTCTTGCCCACGCTCACGGGCTGGCTAGGATAAGGGAAACTGTAGATTTTCCCCATTATGTCAAGACTAGTCAGCTTTTGGAAATGGAAGCTCAGCCTTTAGGAGCAGAGTTGCCACCTCTCTTGCCATTGTAAGGGGAGACTCAGCTCAGGACTCGCCAATTTTCCTCCTGCCAAAGGCACCAGACACATGGCAAAAGACCGAAATGGCTTTGTAATCCCAGGCACGTTGGACACGGAGCCTCCACTGCGTCCGTGCGGGAGGAGCTCCTGCCAGGAGGGGCAAGCAGGAGCCTAGAGAGGAACTCGGTGTGGGGTTACTGCTAAAGATCTGCCTCTCCTGCTCGCGGTGGGTGGCAGGCAGGACCCAAGCTCGTCTGTGATCTCTGCTGCCTTGTCGCTCAGTCAGGCGCTCTGGATCGTGCCTGTGCTTTCACAGGAGTCTCCCGTCTTGGTCAGGATCATCTGTCTTTCTTCAGCTATTTTTATTAACTCTTGTCTCTGAAATAGCTCTGGCACTGAACTTCCACACTGCTTCCACTTTCCTTGCCAGCAGGGTCCTTGAAATATCTCCTCCAGCCTGCCAAGGGCTCCTGCAGTGGGGGCTGAGGGTGCTGCTGCGCCTTGTAGCCCCTCGGCAGCGACTTGCCCAAACAGCCCCTGTGCTTGCAATAAGGGCAAGAAATGCAGGCGTTCAACTGGAAGCCGGGGCTCTGGGAGCAGCCGGCTGTTTGTTAGCCGTGCTAGCAAATGGAGCCGCGTGCAGTGGCATCTGTTCCCTGTGGGTAAGACTTGGGTGCTTGGTCCAGCCTGCTGGAAAATTCCCTGTACGTGGAGGATCTCAGGGCTGGAATAAAGATGCTTCTCTCTTTGGGGGAAGGAGAGTGTGGACTGGAAGGAGCAGGTCTGAAAACAAGAGCTACTGCTAATTGCCTGCAGCATCTCTCTGCTTAATGGAGTGGAGAATAAAGCTCACTGCCTTTCCCTGGCTCCCTGCTCGGCACAGGGCTGAGGTCTGGGCTCTCGTGGTCACGAGCCAAGCAGTGCTGCGATGCCCTCAGTGCATGCGAGCTGCAATGGGGCACAATTTCGGTCTGGGATAGCTGGTATTGGAACTCATCACTGGCCGTGAAGAGCAGGAACGGCCTTTTCCAGCCCTCATGGGCAGCTTGTTGCAGGCAGGAGCTGCAGGAGGGATTTGCAGGCTGCTCCCTGCCCCAGGTGGGGTCACAGCAAGTCTGAGTCTGCGGTGAGCCAACAGGTCTCTGGGTGCTCGGGCTGAGCTATCTGAGTGGTCAACCCCGACCTGCGGGCAGTTCTCATCTGTTGACTTACTCGGAGGCCGGGCTACCCATGTGGAAACTGTGTCAGTGCCACCAAGTCACGTAGTGGCTCCAAGAGCTCAACCGCATCCTCTGCGAGTGATTGCTGGGAGAGCACGTGGCCTTGCTCGGTGCTGCCGTTGGGAGCAGCCTTCAGGACCCCTGGGCTTCTGCCGGACATTGGGAACTGTGAACATGCAGGTTCACTTCCAGCCTGGCTTTCTGTCGGTGCACTTGAGCTGGGCAGGAGCTTGACCAAAATGACTCGTTAGATCATGCCGCCTGTAATGTAGAAGAGAGATTTTCACCTTGTGGGGGTCTGTGAGCCCTTCCTAAGGGTCCTGGAAAGGCTGGGAAGTGTCATGCTGGTAGCAGGAGACTTGAAATCACTGCGTGTTCAGGTGGGGCTCTGTGGGTCAGACAGCAGCAAGGTCTCCAGGTCTTGGTGGACACTCAGTGGCCGCTGCCCTCTGGGACTCCCATGTCCCTCCCTCCTGCATTGCAGTAACAGGACTGGCTCCCTTTCCCTTTCAGATAGAGCAAATCCCCCTACTGCAATGCAGAAGCTACCCAGGAGAGTCGATGCATTCCAGTTTATCGATTCGCTTTCCAAAAGTGAGGGTAACAGGCATAAGATCAACGTTGAATAGTGCCCAGTAAAAGGCAGAAACCCTTGGAGCAGCACTGGGTTAGTTGAGTCATTCGTATTAGCCAAGGCTTACCCCATAACCAACAAGCGAAGGCCCCTGCTACATCTCAAACCGCTTCCTTTACCGAGCGAGGCTTCCCGAGAAGGGAGTAGGAGAAGCTGCCCACGTCGGGGTGCCTGTCCCTACGTCGGGGTGCCTGTCCCTGCGTCAGGCCTGGCAGCGAGACAGTGACTGGCTTTGTGCCTCCACCTGGTGACAGCACCGGGTGCTGCATTTTCACCTACATCATTCGGTTTTCTTTGGGGGACAGGGAGGGAAATCACCAGGGAGGTGTTCTGGGTGCGGTGATGGGTACAAGAAAATCTTGCTCCTCTCTCTAAGGACAAAGTGTATAAATGGACGTCTCAGTTTTCTCCTGACTTGCCTATGTAGCGATACGTGATGGGATGCTTGTTGTATTATTTATTCTGCCTGCCTTTGCGCTGCAGGCGGGATGCATGCTGACCGGGGTGTCCTTAGGTCCCCGTGGGGTGGCTGAGCGAGCGGAGGGGCAGAGGTGCAGCTTTTCGTAATGTGAAGGATGCACAGAGTCAAACACCACCTCCCGTGCCTCCTACCCGGATCACAGTGGCGGGTGGGGGGGTTTACCCTTCTCTCTTCCCTGCCTTCCCCTCTCACGTAATCCGCTTAATCCCCTGATGACAGAGCTCTGTTACTGTCAGCTCTGCGGAGTTGATATTGCTAACGGGCAAGCTGTCTCCTCTGTCTTGCATCCACAAAAGAACTAGCCAAATGTAGAGTCTTGGTCCCTCCAGCAATGATCCTACAAAGCGGAATAAGCACAGCTTGGTTTAGTGGGTATCCAGGTCTCCTCTTAGCACTTTAAAAGTGCTCTCCTCTTGCCACTTTAAAAGCAAAACCTCTCTCATGTTTGCACATATTTAACAAATGTGGATAAACCTTAGCGTTTTTCATACTGAAATCAACTTTGGGAGCTGCCTGATGTGACCGGATCATGCTACGGGTCCAGTTCAGCCGCTGTCCTGGGAGGGAATTTGGAATCTGGACGGGAGTGCTGGAGGGTGGATGGGGTCAGGGAGTCTGAGTCTGTAGCTGTTGTTTTAGCTGTGCGCTGAGTCTTGGCTCTGATCCGTGCCCTCCAGGATGCCGTTGCAGAGCAGGATATGGCTGAAGAAAACCAGAGTTGAGGTCTTAACGTTGTGGAAATCTTTTTCTCGGCTCCTGTTGTCTAAGCAGCTGGGCTCAGGTACTGCAGGTCCCTTCTTGAGACCGGGGCTGGATTTAGGCCTAGGAGATGGATCTCTGGTTCCAGCTCCTGAACACTGTGCAGCCCTGCCTGGGGCTTGGTGTGTGGCTAAGGCTGCAGTGACTTGATGGCCACCAGACCTCCTTACCACCCTCAGACAGTGCCTGTGCTTTCTCGCCTTCCCCCTGACTGGCTGTAGCCTACTTGAGGAAAGATAAAGACACAGCATCCCCTCTCCATGCCCTGTGTCAGTAGTCTGGGGCTAACCCCTTGCTGTGGCACTGGGATCCCTTACACCCTGCCCAAACGACCTTATTTTCAGGGTGGACATAGAACCAGTCATTGGGAATGGAGACATCACCTGTCCCGAGGAGCCGTGGATGGCAGCAGATGCTCCTGTTGACTCGAGCGCTGCTCGTTGGATCTGGAGTTGTTCAGTGGGCTGTAGGCAGCTGAACAAGTTGTGTGTTGTTCTCTAGGTGGTGGCCTCTCTCTCCAGAAGACCACACTGTTCCAAGGCAATGGCCTCTCCCACTTACCTTTTACTCTTGTTTCCCACAGGGGTCCTGACAGCTGGAGAGCACAACTTTCCCTTCCAGTTCCTGCTGCCAGGTATGGTGCAGATAAATGGCTGAAGGCGTGTGAGCCTTGGCTTTTGCAGCCTCTTAAGCTGCGCTGAGCAGGACTTGGGCTGCATGGCAGATGCAAGCTAGAGAAGATGCCAGAGGGAGCGTAAGGTCAGCCACAGACAGCAGAGGAGCTTAGACAAGTGGGTACCTTCTGCATTGATGCAAAGCTGGGTCCGAGCTGTCGCCGATGCCTCTCCAAGCGTGACCCTGCGAGCTCTCTGGGTGTGTGCAGAGGTCCTGGCCTGTGGCTAGCCAGCCATCCCGCACACAGTGTGCTCAGAGAGAGGATCCCTGCTCTTGCACCTGCGGTTGCCGGTTGCAGAGAATACCTTTTGTAAGGAGGTTGCAGCAAGGTCTCTGAGTGACCCGGGTGTTCAGCCCCAGGTCATTTCTGGGGTATCCCCATGTGCTCTGTCTCTGGTACTTACGGAACTCCTCAGGTGAAGAGGAAAGCTGTTCAAAGGGACTGTTCTTCCAGTTCAGGAATGCTTGGCCTGACTCAGCCTTATGATCCTTTTCTTTCTATTTCAACTCCAGCCTCTGCTCCTACATCATTTGAAGGCCCCTTTGGCAAGGTCCTCCATCAGGTGAAAGCTGTGATAGACACACCTCGCTTCTCCAAGGACTACAAGTGCAACAAGATCTTCTACGTTCTCTGTCCTCTCAACTTGAATGACATCCCTGAAATTGAGGTAAGAACAAGGTGGAGCGTGGCTGGGAAGTGCCAAGGCTTCGGTACGTGTCCTTGTCCTGCGTGCTGCCTGGGGAATAATTGTGTGGTTGGACAACTCTCTGATGGCATGCCCTGACTGTGCAAGAGCAGGACAGGGACTCCTAATCTGTCCTGCCTTGCCATCAGTCCCTGCAGGAAGTGATTTTTGACTCTTCCACATGTTGCTTTGAAAGATTTAGGTGAATTTCCAGTACGCAGAGAGAGGTGTTGGCCAATAGCACCAGGTACTTGTAAAGACCTGGGTTTGGGGAACTTAGTTTGGAGGGAAGATCGACTAATAGGACGGTAAAACTGGGGGGTGTGGAGAAGTGAGACCTGTTGTCTGTGGCGGTGCTGTGTTGCTGGTTCTTTGTGTCCTCTTAGACCAGGCATTTCTGCTTGCTTGTTTTGAACCTCTGTTTTCCTGGAGGCTCTCCGACTCTCTTGAGCCAACATCTCTGTCTCTCTGATGTCCTACAGCAGCCCAACACTATGTCAATCACTAAGAAGTTCAACTACAAGCTTGTGAAAAGTGGCAACATTATCTTGACCGCCACCTCAGATCTGAAAGGGTACATCGTGGGGCAAGCGATCCAGCTCCGCACGGACATAGAGAACAAATCGGGCCGGGACACCGGGGCTGTGGTAGCCAGTCTGCTCCAGGTAAGCATCTGAAAAGGTGATTCTTTGGCTTGTGCTGGTACTCCACCCCCCTGAGGCCACTATGAAACTGGGGCAGTTCTCACCAGTGTGGCTGCGAGGCAAGGTGGCAGCGAGTAGTCCAGACCTCTGGCTAACTCTTGTTTCTCTCTACCTTGCTGGGGAAAGAGATGGTAGAACTTGTCTTGCTTATACCAACTCAGTCTGTCCTAGAACGATGGATATTTCTGCTCTGTAATATGCACATTAGGTTTGTCCTCGTGCTTATTTGACAAAGCGGTTGGGTGGTTTCATGTCTTGACATATGTTTGTGGGACCACCTGCAATCTTTCTGCTAGCTGTATTTTCTCCTCTCTGTACAGAAAGTGGCCTATAAATCCAAGCGCTGGATTTACGACCTGAGGACCATCGCGGAGGTGGAAGGCTCAGGAGTGAAAGCCTGGAAGCATGCAGAATGGAAAGAGCAGATCCTTGTTCCGGCACTGCCCCAGTCCATTCTGCAGGGCTGTAGCCTCATACATATTGACTACTACATCCAAGTGAGTACATCGGTGCTCCTGGGGAGCGCTGGTGGGCTGTGCTGCAATTTCTGCGCTCCCTTCTGGGTTGAACTCCATCGCTGAACTCTGTAGCTGCTTGGTGCGGGTGGCCCTCGCATCAGGTGGACCTTCCCAAGTGCAATGTATACTGAAGAGGATGCCACAATGTATACTGAAGGGGATGGTTTTTCCTTCTCTTCCAGGTTTCCATCAAGTCGCCAGAGGTTTCGGTTACTCTCCCCATTTATATTGGGAACATTGCTGTGAACAGGGTCCCTCTGAGCCCCTCCCGGTCCATCCAGCACATAACGTCTGCAGTGGTACCCAGTGCCCCCCCGGAGGAAGAGGAGGCTGCCAGTGGTTATCACCCGATGGACAATGTCTCGATCCCCACCAAAAGCCATTCCCAGCAGCAGCCATTTAGCTACACCCCAGGACTGAGCTTCCAGGAGATCAGGGTGGACTCGGAGCAGACGGGCTCCCCAAACCATCCCACGCTCTGCCTGTCGACGGGAGCCACTGTCCCTTACTACGCCGAGGGGAACGTGGTGCCCGTCCCCACGGCCAGCTCTCTCATTCTGCCTCCGGAGTACAGCACGTGGGGCTACCCATACGGTGAGCAGCCTGCTCCCGAGATCTAAATGGGCTACATGTCTCCTATGAGGAGAGTTTGCTACCTCTGGGTGGGAATATAGGGATGTCAGTCTGCCGGGGGCTGATGTCAGAGGGGATCGTGAGATCTCTCTGCCTGCTGTAGCCTCCGGAGGAGTTCCCTCTTACAGCTGTAAAAGCCGACTGTCCGTTCCCACGTCTACACCCGTGCCTGCCCTGGGCTCGTCGTGAGAGGATCTCCCTGTTCTTAAATGAGCTGTCAGCCTCCCACTGATAGAAAAACTTCTTGGCTTGTGGTGAGGCTGGTGGGAGCAGAGCCAGGAACATGATGTAACTGAAATCTTCTGTCTGACTTGGAGTGGGCCTGCAGCTGGTCTGAAGACACAAGCTGTGGGGGTGGGAGTGAGAGGCTGTCCAGAGTGGAAAAGCTTGGGGAAATCCCAGCACGCTGGAATCCTGGAGCCGTGCTTGTCCCAGGTGGCTGGGGTGGCAGGGACCAGCGGTGTCTGTTAGCACAGTCCTACCCAATTAAACCTGTCTGTTTTAGCACTGGGGTAATGAGACACTCGATGTGTCACTTCAGCGCTGGCTTGAGGCACGTGGGGCACGGGTCACCTGTGATCCGGAGGTGTTGGAGTGCGTGAGGATGCTTGTGAAAGAAGGGGAGGAACGGAACAGGACTTTGAGGTGCTGCTTTTAACCCCTGTAGGCATCAGGACAGGGATGGGACTGTCTGGCTCAGAATCTGCGTGTGCACATGCAAACCCCGTGTATTTCAGCAGGGCGGGTTGTAGGGTCCTGGAGAGAGAGTGCCTGTGTGCGTGACACGCATACATGACACGTGTACGTGTTCGCACTTTGCTTCGCTCAGCACAGAGTTACATCGACTGGGGTGAAGGGAACCTCCCAAACGCCCACCGTAACCTCTCTTACTCTTTCTTTCCCCCGCAGAGGCACCTCCATCCTACGAGCAGAGCTGCAGCAGTGCCAACTCCAGCATCAGCAACGGCAACTAGCCCTCCCTGCTTCGAGTCCCGCTGGCACTGCCCACCCCCGGGCACCACGGTTCACCCACCTGCCTACTGCAAAGTCTGGTACAGCGCAAGGCGTCTCTTTATCTCTCTGGCTGCTTGGTGGGGTAAATGGCACATCCCAGCCTGGGCTTTTGAAGTCTCTTTCTAGGGAGGAGGGGGAAAAAAAGAAAAAAAAAAAACCAACCAAAAAGGGCAGCCAGAGCAGCCTGTGTGTGTGTAGGAGAGGTCTGGGAAACTGAACTGTCTCCTGCTGCTGCACCAAGTGGTGGAGAACTGGTTTTGCCCCAGGGATGCCCTCTGCAGCAGCCTGTGTTTAAAGTACTGTAGTAAAAACTAACTGCTTTACTGTCAAAGCACCTGCGATGCCTTATCTGAAATGCTCCTGACTTGGCATGTGTCCGCTGTAGGTGAAGGCTGGGCTGTGTGGACTCTCTTTTCTTTTTTGTGGGCCATGTGTTCTCCAGAAATGGTTTTGACAGCCCTTCCTCCTTGTCCTCGTAGGTCCTAAGGGTAGCTGAAACAGGAGGTTTCTTGGAGTAAGCAGGTTCAGAAGGTCAGGGACTCTTAAAAAGCCAAAAGCACAAGCCCTCGCTATACCTGTGTTGGGGGATGAGCGACCGGTGGCGTTTGGTCCTCTCGCAGCAGGCTGCCCCGCTGTCTGCCCGCGGTGAGAGGAGAGCAGGCTCTGGCAGCGGGGAGCTCGCTGGGGCACTTGCTCATAGCCACGAGACCCTGCTATGAGGGTCTCCTGTGGAGGGAGAGCCGGGTGTTACCGTGGGGTGCCCACCAGCCAGCTTCTGGAGATTTTCAGCAAGGGCGACTTTTCTCTGAACAGCCCCGGGGGAGAGTCCAGCCTTGCTCGCTGCTCCACCGCAGCGCTGGTCAGGCTGCAAGTGGGGGGGACCCCATCCCCCGTGTCCCATCTCCCACCCTGCAGGGTCCCCTCTCCATCCCAGCTGCCGCTGCCTTCGGCAGGCCAGAATTACGTGACAATCAAGTTACAAAAGTTTGTTCGATGCTACCTCTGAGTCTGCCCAAGGGCCCTGTCCGTGGAAGCCCTTCCCTCCGGCACAACCCTCCCTCGAGGCTCAGCCCGGTGTCTCTCGCAGGAGCGGTCCGCGCTACCAAGCCTGCGTGCGCTGTGCGATGGTGCTTGGCCTGGGGGCTGTTCTCTCTGCGAGCTGGTACTGGTTTACCACTCGTCTCCTGAGCTGAGCCACGGCAGGTTGTGAAAATGAGTGAGTGGGAACACGAACGCTACGCCTCATTTGCAGCCTCCGCTGGACCTGGCAGGTTGAGGGAAGAAGCTGGTGGATGTAAACCAACATTTTTATTTTCTGCTTTTTTTTTTTTCCCCCCTTGTTTAGCTTTTTTAGTATTGACTGCCCAAGCTGAGGAAACCACAAACCAGATACTTAAGAGCTGCAGGCATCCAGCCACGGCTGAAATTGTGGACTGCAGATCTTTGGCAGCTCTGAGAATTGGTCTCCACGCTGCCTCGCGCTGGGCGGGCAATATCGAACAAACCTGTTAGGAGCACTGCCGCCTCTGCCTCCTCGTTTTAGCCTGGCTCTGCACACCCCTGGCAGGCGGCTGGGGACAAGCCCTGCTTTGCACTCTTTCTTTGCAAATGCATTTTATTTTTTTTATTTTTTTTTTAAGTGTTGAACTGCTTTAAGGATAGTGTAGAGAAGGTGCCGTTCTGAGCAGTGCTGGCACAACATGCACCGATGTTGATAGAATGATTGTTATTGTCCCTGAATATATATATATATGAGATGAAGTTTTGTTTTTAATGATTGAATTCCTAAATACAAATTTTAATGCTGTATTTAATAAATTATTCTAAGAGAAATGCTGTGCTTTTTCATCCATTTCTGATGTTTATCCATGTGCCTGTTCATGCCAAATCCAGGAATGCACCTTGCTGATTTCTTACAAAATGAAGCAAATTTTTTTGCTCTCACCATGAAGGTGACTTCTGCCAAGACAGCCCTGGGAACACAAACGTGGTGCATCCTGACCGCGGTGCTGGGCTGTAGTTCTGGGTGGCTGGATGGAGTTTGGCACCACGTGGACTTGGCTCCGGAGAGAGCAGCCGCTGCACCCCTGCTTCCCTGTGTCC
The DNA here is from genome assembly GCA_013400195.1 of Aramus guarauna. Classification (NCBI taxonomy): domain Eukaryota; kingdom Metazoa; phylum Chordata; class Aves; order Gruiformes; family Aramidae; genus Aramus; species Aramus guarauna. The sequence continues at coordinate 607,238 of VXBL01003726.1, read as the reverse complement.
CGAAGCCGTGGTTTGGTCTCGGGCAGTGCTCTGTGCTGTCCAGCTTCAGGTCGGAAAGGAGGAGGTAGGCTGGTGGGGAGGAAGGGGAGAGTGGAGATGGAGCAGCCAGGGGCTGGCTGGAGGGGCTGGAGGCCACCAGCCCGTGCCCGCTGTTAAAGAGCTGTTTGGAAGAAACTTACTGAAAAGGGAAGGCGGCTCCTCCCCACACCCACAGTTCGGTGATGCCATGTCTGAAGCATGCAGGTGTTGCCTAGATGTTGTCCCTGCAAGTAGCCTGAGGTGTGTCTCAGACACGAGGATCCTTCTTCAGCCTCTGCTCAACTTACGCTTCCGCCTAACTTCTATTGTTTAGGACTCTCCCCTTTGCCTGGTGGCCTGTGCCTGCCGTGAAAAGCATTCTTGATACACAGGGGGTCAAAGGCAGGTGCTTGTTCATTCTCAATGCTACATCTCTTCCCTGGTGCTCTTCATCTTCCTCTTCCTCCCCATTAGTTGAACCTGTTTTGCCCAGCTCAGCCTGTAGCTCCTGTGGCCTCTGCTGTCGGCAGTGTGTATCCCTCCTTTCCCTCAACCCAAATCCCTTCCACGCCTCTGAAAAAATTCCTGTGAGCTGTTGGTGCTTCAGGCCGTGCTGGTTGGGGTACAGGCCCCTGACCCAGCTGGGGTCTGGGTCTGGGTTCCCAGTTCCTTGTTCTCCAGCCCTGAAGCCAAGCTGCGGGTGACGTGTCCAGCCCACGTTCCTTGGCTGGAAAACTTGAATGCTGTTCGGTTACTGTGGCCAGAGCCCCTGGGGTGCCCTTCTAGACCCCCAGCAAGTGTCTGCCCTCCTCCTTTAACCTTTGGAGTTGGGAATGCACCGTTGGTGGTGGAGACTGTGGAGAGGAGGGACAGCTGTACCTCTCACAGCTCCTGTGTTGTGCCCTGCCTCTCTGCAGCACTCCCGGGCACCTGAGCTTGCTCTCCCAGATTATATTTGCTGCAAACTGGTCCTTCAGCACCTCTTGCCGTACATGGAGTCCCCTTTGCAAAGCAAGAGGCAAGTGGGCACACTCTTCTTCACTGGTGAGGAGTGTCCGTCTCCACTGGCTGCTGTGGAGGGAGCAGGAAGGAGTTGGAGCTAGACCTCGCGGTCCTTGTTCTTTTGGATGCTCGGGCTGAGCACGCGCAGCTCCTGCAGGGAGAGGCCTCTCGGAGCGCGGAGGCGGCTGCGGCCGGGATGGAGCAGGGTATCACCCTAAGCTTGTCTCGGAGCAACCTTGCTCTTGTGCAAGCGGACAGAAATAACTGGCAAAGCACTGTGGTTTTCAATGTTCCTGCCCGGCCGTGCCTGTCCCCCAGCGCTGCGGCAGGGAATCGAAGCCTGACACGAAGAGCCTTGTTCACGTTTCATGGACCCCTTTGAAATGGTCCAGGACCGCAGGATGGAGGGGTTGGTCCAGCTCTTCTTAAACCTACCTGCAGCAGTGGCCCCAGGGCACTGTGTCCTCGGGGTACGTGTGGGTGAGCACAGTGGGGCTAAACGCACGTTTGGGTGCGAGTATGTCCTCTGGAGAGGGCGAGGGGATGATCCCTCTGTCCTCTGCCTCGCTGCTGTCTCTCTTCTCTGCAGCCCCTCTGGCTTCAACCTCTTGAAGTCCTTGAGAGCTCCTGTAGGGCCTGGGTCATCCCTCTCCCCTCTTTCTGAACTCTGGAATAAAGAGGAAAAAAAGTCCGTTTTTTCCAAATCCAGCTCTGGGTAAAAAAACTTCAGCGCACAGAAATTCAAATTCCTGGCTCGATTTTTTGTCATTGTTTTTTTGGTTTTGTTTGAAATGGGGAGGGAAAGCGGGGGGTGGGGGGTGGTTGCAAGTGAAGCTTGTGAGCTAATTGTTTCCAAACTTGGCATTCAATGCAAAATACCAAAAATATCATCTGTCTGTTTTGTTTTTTTTTTTTCCTCTGCTGCTGCTTTTTTGTCCTTCATGGTTTTGTTCTTGTCCCACTCTCCACGTGTGCCGTCTCCATATTTTTGGCTTTTTCAGTGTCGTGTCCTACTAAACTCCACTTTGGCACCTGTCCTCCCACTTCCAGGAGATGAGGAAAGGGGAGACAGGGGACTTGAAGGCTCTTCTTTTTGTTGGACAATGATTATTTTTTCACCTTTCCACTGAACTTTAAGTAGTTTTGTAAAAGTAAATATTTTCTGCTAGGAAGTTTTCCTGTTGAGCCAGCACAAGAGAGGAGATAAAGGGTTTTCTGGGGTCCGTTCGGGTTTTATTCTGTATTTTAAAATATTTCCAGCGATGTGCAACAGGAATGTCCCATCCCTCCTCCCCAAGAGAGACTGGTGGGGTAAAACCCTCAAGACTTGTGCCCCTTTCTTGTACCAATACTCGTGGCTGTAATTCTTTATTCCTGTGGTTGTCTTTACAGATTTTGGGGTTTTATACAACAATATTTGTGATGGCTCTGTACAACCTGAGACTTGTGTCAATTTATTATTGGGTTTTAAAATGTAAACTAGCAGTTTTACATGTTTACCACGGCTTCTGGGGAGTATTTTTGTCCCGGGGTTTTAAACCACCAAATGTAAAGAACTGAAAAATGTAAATAAAGATCTCCTTTTTTTTTTTTTTTTTTTTTTTTTAATAC
>VXBL01003726.1:561805-600825 GCA_013400195.1 Aramus guarauna | reverse complement strand
GGTGTGTGTGTGGGGGGGGCCCGCCGCGGCTGCAGCCTCCGGCTTTCTAGGAAACGGCGGCCGAGACGGGGCTGCGGGGGGAGGCGGGGGAGTCGCCTTTGGAGAGGAAACCCCTGAGTGTTACCTCAGAAAACTCTCCGAGTTTCCTCAGGGGCCGAGCGGCCCGGGACCGCAGCTCGACTGCCCTTTGCTCAGCCCGGGCTGGCTCTCCGGCTTTTCCCTCGGGGCGGTAGTAGGCCCGGAAACCGCCCGAGGTCCTCGGCCGAGCAGAAGAAGTCGGCCTGGTTGGCGAGCCGAGGGGGGCCGGAGGGCGAGGGGGCGGCTGCGGTCCCGCTCTGCGGCGGCCGGAGGGGCAGCAGCTCCTTGTCGGGGATCGCCAGCCGGCCCGGACACTGCGGGGGTGCCGGCAGCCACGGCGGGTTGTGCCCGGTGCCGGTGAACGCACGGAGGTTTGAGGAGATAACGGGGCCGCCGCCAAAATCCCCAAAGAAAATGAAGTTTGGCGTGTAATGACAATTAGCTGTAATTAGCCGGATCTGTAAATGTCCCCAAAGAGCACAACAGCTCGCCTACCCCGTAAAATTACGCGAGTGGCACACGGAGCTGAAATACCTGTTGTGCTGGGGGAGCGTCTTTGTGCCAGACTGAAACTTTTCCCCTTGTTTCGTTAAAGCGTATAAACTTTTTGTAAGTGTTTGCCCTCAGGTAAACGCTAGATTGCAGTGTGCAGGCTGCTGAGCCTTCACGCGCACCAAGAGAGCACCAAGATAATAAGAGGGGTGTAAGAGGTGTATGTTCACGCACAGACTACCTCGGAGCTGGAGATGAGCCGATGCTCCGTCCCTGCAGCCGGGTGCAGTTACCAACCAGCATCTCCCCGCTGCTGGGTTACGCCTCGCCCTTTGGCTGCGACGGGCTGCGCTGCAGCCGTTCCCGGCTTTCCGACTGAAATACCACGTTCCGAGGGCTGTGCTGCCTTGTGCAGGATGAAGTTTGTAGCACGGCCACGCAGGTGGCAACAGCAGCGCTTTTTGAAGCGCTTGCAAAGACAGATCGAATTTATTACTCGGGCGAGATTCCTGTCATCTTTGGTGGGAGTTTTGTCGAAGGTTTTCCTTATGCTTTTCTGTTCCATCACCACTGCATCTCAAGGCCTGATCCTGCTGCCCTTCCCTTGTGCTTTTGAAGAGGATCAGGTGTTAATCCTGCCTGTGATAGAGGAATCAGCCCTCAGGTGCTTCTGTGACTCCGTGGTCTGGTTTCGCCTTCAGCTACCTGGGTGTGATTCAGGAGGATGGCATGGCTGTAACTGGGGCAGGAGGTGGCTCATAACTCATCAGTTCTCGATGCACAGGTTAGTCGTAATGTTACAGATGCACACCTTTTATTTTGGGAAGCATCTCCCAGGAGTCCTGGCTGGGTCCGCTCTGTAGGCAGAGTATTAAGAAACATTGCGCTTAGAATTAGGCTTAATATCCACAGATGTTGCCATGGATTATGGGGAGGGAAGGGTGACTCATTTGGAGTTTAATTCCTCCCCTCCCCCATAAACTCAGTTAAATCTGAGGCCAGATCTGCTTTTGCTTATACCCCTCTGAGGCCAGAGGGGAGGAAGTTGGTACAAATCAGGCTGAAATTTAAAGACCAGAGGAGATGCTCTTTGCTTCCCCAGGGCTGGTGGGGGACAGCAAGGACTAACATCCCACAACCATGGTGTTCTGCCATGCGCAAGATGGAGCAGAGACGAGCGATTATTTCACTTGGTCAAGAGAGGTGCAGAGGTGTGTTCCTGGGAGGAGAGATTTGCTGTGAGCAAAGAGCTGGGTGGGAGCAGGAGGGTTGGAAGAGTGCTGCATGTCTCCAGGGAGCGTCCGCACCGCCTCTGCAGACAAAGTTGTTGGCAGTCAGTTCACTCAAGACAAAAGTTTCCAGTATAGAATAGCTCCTCGCCAAATCTTAGGGAGTGAGGGAAAATCTTTAGCACCAAGATCTTCGTGTCTTCTGAGCTCTGAACTTCGGTGGTTATTTATTCTCTTCTGGCTGCTTTACCCAGAGGCTGCCCCAAGCACACAGTGCTTTGGGAAACGGTTGAGCTGCCAGGTAAGTAGCAGTGCTGCAGTCAGGTGCAACAACCACGTCACTGCAGAGAAGACTGGGTTTGCTACTGGTTTTCTTCACCAGGTTTCTTACATTCAGTCCGGTTTTGGTGCTTTTACTTATTTTTAGACCTACTGTGAATGCAGTGCTAAAGATTAAAGTTTAAGGAATTGAGTTTGTCTTGCTCAGCTAGTTTTGTGATAGTGCAGGTTCATTGAATTTGATGCTGCTACTCCAGTTTGCATCAGTTTAGTGAGGAGAATCACCTGACCTTGTGTTTGTGTGTTTCCTAAAATGATCGTTTGGTGTGAGCTTGAAAAGGGAGGTTTTGAGCCACGATGCTTTTCCTCAGGCTCGATGCTTTTCCTCCGGCTCGTGCTAACCTCAGGAAGGCTGGTGCCTGCATGCTAAGCAGGAAGTACGGTGTGTGTGTGGCTTTGAATGAAGTGGTTCTCTTCAGAAGTCACACTGCATTTTTCATCCTTTTTTTTTCCTCCTATCTGTTCTGATCTGTAACATCTTTTTTTTTTCTGGAGATGCAGCTTTGATCTTTAAAGTGAAGAGACGGTGTGCAAGCCACATAGAGGACAGATTTCCTCACTGCTCAGCACCCTCAGCTGAGGCCGGATCTCTGACGAGTTCAGCACCCAGCAGCTCCCCACGTTTTAAAGGCGAGGACTTAACAGGCTGAGCAGTTTCGCAAATCAGGCTCACGGTGCTAAGGCTTTGCCCTGGCTTTGATCCTTGCTCTCATCCCCTCCGCCAGCTGGTGCCGGGAGCTCTGTAGGCAGCCCTCCGCCTGTTCAATGAACTCCCTACTGGATTAAGGGGCAACATTCACTCATGTCAAAGCGCTTCCTATTCACTGGTCCCTGGCTGGAAGGAGGTTGCTGTAATAGGCCACCGAGTGCAGGAGTGATAATAGGAAAAGCCAGGACCTAATGAGCAGTGCCTTTGAGCAGTCGGCACGTAGATGATTTCTTCAGTTTCCCACTTTCTGTTTTGCAGGTGACGTGAAATCCAGTGCTCCTTTCAGGCCTGCCCTGCCCTTCCTCCTCTCTCATTTACTCCTGCCAGCTGGTATTGCAAGTGAGGAGAGGGCTTTGCTTTCCCAGGGTTGTTGCTTTTAATACGGAGCCTGTCTCAGTAAGCTACATCAGGAAAACTTGGTGCCTTTTAAACCCCATCATCTTTTCTCCTTTATGAGCTGTCTGCAAGCCGGCATGTTTTGATGGCTGTCTTCCTCGGTCTGCTTAGTGCAGTGAGGTACGTTGATACTACGTTGACATGAACACAGGAAAAAGGTGTGTGTTTCCAGTTGTTGTGTTAGATTTCTTCTGGAGTACCAGCCTTAACACAGTTTTCAACAACTTAGCTGCATCTTTGTACGAAGAAAGGAGGTTTTTTCCCCTCTCTGATACTAAACTCCCCCAGTAAGGAGAGTTTTTAACTTTATCAGTTAGGGGCTTTGGCACAAGGGTTACTTTATTAACTTGTTAAAATTGTACACTGCCCTGCCCGTGACAAAATTTTACCCTGTGTCAAATGGATGCTAACGTGGAGGGTGGATTTAGGTTAGATATCGGGAAGAAATCCTTCCCTGTGAGGGTGCTGAGGCCCTGGCCCAGGGTGCCCCGAGAAGCTGTGGCTGCCCCTGGCTCCCTGGCAGTGTTCAAGGCCAGGTTGGATGGGGCTTTGGGCAACCTGGGCTAGTGGAGGGTGTCCCTGCCCATGGCAGGGGTGGGACTGGAGGGGCTGTGAGGTCCCTCCCAACCCAAACCAGGCTGGGATTCTGTGATTTCTTTTCCTAATGTGAATTCTCACATGCTGATCAAGCCACGGGCTAGCAAAGACTGCTTGGGAACTCATCCTTTTCTTCCAAGGCAAACTTTAATAACAGAATGGGCAAATATGACTTCTGAAGTTTTAAGAAAGCTGTAAAAGTGCCCTTCAGTTGTGTTAAGCTGATGTGGCTGAGCCAACGTGACTAAAGAAGGCGTCTGAAGAACGTTTTGTCAGCGAAGGCAGAATCAAAGGCCTGGTTTATACTTAATAAAAAAGCTCTTCCAGTTTAATTATGCTGGCTGGAGAGGATGATTTTTCATTTTTCCTTGTTGAAATAGTCATACTAATAAAAGTCCTTGCTGTGTATGTGGCTGAATTAGTGTAGAGGTGATTTTAGACCAGGGCAGCTTATTTTTTGCTTTCCAAAGCAAAGGCTTGGTCTACATTTGAGAAGTTTTGCCGACTTAGTTATCTGTCCACGAATGCAAAGAAATTGCTCTCCCCTCCACCATAGCTGTGTCAGCAGAAGTTCAGGTAGAGATGCAATTACCAGCAAAAACCCCGACAAAACCAAGAAAAACAAACAGCTTTTCCATGGAGGGAACTGATTCGAGCTGTGCTGGCAGATAGAGCTGGATGGGCACTCACCTTGCAAACAGCTGTGCCAGCTGATGGAGGCATTAGCATCCCTCAGCGGTTCATTGCCGCTAGCGGAGAGCGACGTACCGGTACTCTGGGGTATCACGCTTCCAAAGGTGCATGAGAGCAGCTGATATCGAAATGATTAGGGACTGATACTGTTGTGTTGCCACTGATCTGAAACGTTAATCTGGGGCCTTGGTCTTTATCAGCTTGCCTGGTATTTTGTGATCTGTCTCTTCCCCTCCTGAAGCTGGGGCAACGCTGCCTGTGCGGCTTCTCCGCACCAGAAGCGGGGCTGCGGAGGGGATGGCAGTAAGCTGTATTCCTCTTGCTTTACCCTAGCAAAGTGCTTGAAGCAGAGCTGGTGCCTGTGATTTGGATCATTGTGTCCCAGAAAAGGAGGAGGTGAAAGTGAGTTATGTTTCATGCAGGACTGAGAGGTTCAAGGGGTCTCTTCTGAGTGCTTGCAGACAAGTTTTGCTGGTGATTTCCCCCTCCTTGACTGTTGTGGAAGCCAAAAGTCACTGGTGAAAGGCTCACCTAGCTGTCTGTGTCTCAGATGGATTAGGGAGAAGTTGTGTGAGTCCGTCCTCCCTCAGTGTGTGGGCAAACATGTCCCGTCGGTGATGGCAGGTGACTGGTTGAAGTGGTAAAGTAAATCTGATGGGGAGTGGAAGAGTGCTGGTTTAGCTTGACTGCCAAGCTCTGTGAAATGCATAATAAACCCAGAATAAACTGTACTTACAAAAGTGCTTGATGCTGGTATTGCTGCATCTAAAATAGAAAGGCTTCCCTGCTTTTAATTCAGAGTTTCTAGCCTAGGCAAAGTATCGAGGACATCCAGGGTATCTTCTTTTCAAGCAGGAAACGTTCTTCCAAGAGGATTCCTGTTTCCTTGGTGCTCAGCCTGATCCCCACCGCTGTCTTGCTGTCTGCCTCCACACCAGCTCGTTTTGCCCGAGTTTACATTTAAGATAGTTTGGCTCCACGGAGGAGTCACTGTTCAAACACGCTGCCTGACATAAACTGCAGGCAGCTGCTGAGCAAGGTGAGCCGACGCGGTGTAGGGCTGAGCTACTTGTGTGTGCAAGGGACTGGCTTGGGGTGGAGGTGGGCTATTAAATACTAAATCCATCCTTTTTAGTGTCATAGCTCCTCAAGGGAGAGCTCTCTGAGGCAGCGGTGAGCAGTGTCAGTTTAGGACAGGGAGATGGTGAGTGGGACAGACTGGTAGAGCAGAAAATTCAGGTCCATTTCTGTTTGCATACGGCTAATCATCCTGCAGAGACAGCACGCGGGAGAGGCAGGAAATTTGCAGGTGGTGCAGCTGGGGAGGAAGTAAATACAACCAAGCTGACATGGATAAACTCAAAATAAAGCCAGGTAAGTGACTTATTCCATTTGTTACAGGGAAATGTAAAATCATGCAAACAGGGATAAAAATAATCAAAGTGATTATAGCTTCTTGGGTCAGCTTGGGTGACCCAGGAGATGGTTAGGAGCGTGCTGTGGCAACAGCAGAGAACTGGGAACTAAGGAAATGGAGGTGACTGGAGATAATAGTGGTGCCCAAAGACTACGCGGCAGTGAAGCCCAGGAGGCTTGTGATGCTGCAGAAAAACACGCCTGCTTGTGCTTGCCTTGTTGCCAAAAAGAAGAGGAAGGTGGTGCTTATTCCTTCTGAGAACGGAGGGCAGCCAGGATGGATCTGACGGCTTGAGCCATCCGTAGAGCTGAAGGGAACACGGCATGCGAGCTCGGGCACCTCTGTGGAGACAGAATTGCAGTCCAGGTGTCTGAACTGAAGTGTGCTGTGCTTTGGCCTTGGTTAGGTTAAGAGAAAAAGTCTATGTGTTGTTCAGAGTGCTACTTCAGCTTTTTAATTAATTTTAGAACTCAAGTGTAGGTGTGGACAGATGTATTCTAGCATGTTAACTGGCAAAAGGGAACCCTGGTCTCCCCCGGACTATTGGCCGTGACCTGCTGATGCATTTGAATACAGCCCTGAGGGCTGTGAAAAAATTTTTTTATTTTCTTCCTCCTTTTCCTTTTTAAGTGTGAGTTTCTGGATTCTTGAGAATCTCAGCTACCTTCTTCCTCTCCAGTCACACATTGCTAGTCCTTTCAGTTTTAAAGAAAGTTTTTAATAGGTAATTTCTCCCAAAAGCTCAAAGGCAGAAGGCAAACTACCCATTTATATTTTTTTTTTTTCCAACTTCAGTGGTAGTTGGGGATGTTTCATACAGCTGACCCAGAGCATTCAGAAGCTATAGTCAGGTTCTCTCAAAAACCATAATATTGGTTCAAGAAGTGGGAAATTAAACATGCACATGGTAGAAGACTTAGAAGGGGTTAATGGGTTTCAAAATTACAAACTTCATCCAGCAGTTGATTTGGGAACTGAAAGTCTGCTGCGATATCAGGAGGTAGTTATTGAAACGTGACGTTAGTCGGTGTCTGGTGAATGGAAATACCCAAAGGCCTTTGACTTCAAAGCCATGCCCTGCCTCCAAGCTGACTGAAGGTTTTGATGCTGTGTTAGCTCAGCCCAGGTGTGAGCAGCTGGGCAGCAAAGCCATGTGTAGTTTTTATTATTTCTTCCCTGTCGTTTAATTTATCCTCTCTTGATTATCTCAGTTCCTGGGGTGTTACCCAAGGCATGTTTTTATGCTGCCCTTGGCTGAAGTTCATTCCCTGGGAGTTTTGCTTTAGGTGCGTGGAAGGGACTTGAGGGAAGGCGCAGGAGGCTGGCAGTGCTGCGCAGCTTGTGTCGGCTCTGCATGCCTTGCATTTTTGGGTCCTGAGGAATTAAATTAGGTTTTTTGATGCATTTCTTATGGCCATGGGAGTAGGTAGCAAATTTACACTCTGTCAAACGTGGTTTTATCAGTGTAAAGAAGAGAGTATCAGTATTCGGGAGATGAAAGCATTAGCAGTCAGGCTGTGAGCTGGGTTATATGATTCCATCTAGTATCCTGTTGGCCTGCAAGTTTGAACATAAACCTCCAGATTATGAGAACATAAAGCATGAGTCTAAATATTTTATTAATTGAGGAGCATTATTAATATTTGATAGATTAAATCAACACCCAGAAGGCTTTGCAAAAAGCACCACTGCTGAACGGGTAACCAAGACATTAGGTGTTTTTAATTGCAAACTTGTTAGTCTAGCTTTTGTCAACTCTTCAGTTTTAAAAGTTGAGGATCCGTGAATTTCATACATTTGAAATCCTGTTGTTCTTTGGATTAGGAAGAGTATTTTCTAGTACTGTCAAGGATGCATTGTTTCAAATTGGTGCTTTAATGTCTCCTTTTTTTATGCAAAGATGATTATAAGCAGGTGTCCTGTAGGACCCGGAGACATCATCTGGCATATTTAACCTTTTTTACCATATTTTGAGGAGAAATAACAAATGTTCCTTTAAAGATGGCCTTTGGATGAGATGTAATATTTACTCTTGCTGTAGTGCCAGATCCTGTAGCTTTCAGAGCGTGCGTGGAGAGGCGAGGTGAAGAGCCATGCTGTCTTTTAATCAACTTCTCCCTCTACCAGGGAGACGCCACCAGTGAGCAAACAAACTGCTACTGAGCACGTTTGCCGAAGATTCGTCTGCTTTGACTTTTGAGAATTTACAGTGGGGAGAGGTTAGCACAGCCTCCGGCTAGCATCGTTTGAAAAGGCCAACGAGGGGGGATCATATTCTGTCTTGGTTATTTCCAATGTGTCTTCCAGTCACTGCAAGTTGCATTTTCTATTTTTTTTCTTTCAGATTTAGACCAGGTGTCTGTCACACACAGTGCACTCCGTGCTGAACTCCCACATTTTTGGAATTTCTTTGTCTGCAAATTTTATAGTCTCCTTCCGTACTGAAAGCCCCCTTCATACTAGCGATATGGTTCTGTTCTTGGGTTTCTAAGAGTTTAGCACCTTTCCACATGCAGCTCTATGTTGATAGCACGTCGGTCTTAATCATTTATGGCTTTTATTAAAAACTGATTGGTTTGATATCTTCTCAAATCCGTGCCTCTAGACTATCCTCATGGAGGCTGTTTTATAGACATAATTTATCTTCTGCCCCTGTGTGACAGCAGACTAAAATTTTACCTACTGCTGCGGATGCCAATGCTGGTGCTTTATGCAATTACATGATGCATGTTATATTGCTGTTTGTCTTGGAGTTGTGGCTCGAGGCTGCCGTCAGCAATGCCATAGGACACAAAGATCCTCCTCGCCCCCAGCCAGCGTGCGGGCTTAAATACAGCGTGATCCCAGAGGCAGCCTGGCTGCGGAGGAGGTCGGGAGGTGATGAGGAATGAGGGTGATTTGTCAGGTCCGAGGTTTGGCTAGCGCTAGGAAGTTTTACCAGCCAACTTGCCTTTCTTCACCGGGCCTTTGTTTCCAGGCACGCTTCTGATGAAAGGCAGAAACGGCAGCTCCTCCATTGGCTGCAGGAAACCACCTCCCCATGCAGCACATGCGCTGCGGCCGAGTGCCAGTGTGGCAGAGCTGCGTTGGCAGCTGCGAGCCCCAGGCTCTTACTCCGGGGGTGTTGGCTCCTGCCAAAACAGCCTCCTGCAGCGGGGAGGCAGCACGGAGGGAAAACAGCTGGGAGAGGGGGTTTCCATTATCCGCCTTGAAATGCACCTAGCCCAGACATCCGGCGGCACACCAGTTCCAGCCCGCGGTGCCTCTTTGCTCGGCGAGGGCAGGCAGGCCCCAAGGAAATGGCTCAGAGGTTCTGGGTGAGGACTAGGGAGGTTTGATACGGTTCGCCCCCCCAACGTGCTTGTGATCCAGCAGCACGGCGGTGTCAGCAGCGTGAAGCCGATGCAGGCTCTGTCAGCAGAGCCGTGTATTTTGCAGCTGTGGCCAGAGAGCCGATTGCAGGAGGCCCCGTTGGCTGTGTATTTATACATTGGATGCCCAGGGATAGTCTAAATTCTTCTTTAAATGACAAAAACTCCACAAGTGGAAGTTGGTGTGGAGCTGCCAAGAGCTGCTCCTGATGCAACAGTGTCTGCTTTTAAAGAGAAATGTAAATGGTGACACGAGGCCCTGTGGTTTCTGCATGCATTCCCTGATGAGTCAGATATCTTAGCTTGCACTGGGATGGTAATGCTGATGCAGTTGCTGATTGCTGCCAAAGCAAGGCGTCCACACAAGGAGATTAGACAACAGTCCTTTTCCCTGCTGGGTGCTCGTTAACATTTTCTTGCTGATGTATTATTAATTAAGCTAATTTTTATTGCCCTGTAAGTGTAGATGGTGCTGCTTTGCAAGCACAGAACGTAACCTGCTTGTTTCCCAGAGTTTCTGAAGTATGCGTTGTGCCATGTGCAAAACGAGAGTGTTGGAAAAACTGACGGTGAGGTTAAATATTGAAGTAAGGTAAATCTCTGGGTTTTGTTTTCTTTTTCTTCTCTTACTTAGCAGATGCCCAGCTTCATGGCTGACTGGAGCTGGTGAATATGGAACTGTATGAGCAGATAACTAAGGACCTGTAAATGCCCTGTATGCAGAATTAGCGCAGACAGATAATAGGATTTAAGTGCAAGGAGAGTTTGCAAAGTTGACCCTCCATGAGACAGTAGATTGCATAGACTAGAGTATTACATTAAAGAGAGTCTTGGGACCTGATCCAAAACCACAGAAATTCGGAGGGCTTTGCCATCAGCTTCAGTGAGAGCGGCTTGCTTGCAGTGTACCCAAGCAATGGGGCAGTCAGCAATTTAAACAAAAACATTTAAAGAACTGTCCAAGCAAGGCTGGTTGGCAGAGTCTGATTATGAGATTTAGAATTTGTCCCTGCTGAAAAGCTGCTGTGCCCAAGATGACTTTGTAGTCTTGTTAAAATGCCAATTAATTGAAATTTTACTAATTGGCATGGCATCGCCATTGTGATGCTTTGTCTACTGCAAATGCAGCGTCCTTGCTGTTAGCAGCCTGCGTGCCTTAAAGGTGCAGCCGTGTGCTGCCGGTGCCAGCGTATCTGCAGGAGAAAGGGTGCGCTGCCGTCTCTGAATTTGCTATTTCAGATCGGTTTGGGATCTGTGTGTTTGGAAGTCCCTTGAGTCTGCTGAGATTAGGTGTGTGGATCTGTACAGGGTTTGCTTTCTTGTGAGGTCTGCGAGGTGGCCTCTTCATCCTAGCACATCCCTCGGTCCCTTTTGTGCTGGTAGCATCCCCCAGCATGAGGCTCCCACCCTTGAACGGCCCAGTTGAACACCATGGCTGGGTTCTGCTCTCCAGGCCTTGTCCCTGGGACAGGCTGGTTGATGTTTTGTTCCCTGTGATGCTTTCGTAATATTTTTACAAAGTTATAAGGCTTGACTTGGTGCTAGAAGCCTTTAACTGGGTGTGTTGTAGAAATGTAGAATGCTAATATTTAAATGTACAGTTTATCTTCACTGGGTAAGATACAGCAAGTTATGTACGTCAAACTGTTCACTATTTTATATGCTCTGGTTTCTGTGCTCTGGTTTCTGGCTTCACTTCTTGAGATCATGGGCGGTGCTGATTAAGAGAAATAGAAAGCTTCTTGTAGAAGCACTTCGTAACATATTTGTGATCAAAGCTAGTATGACTCCAAATGTCCAGCACCTCTTCTTTGGACTTCTGATAGCAACATTGGACTTTGTCTTGACAATGTGATCTGTAGTTCTCTTATTGCATTCTTGAATTAGGCTCATGTATCCTATTCCAGCCTATGCAATTAGTAACAAGCCTATGTAATTATAGCATCTACTGTACAGCCCTTCTGTGCCCCTTGCTAGGAAAGATCAACTTTTAAAAAATAAATCCACTTCGATAACCTGTCACTGACTTTTCTAAAGCAAAACATTGAGTAGAAAAGTGTCACTTGGGCAACCTTCCCTGTTGGTTTGTCTCCATCTGTTTTTTTGTCATGGTTTTCAAAGAGCGAAGTGGTTGCAGCTGGAGGTTCAGGCCTAGTTTCACAGTGCAGGTAAGTGGGGGAAAGCAGAGAGGGGACTAAAAGGGCTGGAGCTCCCCATCCGCATCCTCTGCCGTGGGCTGTGTCACGGCCACGCAGCCGAGGAGTGCCCATCACCGGTGCCGGTTCCTCCCAGCCACAGTCTGGCTGTGGTTGCATCTGACCTTGCAAAAGCACTGGGAAAAGCTCTTCTCTGTTGGTTGCTTCAGCCTTTTTATTTTTTTGAATGAGAAAAAGCCCTTAATATTTTGGCAGGAATTCACAATGCTTTCTTTTATTCTGTGTGTGACAAAACCATGTGGTTACAGTCTCTTGCTCAGCCTGGGTAGGATCCACTCCTTCGTGGACTGCCATCAAGTTCAAGGCATATCTTAAATCCTACTTAAACCTCAGTCTCTGGCAGATCCGCTTTGTTTGGCTCTGGGCACAAGAGTGGGAAGGAGTGTGTAATATTGAGTACTAGAAGTTAAATTGCATGGAAGGAAAATCAACCAGTATTGTTTTTTCACTGCATTATCAGAGCTTTGTGAAGGTTTGGCCAATGCAGGCTGCAGTTTCTGTTAGCTGTAAATACCCCTGCGTCTTACATCACCAGAGGAGTACAGGCAGGAGGAAAGGGTTTCCTGCCTCTGCCAGATGATATTACCAGTTCTTGGGGTTTTCAGCCATGCATGTCTCAACAGATTGCTCTTTCAGCATTGTTGTCTGGGGACTGTTAGACGTAGGCCACCACTGCAAATGAATTTCCAAGAATACAGTAATTTCCCCTCTCTACAGGAATACGTGAATCAAAAATTCTGTTGTTATCCGTGTGAATTCAGAGGCTGTTTTCCCAAGCTTAGTTTTAGAGCTAATCTTCACGCAGACGCTGCCATTATCTTGGTGATGCATCCCCTCCTCTTAACTCACCAGCTGCACTGGGGTATTATGCATGCTTGTCTCTCTTGACATGGGAATGCTGTATCGCATTGCTGCCTTCTGGGCTGCGCAGCATATGGGAGGACTAGTTAAAATCTCTATCTCTTCTACTAGATCCTGTGAGTTGCTTATGTGACGACATCAGCTTCTCCAGCGATGTGGTGCCTAAAATCAAATAAAACCCTTTTCCTGTCCTGACGGCCCCCCATGAGTGTACCAAGTGGTCTACCAGTGGTGTAGGTTGTTTACACGAATGCAGCTTGATGTGGGAATGAGCCCATGGTGCCTCTTGCAATGGTACGTTGCAGATCCAAATCAGACAGAAGAGGAGCACAACTGTGCGCTGCTGAGTGCTCTGCTCTGTAATTACATAACGTGGCTAGACAGGTAGGTTTTGATCTTGCAAACATTTACACATCTGAGTAATAATTACTAATATGCCATAGTATTCAGCGTTACAGGGAGAGCTGTTCATCGGTGACATAATGGCTCGGATGCTAGCTGTGCCTTGGATATAGGGTTGCACGTCTAAGCCCTAGATGTGTGGGTAGGCGTGAGCCATGCCTTCACCTAGGAATGCTTCCTGCGTAAGGCTATGCAAGTGTCTTGTACTGCTTGAGTGTGGATGCAGTTTTGCTGGCAAAATAAGCCTTCTGGAGTGAAGCAAGCTACTTCCATGGCAGAAAGTCCTCTTGGCTAAGGGCTCCCGCAGAGGTGGGTTCGTCAGAGCCCTCCTCAGCAGAGAAGCCAGGAAGTAGGAGATGATGGTGGGGTGTTTTTAGACAGCAGTCGCAGGTTTTCAGCCGTTGAATTTGTAGAAATAACTGCTGACAGGAGGATCATGGCAGTTCCTTTGCATGTTGAAAGCTATGACTGTTAATTAAGACTCTACTCTGAGAGCTCATTTACATATAGTTCTTAGCATATATAGACTGAACCTCTACAAATCCCAGTAAGACAGTTAAAGTTAGCACTTCTGTATTGGTATAGCTAATTTGTGTGAAGACACGGGGCTTAGCCGTGTTGATATAAGCACATTTACACTGGTGTAAGTGTGGCTGTGCTCCACATCATGTAAGCGTGTTGGCCAAAGTCATATTGAGAGAAGTGCGTTTGTGTTGGTATAACTTTGAATCTGCTTTGAATTGTCTCGACAGAACTATCGTGCTATAAGGGATGCCTCTATCAGGGAATACTAAAAAGATGCAAAAATTGTGGGTGGACCAGTAATCAGGTCCTTGAATTAATTTACTTTTTTTTTTTTTTACATTATACTATTTCAGTGTGTGTATTTCTCTGTGTTTGGGGTTTAGTGGGGGGTTTTTGTTGGTTGTTTTTTTTTTTTTTTAATAAGTCAAATGGGGAACAAACTATTTTGGAAACATGCAAATGAAATGCTGGCACGTAGATGCCAGTTGAGGTGAGGCTGGACACATCCCACTGCTCGTTTGCATGCCATGTGGAATGTGTGCTGTTGAGCAAAACAATGGAAGGCTCCCAGCGTGGAGGAGGCAATGATTGTCCCAGAGTTGTGAGCGGGCTCACCAGGAGGCATCTGAGCATTGATACCTGGCTGTTTTGGAAGCTTACAGTCACAGTCTTGTGCTATCAGGGCCTTTGGATTAAGTTGCAGCAAAATCCCTTAGTTTTCCCGAGCTCTGGATTCTCACCGTGCGTTATGGCAGGCTGGAGAGCATGGGGCTTGGCCATCTGTTCCCAGAGCAAGGCAGTCTCCCGGTGCTGTGATCCTCAGCAGTTCATGTAACTTCTCCACCTTTGAATTTTAATCCAGAGAAATAATGTTGATCCTCTTCGCTGCTTGGTTTGTAACCTGTACAGGTGTTCCATGCTGGAGGTGAGGCCAGCTCAGAGCCAGGCTTATTTCCTTGAAGCTGGTACTGCCTTTGCTAGCCATCATACTCATTTTCATAAGCCACCAGGAGAATTTCTGTCTTCGTCAGCATCTTTAAACCATTTTCTTAAGCTTAAAAAAAAATAATATATATATATATTTTTGGCTTTCATATTTAAAGCCAGACGCCTCCAGAACTTCCTCTCTGTTACTTCTCCTTAGTTTGTCCAAGTGGTTTTTAATCCTGTGCCAACAGGGTGTAAATGTCTATATAGCAAATATGACTACTGCAGGTGGCTTGCTTTTCTTAGCCACCTCTCAGAGCCCTCTGAAGGGAGTTGGCAGACCAAAGGTTGAAAGCCACTGGTATAGGTGATAGGAGGACCAGGTGCAGAGGGAGAGTTTCTGCTAACACTTCTAAATGAAAAAGGACCCCCTTAAACAGTGTTTGTTTATCTTGAGAGACAAATCAGAGTTAGTCAGATCCTTGCAACCAGCGTGGGGCAAAATGAATCCACGTGCACGTGAAGTACGAGGATCTGAGCTCTTCCAAGTTCTCCAGTATCAAAACTGGTGCTGCAGACAGTGTGATGCAGCAAACATAAACCACTATGGATTGATTTTGACAGTGGGCTGCAATCACACAGAAGCCTGCTGTTTACTCTCCTCCCCCTCCTCATACTCCCGTGGGTAATATTTACAATTAGGGCACTGTGCACACGTCTTTGGTGTAGTGTCTCCATGCTGAAGGTGCTAGAAGGGCAAAGCAAAGTCCCTGAACCAGTCTTCTTCGAGGATTATTTTCTAAAGCTTCCATATTCATTGCAACCACGTGGGCCACTCTGATAAGCCATGAAAAGTGCCTGGAATACAGTGCGATCCCATTAAGAGACTAATTTTGTCTACCCTTACCAATGAACTTCTGGAATTTAACTTAGACTGGATTTGTCCAGTGAGAGGTGCGCTGACCGGGTCTCCTCCTGCAAAGGCAACCTGCTAGACATGCAAGCAGGGATTTACTTTGCCTTTATGGAAAAATCTGCCTCTAATTCCTGCCTCTCTGCACCAAGGTCAGCCGTGAGGTCTCGGGCTGCAATGGCATGTTCATGCTGGGCACGAAATAATGGATCGTGAATGGGAGTAATGGCTTGGTCGGTCATGGGGCTCCTCATAAGAAGCAGACATGGGTCTGAGCTGTTGTAATTTCTTACTGAGATGATGCGCTTGCTAAATTATTGTTCTGCTCACCAAAAGTATTGGAGATGGCAGTTCCCTGCTCTGAGAGAGGTGTGTTGGTCTCATTTTACATTCTTGCTATCTCCTTGATAACATCCTTGGTGAGACCGTGGAGCCCTTTTGTCCTTGCTCCAGTTTCTAGCATTTGCTGCTCTGGCAACACTTTCAGACCCAAAGCACTGGGATCCTGGTGCTGACACAACGCTACGGTTTAAAAGAAGGAAGCAGAGCACAACAGATGATCACCAGCTTTTGTATGAAATGATCATGCCTTGAGAGGGGAAGGATGAATGGCAGGTTGTAATATCTTGTTGTCTTGGAACTGGGATTGTTTTCATGGTAGGAGATGAGAAATAGTCTTGTGTTACTGCCGCATTTATGTTTTGTAATGTTGCTGTATTATTTTCCTTTTGCGGAGCGGGGATGATGACAACACAGGTTAGCTGAGGCCGTGCATCCATTGAAGCCAGGCCAATAGCAGGCAGCATGGTTGCTCTCTTTTGTGGCGAAATAAATAGCTGTTTCAGTGGTCAGCAACTCCAGCAGTTGTGCAGGCTTCTCTTTAGAGCTGTGCTACCATTAGACTGTCTTTACAGCGTGGATGCGCTGACCTGCCCTTCAGCTGTACATCTGGAGGGGAAGAGAAAAAGGGCACGGTAATTTATACCGGAAAAATGCAGGTATTGTGTGAAAATAATTCTGGTAGGCTGCAAAACTCAGGGGCCCGCTGTTGCTCTGCAGTGTGGTTTGTGGGATCCTGTCAGCTGGTTTGGCATTTTGTGGCTTTACTATAAATGGTGATAGCGATACAGTATTATGCGTTAACACTTTTTTTTTTTTCCTTCTGAGTGCTCTTCCATGCTTTGCCACGATGTTGCAGACTAGACTGACAGTGTAAAAGCCACCTGCAGATGCTCTGTGGGTAAGAAGAAGAGAAATCCTTTTCAGATTTTGGGCATACATTCCCACAGCTTCCTGCTGTCCCAGCCACTGATGACACAAAGAACCAAGTGCGCTGTACGTAGCTAGAGGTGAAAACCTCAGTTTGCTCCTCCACAAGAAGTCTGACCCAACTGGCGAGTACAATTGAAGTAATTCATTATCTGCTGCCTTTCACCTGACCATCCCTCCCAGACTTCTGAAAGGTGTTGAAGACTGAGGACATTTAGACCACGTGCTCAGATGGGCCTGCATTTTGTGGCAAGTGGAGTGTGAAGAGTGAGTGCCAGCTGCGCTTCCAGTGGGTCGCCCATTTTTGTTTAGATAGAGGGCTCAAAATCTTATTTTTTCAAGCTAGTGTGAATGGAGATGCTCAGTCTGTGAGATTCAGTCATCATTATACAAATATGTTTCTGCCTGGGACCAGTGGTCATGTCAAAGAAAGCAAGAAGCCTCTGTGTTTGTTGGGTGCTGCTGGTCCCCCCACACTTAGAGATACCACTTTCCCGAGTCATGTCACTCCCTCCTCTTGGTTTTCTTCTGTACTTGGCATTGTTCAGACCCCTGGCAGCCTGCCTAGATGAGGTCGCAGCTACACTGCGGTATGTTGGTGAAGCTGCCCTGAGCCTGATAAAGCTGGGACACTTCTGCAGCGTGAGCAGAAAGCTTCATGGACTCTGAGGGTCTTGGATTTACTGTGCTTGTGCAGCTTGTTGGTACCTTGTGTACCTCCACCTGTGCCAGGGGTAACACCTGATGTGGAGGATACAGCATCCTGTAGGCCACCTACCTCCTCTAGCAGCAAAAGCGGAATTATTTAAGTATTGCTCTGTTCTGCTGGTACTTTTAGGCTGTTTCCATGACTTCTGCGAGAACTCATGGATAATGAGACAAGGTACTGGGGTTTCTAGGTTCTGCAGCACTACATAGATGGTTGCCGTTGCACCAGGCTTGTATTCGAACTGCAAATTATATAGGCAATTCTTAGCTCTTTTCATACAAATGAGTCTTTAAAGGGAGTCTGCACTGGGAGTAAAAAGTGCCTACATGAGTTTTTGGCAAGGCTGATTTTCATCTCTGTTGCACTGTGTTGGCACCACTGGACTTAACAGCATCGCCTCTGGGTCAGACCAAAATGCATGAGGAGCCTTGTATCACGTTTAGTCCATGAAAGAGCAAGGAAGTGCGGTACCTAGGATGGAGTGATTAATTGCATACCCGAGGTATAGAGGTCACAGCAGGGATATTAGAAAGGTGCCACCAATTTACTGTCACAGTGTCATTAAACACACTTTTGTCGGTATTTCTGAGGCTCCCCATGAACAGTGAGGTGGGTCGCAGTGAGCCAGCCGGGAATGGTGAGCATTTAAGGAAGGCTGCCCTGCTCTGCTTCTTCCCTACGAACAATTGTTTGAAGGAGGAGGGATTCGCTTCCTCCCTTCTCTCTCATCATCTTCATCCAGCTGCAACTTTCATACTAGTCATGACAAACGAGGAGTGTCAGAGGTGGATTTCACCGCATCACGTACTTATCTCCTGTTTGGTAAATTAGTAATACGCCACCATGCTGTTCTGCGGGAATCTCTCTGTCCTGGCTGTTTTTTCAGCCAGGTTCAAGGCTGGGTGGGTTTTTAAATGATGATATTTTAAAATTTGAGAGCAGCTTTGATTTATTGACCTGCTGCCTCTATGAATCGAGCTGTCTGGGCTGGCATCTGGAGATAAGAGGCTGTCGAGTAATTGCTTATTATTGACTGATTGCCAGCTCGGGCTGTTTGCTTGAAGAAGAATCAATGGCAGTCAATCTTGAAAGTCTAAACTCTCAGGGAGTATGACTGGTTTCCAAATTGGGAATGACAGGTCAGGATAACTCCGTATCTGATAACCCAACTTCATGTTTGGGTGTAATCCTGCAATGGAGGAGGAAACGCAGGACCTGATCTTCCTGCAGCGAGGCTTTCACATCTGCTCGCTTTAAAGTCTGGGATTTTCCTTTGCGGGGATTTTCAGGGACAAATCCCACCCTGGCTCCAAACCTTCCTCCAAGAAGCTGGGGCGGCCTCAGCCCCACCTGCCATGAGTGGGAGGCGAGGGCAGGATGAGTGCGGGCATCATTCGTGAAGTCCCAAAGGAGAGAGCAGGGAGGGGTGGATGAACAGCCTGTGCTATGACACATCCAAACCAACCAGTTTGGATGCTTTATAAATAAAACAAAGCGCCTATTTTAATGCATGGTAACAGAGATTTCCTTTCTGTGGGTGATTCTATTTAGGTGACAACAGAACAAAATATCCAGTGTCACCATACGTTTTATCATTCCTTACGGAGACTGTCGCTATGGTGAGCGTTCGTTTTAAAAAGCAGACATAGCCCTTATTTAACACTATCATGACATGATTCACGTGTAGGGCATAAAACATAAAAGGGTCTTCATGGCATCAAAGGCATTCAAGACTTTTTTTTTTTTTTTTTCCTTTTTTTTTTAAATGTTTAGATCTTTGTACTGGCTGGGGTGAAGTCTGGCGACTGGATTTGTGAAGCAGTGTCGCACCTTCGGCCGTAGCCCACTCCAGATTTTCCCCAGCGCTCGGGGGTTGCAGGCTGGTCTCTACAAGCAGGGTTTAAAACTTGAAATAAGAGCCTTTCGTGGGGGAGGGGGAGGCTTGGATCTCTATCAGCTACAAAGGGCAATTAAGCAACAGGACATAAAATAGATAAATGGGAAGGGGAACAGCAGTACCCTGGTAATACGGGAAGGTGAAAATGGAAGAATCTGTTTCTGAAGTATAAATATTTGTCTTTTGTTTTGGAGCTTTATTTTCACCAGTGAAAGCTCTGATTCAAGGTGCACTGTTTGGCGTGAGGGAGAAATTCCTCAAACAGAGCAGTTTAATCTACAATGGTCTAGGAGAGAATGGACAAGATTACTTGAACAGCCCTGTTTAGATACTGGATTTGTTGTCTACTGGCAAATCCTCATTTGCATGGGTCCTTAATCTGTGGAGTTAAATGTGTCTCAGGATCTGTTATCTACTGTGCTGCAGAGTTGAGAACTAGATTTTTAAAGCTGTTCATTTTTATTTGAATGTTCCCCCTCCCCCTCCCTCACCCCAAATTGTCTTCCGGATATTTTTGAAAGCAAGGATGAGCCAACAAGTGATACAAAAGAAAAATCTGCCAGTGAGAAGAAGCTATTTTTGATTTAAGATTCAGTGGATGAACTGTCCACCAGCTTGTAGAGAAAAGCCAAGATCAGACATTTAAAACGTGTGTCGCAGGGAAACCACTAGCCCCCCCTCTTCCTGAAAGGGCACATTAACGTGAAATCTTTTAACCTCGTTGGAGGTAGAGGGTTGGGCAGAGATCCTTTCTGGAGCTCTAGGAAGGGATTAGCCTTTATTTTGGGGGCTGTTTAACTTTGCCTGTAGTCCTGAAATGGCATTTCCTCATGTCTGCAGCAGCCCTCATTTCATGAAATGGATGCAACTGCTGAAAAAAGATCTCGCGTGAGCATGCTCACTGGAAGATTAATCCTTTAGAGGGAGTTGGAGAGTTAAGCTACTGTAATTTCTCTGCAGTTGGCTGCAGTAAACAACTGCTCTAAAGACACGAGGAAAAAAATTGACGGAGGTATATGGGATTAATGTACATATCTTTTTGTGTTTCTACTTTAAGGTTGAGGGTTTGATAAAGGTTTTTCTCTAAGAGCTGGGGAAGAGGGATCTGTGTAATGATTTTATGGGTGACCTTCATGTTGTGGTTTCTTTTTTTCCTCCAGGCCAAAGTAATCCTATTTCCGTGCAAGGCCATACTGAGGTGCGGGCTGACTTTCTAGAGCTGGGGTAGAGCACCAGGGTGACTTCGTGTTGAGTTAAATGATTATACGAGGTGAGGCCTGCCGCACGTTGAGCTGTGTTGGCAGAAGGGAGCTGAAAACACCTAGTCCTGTTTAGTTGTGATCAGAACCCAGTGGGACTTGATATATCATGCTTCTATTGGAAAGAAAATGTGTAAAGGGATTAGCTTTGATTGCCTACAGAATTGTAGTCTTTTTTTTTTTTTTTTTTTTTTATTTGCTTTGCTCCCCCTCTTCCCCATGCCTGAGGAGCTGCAAACCTGTGTCAGATGGGGGAAGAAAAATAACTGTTGAGATAATTTGGCTTTGCTTTAAAGGATGATCACTTTTCGCGTGTTGAGGAGAGAATGCCTTGCCAGCAAGGTAAGTGTTGCAGGCACACGGGTTGCGTCAAGGTGAAACCGAGCTCCCTCCTTCCCAGCCGCTGCTTTGTGGGTGCATCCCGGAGGAAGGAAAACCTCTGTTAGTTCCTAGTGAGTGAATGGCGTTTTATCTACTCGCCTCCAGAAAGTGTGGGTGAAGGAGGATGTGATTTACTGCCCTTGATGCTTTATATCAGCTTCCTCCAAATACTTACAGCTCAAGCGATGGAGGGCCAACCTGGGGGCTCCCAGGATGTCAAGCAGAAATACTCGGGTGGCTTGATTTTTCTCAGGCTGCTTCAACGCAGTGCTTGAGCTGGGAGAGGCACTGCTCACTAACCACGGCTTGCGTCTTTACCTCTTAAAAACATCTAGCTAATCCTTCTGAATGATGAGGAAATGGAGGTGAACTGTCAGCAAAACTTGCCTGGCTTGGGGGGGGGGGGGGGGAGGGCGAGGAAGGGCATAGTTTTCAGCATTATGTATCTAACTGGAATAAATCGCAGCCCTTGAGCTGGAGTTGTGAGGTACCACTCCTCAGCAAGTCTCCAGGACTCTGTATGAGTGGGAGAAGGGCACACCCTTCCTCCTTTGAGGAGTAAATAATAGTAGATACAGCTCTGCCTGCACCACTGAAAATCCGTGTGTTGCATGGCTGTGACAGTCATCCTGGTGTTACCCGGTGTTAAATTTATGTCCAACGGCAGCAGGATCTGTTTGCAATGTTGTGTATTGGAAAATGGCTTCGTTATTCCATGGAGTGGTGTGAAGAAGGAAATAATAATTCAATAATTTTGCAAATGTCAGTGGCTCCCACTAGATTTGTCCTGTGGTAGCTGTCAGCTTACATGCGGTACACAGGTGGATGCTAATGCTGTCGGATGAGTTCGGGACAATTCTGTTACAGACTTGGCTGAGCTCGAGGTGCTGCGTATCTGAAGAAGATTTTGCCACCCCAATATTGAGGTTTTTTGCTTAGTCCCTCCTTTTCCCCTCCTTTCCAGAAGCTCTGGCTAGCACAGATTGTCTGTTCTGTGGATGGTTTTAGGGAACATTGATGGCTGTGTGCGTAGGGGGAATAATTAGCTACCAAATGCAAATAGATTGTTTCTTGCTGTTTCAAAATCATTGTAATTTCTGTTGAGGATGGGTTAATTATATCTTCATTTTGATGGGTGTAAGGAAAATGATAGAGATATAGCAATATAAATCTATATAGGGAGGGACGTTGTTTTCAGAATGGTGTTTTGGAAATGGTGAGAACAAAGACTTGTCTCTTGGAGGACTGTGGTTCTGTCAGGATCCAGTGGTCTTGCATGTTTCTCAGTGGTGGATGAGTGGTTTTTATTTTGCATTTTTATCTTATGCCAGCGCCGTATCTGTCACCACGACAAGGGCTTTTCAGTTCGGAGGAAAACAATCGAATTCTGGTAAAAGTGCATTTGGTTGAAGGGCCGAAGTTTTTTTTGAAAAGCAAAGGTGAAAGCCAGAGAGTTAAAATATACTTCAAAATTGATTTCTGATCAGGGTGTAACAAAAATACATCCTTAACCTAAAATGTGTATGGGGGGAGCTGCTTTACCAGTACAGGAGCCCAGGACTGGGCCGTATGCAGAAACGTGGTGCTTGTCCCTGGCTCTGCCCCAGTGCAGGTCACTGCTGCCTTTCCCTCTTGTACAGGGTGCTTTTAGGGAGCCTGTATCAGTCATCTCATTCTTTACTGCAGCCTCACTGGGGAAAGGGAATCAAATTCATCCCTAAAATGGTTTGGACCAACTTTAAGCTTTTTTTCTTCTGTCTCCAGTACCAGGGTGGGCATTGCTGGCACCAGAAAACAGGGGAAAGGCTCAGCAAAAGGACAAAAGTGAGACTGTTTCCTTAGTGCCGTGCCTTTTGGCTTGAAGCCAAAGAGTAAAGCCCTCCTCCTCTTCTTGTTTTAGAGAAAAATGGGGGAAACGAGCTATTTTTCAGTGGCTGAGGAGAGCCCCTAGCATGGAGCACTGTGCTTCAGCCTTACCAAGCCTTTGGAGGCCTGGGGACTTTGTGCCTCTGGATCCGAGCAGCTTTTGTGAGAGCCTCAGCCCACGGCTGCTTCCCTTCTGTGCCCAGAAGACGTTCAGCTCCTCTCCAGCAAGCCCTGGAACTGATAAGTCTGAGAGGGGGGAAAAAAATAGCTACATCCAAATTTAATTTCTGTTTGGTTTAAAGTTTGCGGATGTGCTCTCGGGGTCTGCCGGAGGAGCTCTGCAGATCCCCGCTGGAGCGTTCCTGCGGAGCGGGCACCTCGCTCCCCGCGCAAGCCCCCAGCCCTCCGGTGTGGCCGAACTGAACCGACGTTGGTTCTTCAGCCTGGGCAGCTCACAGCCTGCTGCAATGGGTGCGATGTCTGCTGGGAGGCAGGCTGTGAACCCCAGCACCCGAGGGGATGGGGCACGTCTGCTTCTGCGCTGGCTGTAGGAGCAGCAGCCTGCAGGGAACGGGGGTGTCAGTGGGGGAAGCAACAGCCAGTGCTCGGGCTGGAGTCATCTCGGGGGAGCAGAGGTGTCATCCCACCCCAAAACATTACCCCGGGTGTTTCATTCGCGTGTCCCGCAGGGCTGCGCGGGCTGCGGTGCGTGCAGGGAATGCAGTGCAGGGGACTCCTCCGTGCTTTTATTGAGATGAGTAACTCAGGCTTTTCAGGAGGATTCATTGCCTGAATCTGCAGGCTGCTATCTTTAGGTTTCTGTGAAAAATTCTGGCTGTATGGCCTGTTTTGTCTCTTTTTCCATCAGCATAATTTTGTTCAGAGGAGGAAATGAAACCTGAATTTGGGACTTGCTCACCTCTCTGGTGTTGTAGCAGCCAAGGACTGTATTCAAAACAGAAAGAACAAAATGGAACTGAATCTCGCAGGTGTATCTAAAGAAACCTTATGCAACCCTGGCGAAAGTTACTGTGCTGAGTATTGCATCAAAGTCCCAGTCTTTAATAATCCAATGATGACCACTTCAAAGCTTGGTGTCTTTGCTTCTCTCCCTTCTAACTGCTTCGGCCAACCTTTAGTCAATTGGCAATGACTTTAAAACCAGACATTATGATATAAGCCTTGTAATTATTTGCTGTGATGAATCCTCTTTCTGCTGTGAAGCTGTGTAGAAGGGTTTTCTGTAATGCGCAACACTTCTCCACCTTCATGCCTTACCAAGATTCACTTCAGAGGAGGAGTTTTATCTCCTGCCTTCCTGACCGTTTTGAAATCCAGCTTATGCCAGCGGTTCAGCTTCCTTAGCACCCCAATCTAGCTTCTCGCTGCTGCAGCCTTGCTTCGGGCCTTTTCTCGGCGCTCTCCCTCTGCCCCGAGCCCTCCTGCCGGGCTGCCAGATCTTCTGCACATCCCGGGTGGAGCAGGGAAGGACCTTGCGGCATCTCCCCAGCAGCCCCCGTGGGAGCCCGGTGCTCCTGGGAGGCTGGTGAAGCCCTGCCTGGAGACGGACTGGAACAAGCCTGAAAGCAGCAGCTGGCAAGAGGAGACTCCCTACCCTCATTCTCCCTGAGGGTTAATAAGTGAAGTTCTGGGCATGGGGGAAAAGAGCTGCATTTTTATTTTTTTTTTTTTAAACCTGGCTGTGAAATTAGTAGAATAACTCCATTCCTGTGGTGGATGAGGCTTTATGAATTGATCAGCGTGGAGGACGTACGTTTGAGCCTCTGAGCGTTAGAGAAGCAATACAATGCGGTATGTTATGCTTGGGAAAATATAGTCTGTGGTGAAAGGGAAGATGGAAGAAAAATCCTGCTTTACAGACCTGCATCCACCTGCAGGGAAAAGATGGAATTAAACAGAGCAGGGAGAGAGCAGGAATGCAGGAGACAGGGCTGTGAGCATGGCAGTTGGAGGAGAGGTCCGGGAGGGACGGATGGAGGAGGCTGGTTTTAAAGGTGGTGGTGAAGTGACTTGATGACTCCTAAAAAAAACCCCAAACAACCCCCAAAAAACAAACAAAAAAGAAAAGTGAAAAGAAGAGGAAATGAACTGCAGGTGATTCTTCAAGCCCCATCTAGACTGTGACCTACTTGCTGCCAGAGTGATTTGCAGCTAGAGAAGCAAAGAGAAGAGATGGCTGTTCCCTGTGGGCAGGGCCGGGGTGCTGATCCACGCGGGAGCTCTTTCTAGCGGTGCTTTCTCCGGCTGCTGCAACGTGGCTGTGCCCGGGCACCTGGGGTTTGTAGAGCCACTGCCGGAGAAAGCGAAGGGAGCAGCTTTGAGTCACGCGTTTCCCTCTGGTGTCACAGTGGTGGAGGGGGACAGTGTCGGATCTTGGAACCAGGCTCAGATTTATGAGCTGGCTTAAACACGTGGGCTCCTTGATGCGTGAGCGAGCTCCTTCCCTGGGAAGGGCGCGGGGCACTACGTAACTGGCCTGTCTGGGGACACGGGTCACCAGGACTCAATAGGAACAGTAGAAATTATTCATCCCTAACCTCCCTAATAATCCACTGCAAACTAAAAGTCTGCCTTCTCCTGCTCCTTCAGGAGCCCCCACCAACCTGATCATTCTTAATCTCATCTTATTTTCCAGATCATCAATTTGATTTCTCAGTACTTTTACAGTCCTTACTGTTCCCGGGAATCTGTGCCTCCATCAATTATCTCTGTTTCTTTTTCGAGGCTGTAGCAACCTTGAACCATGATTTCCATACTATTTTTAAAACTCACACCGCTTATGAGAGGAGTCCTTCAGAAATAACTGTACAGTTCTTACCAAGATATCGCCAAATTTTCTCAGTAAATAATAACTTCATCCCTTGCTAATATGAACTCGAAGGTTCTCCTTTTCCTCTTGTTCACTTCTCCCATTGGGGTTTGGGAGTTAAATGCCTTACCTTTAACTTCATTCATATATGTAGGTATACATGCATGCCACAGTGTATCAGATATTCCTTTGGCCGTATTAATCATGATGCTGAGCACCCAGCGCTACAGGCTGGCGTCAAGTAGTGGCATTGATTAGACAGTCGCTCTTCTCCTTTGCATTCATCAGCGAGCATTAGCATATAACCTTCCTTTGCTTGATTTTGAAACAGGTTCCAATATCTTCTACAGTGCTTGAAATCCAGCTGAATTCATTGCTCTCAACAGACGCGGTGTGGATGTACTGCACGGGGAGGGGACTCTAAACCAGTGACCTGCTGTTGTCACTGCTCGGTGCTCTGGCTGCTCTTACTCCGGTGAGACCTTTCCCATCGGATAGGGCTGCAGCAGGCCTGGGGCTGCTTCACATTTACCTCTGGACAAAATAACATTGGGAAGTGGCCTTTGTGTCTTCTTTTTGGGGTGTTCTAAGTTGCTATATTAAGTAATTTTTAAAAAGTGGCTCTGAGAGTGCTTGAAATGGCAGCCTTCCTCCTGTTGATGGCATATGGGGAGTTACTTGTGAGTTAGCAGTCCAAGGTTATTTAACTCCAAAACTTCTGCACTTGCCTTGCAAACTCCATCCAAGAAAATATTTTCTTTGGAAAGAAAAATGAAAAAAAAAAAAAGTCTTCTGTTTTTCATAAGTTGTGAATTATGCTCTTGTCTAAGCTGATTATTTTATTTATTCCAATAATCCTCTCTTCCAGAATAAAGGAAAATTAATTGTCTTCCTATTTCCATAATGATTTGCCCTTCAGACAGTTGCCAGGCAAAGTGCTTAAAACCTGAAATGAAAAGATGGTGAATGTTTAAAATCATTGAGGAACATGTTTGTATTTTAATAGGGTGGTATTCAAGTAGTCCCAGAGAGTGCTATTTGCTCTGTGTTCTGTAGGATTATGAGGGTGGGTTTTTTTTTTTTCTTCTACATATGAGAACGGGGTCAAGCCTGCTGTGGTAGATAGTGCAAATCTTACGAAGGATTTTGCTAGCAATATGGACTGCCTGCCATTGAAGCCTTAAAATTATCTGGCATTAATGGGGAGCGTTGTCCTTGGGCTTCATTGTGCTTGTTCGCCGGGAAGGCGGCTTTGCTGCATTTCAGTGCCGGGAGATGGACAAGGACCTTCTTCCTTACAGGTGTCCCTGCAAGAGCTTTTCACTGACACCTGCCTCTTGGTTATTTTTAACTTTTCTGACTGAGGGGGGGAAAAAAAAACAGTAGTTACCTGATTAATTTGGGAAAATGCTGGAGTGCTTCCTTAAAAGGCTCAAAAGTGATGTAATATTCAGCGATGAATCTGAGAGCTAAATTAGGGCTTTTGTGGGTGCGTTGGCTGAGGAAGGGAGTTTCGTATTTTATCGGTGAACACGTTTATTTTTTATACCAGGCCACGCGCTCAGGGCTCCTGACTCGCCAGGCACACTGGCGAAGCCGGTGTGGAAGCAGTGGCACAGCTCCAGATCTAGACCAGCGCCAGAGGGGCGGTGAATCTGCCCTCCTCTTTGCTTTCCAGTTTTATTCCAACAAGCTTTGAGAAATACATAAAGACTTGGAGCTGTGGATGGCCGTGCTTCTGGTGGGGTATTACGCTGAGGGTGGGCGAAGAGAAGAAGCACAACGTGTTAAAAACAAGAGTCTTGACTAACGAAAAGGGTTTGTTGTCCAGTCATTCACGTCCCTGTAAGCGTTGCAAATCCAGGTGTGGCTTCCAGGCGCAGAGACAGCCGAGGAGGAGCTCATCTCCACTGTATTCAGGGAAAAGGTGCTGGCACCAGACCTGGATGTGGCCCTGGCTCTTTCCTCATCTCGCAGCATGACCAGAGGCGTTGGGGACAGTTTCAGTACTGTGTTTCAACACGAGAAACCACATGGCCATAAATTCCTCATATCTGTCGTACGTTTCCCTCTCCCCTTATGCGAAATTGGTCCAAAGGAGCAGAGTGTAATCCATCATGGAAGAAAGAAGGGTAGGAGTTAATTCATTTTCATGATCTTCCTGTAGCACTTAGTCCAGCTAATAGTAATTTGTCTTACTTGGCTGCTGCAGTAATCCCATAAGGGACCCACTGGGAGAAGGCTCAGCACAAAGGACCCGTGGCCCCCGGGTATTTCCATTAGCTGAAGAGCACATGTGATCATCTGTTGCATTTACAGCCTGAGTTTTGTGCTGCCATCTGAAGCAGAAGAACAATGGAGGTATCTCCATACCACCCAAGTCTGGGAGCATGCCATAGCCAGGTGAGATAGCAGCCCATTGCCCAGATGTCCCTTGGTGCAGGGGAGGGAGAGGGAATCTCTCCCGGTTAGACCGAGCTTAGGGAACATAAAACCAGGTGTGTGAATATCCTCCTCAGGTCTCACCTGCTACACTGTGCATACAACAGCCTTTTGTTTTCTGTTAAACGTCATAAACCTGGCAGGGGAATTCATTACCATGAGTCCCGACAGACTTTGATTTTGCCAAAGATTGATTTTGAATCGCTCTCCCTACTCTTAATAGGAGATGTCTCTCTCTCTCCTCCCTGTTCAGCAGTCCCAGGGGGGGTGTAGGTGTAGGCTGCAGCATAAAACCGCCCAGTTTTGTTCCTTCTGTAGCTGGTGTGGATTGCTATTTCTTGCTGTTGGTACGCTTGGCTCGTTGCGCGTAGCATGGAAGAAGTTATCCCAGACAGAGAACGCTCAGGTGGCCACCTCCCGTCTGTCGAAAGCTACCCTTGGTTTTAGTATTTTAGGCTCAGTCTCTTAAATCACAGATGGAGCTGTATTTCCAGTGAGTACAAACCCATACAGTTAATTGAAATAGGCAAAACTACTCTAATTTACAGCAGTTATGGTCCTGATCTGTAGGCAGCTAGCTCCATGCTTGCTGGCACGGTTGCCAGAAGGGCTGTTGAAATGGCAAAGGTTGTGAAATCGTGGCAAGGAACATGAGAGGACAGGCGCTGGGCTAGAGGAGGATGCATTGCCCCTTCCTACAGCACGGCAAAGACTGGAAAAGTGGGTGTTACTGCCTGGATTTTGCAAGGCACCTTCCTCATGCTCCAGGCATTTCGTGTGCGAGGCAGTGACCTATAGGCCTTTCTCAAATGAGAAGAGTTTTACAGACTGGCCTTTCCTCCTGATCTTCTGATGGCTCTTTGCAGGAGTAACTCTGTCTGTTAGCTGGGGGCTGTTACTAGTCCCGTGAGACAATACTGCTTTTGAAAATTAATTTTTATTTTTTTTTAGCCACTATACTGATAATCCTGTCCTTTTGTCTCCTGTTCCCCGAGGGAGTTTTTGCCCTTCCTGGATCTGATCCCGATCCCTGCTTGCGAAAACAAATCCCGGGTTGCTGATGAAATCAGTTGTCTGATGCACTGCATCATCTATGGTTGTGCAGGGAGGGAAGGAACCAGTGCCCTGCCAGAACGGCAGCGCATTAAACGCTTTACTTTGGCTGAGGGTGTCCAATTTTCCTTTCTCTGTATCCCCTCTCTAGCTGAAGTAAGAGAAGTTTACCATAGCTGGGTCCTCAAGAGTATTTTCTCTTGGTCTTGTGGTTAGGATTGATTGTTGCACGGCATCAAGAGCCTTTCCTTCCTCTCCCCTCCCAGCACTTCAGGTTATATATTACACATGCACAGGAAGTGGATTGAAGGGGCTAATAGATCGCCGTCGTTAACGACGAGCCTGTAAATGAACGTTTAGCGCTGGCAGTATCACTGTGTGTTCTGGTCTTCCATCCTCCGGAGCTCGTGGACAAGAAAACGATGAGCAGCAGGTGATGGTAGGTCCTACCCTGCCTGCTCAGCTCCTCCTGGTGAGCAGCTCCCCCAAGAAGCACCCTTGGAGCCCTGCCTTTTGGAAGGAACAACTGGTACTGACTGTCCTTGCTGCGAAGCGGCCTGAGCTGACTGGTTTTTCTGATGGGCACCTTTGTGATGAGCTGGTGTTCCCGAGATGGTAGCTCCAAAGCCATTGCTAGGTCCCACGTGTGAACTTCAGGTGGAAGAGGAATTCACAGTGACCATGTGCTTAGTAGGCTGCGTAAAGAAACGTATCGTTTTCTCTTATTTTTGTAAGATTGGTAGTATTGTTTGCTTTGCATGTTTTGTTTTCTTTTTTTGTGATTGTCGTTTTCTTTGTCTCCCTGCACCTATAACATCACAGCGCTGAGCACACACGTGAGCTATAAAATTAGGGCCATCCGTGAGGTCTGGGACTGGGGGTGGGGAGGAAGGGGAGGCATCACTTCCAGAAATCTGGTTAAAAATCAAACTGCTGGATTTTGAGTGACAGTTCAGTAGTAGCTGCTTGTCTCTGTTTACTTTTCCTTGGGATTTGGAAACTGGCACAGGTCCTGTCACCTGCAGTAGTAGATGGACACGTAAATTTGCACGGAGTTTCACTACCCTGCTGGGGTTGGGCTGGGGCACATCTGGGAGGCTCATTTCTCAGCACCGCAGATTTGTTGCTTTCCCCACAGAGCTATTGTCTGAAGAGACACCGATAGACGTTTGCTATTGATTCTTTGTCTGGAGAGAGATATATTTTTTATGTGAGTATATATATATATTTTTGTACAGGAAATTGACTGGACAAACTTTCCTCTTTCTGAGTCACTGCTGCGTTTTGAAGCAGGTGGAAGAGTTGTGCTGGTTGAGCTGATGCTTATTGGGCCTTTTTGAGGTTTCCAGGGTTGAGGAAAAAAAATGAGGAATGGTTGATTTAGATTTGGGAGAACAACAACAACAAATCCCCCAACAAAAAAAATCTTTATCACATTTAAAATCTTCTTTCTCTCCCCCCCCCACTTCCAAATGTGCTTTTTTAAAGAGTTACAAATGCTTGTTGGCATAGAAACTACAGAATCTGAGTGAAGCATGCAAATGTAAAAGGAGCCATTCTGCCCGAGCAACATGGGCTGAGCCTCTGCAAAGCTGGCTAAAATCTTTCACGAGGCAAAGATAATTGTCCAGATGTTGCTCGAATTATAATGGCGCTAAATATTTAGGTTTTTCAATTTCCACTTAAATCCAAAAAAACCTTGAAACGTAGGGAATGCGGATCCATTACCAGTGGGCTTTCTTTTCTTCTGAAAGAAATCGTAGTCCAAAAATATTGCTAAAATCTGTTTGGCTCCGAGTAGTGCCAAATGCTCATTAAAACATGTGGATATTTCTGTGGTTTAATCTGTTAGAAATGCATTCAGGATCCAGTTATGTTAAATTAAGCAACAATATTGGCCTGGATGTTGTTTGAAATATTCAATGTGGCAGTCAGAACACCAAGCAAAATGTTTGCACATTTTAATCGCTCGATCAGTAATTTTTTTTTATTTTTTTTTTTTTTATATATTTTATTCCAAGGAATGATCGAGAGCGCTTAAAAACTGTCCCCGCTCTCCTCGATTTGCCTCCTTCTCCCCTGCCAGGCTTCGCAGCATCCCGGCTCCTCGCTTCCCCTTCCAGCGCGGGGGCCACGATGGGATGGAGCCGTGCAGGGAGGATGCTGCTCCCTTTGAGCATGCTCCTTGCCACCTCCCGTGGTGCGGAGCGCGTGGACACGCCGCTCTAGGCCTCCGAAATCCTTGATGGGAATCTAAAAAAAACCAGCACGGCCAAACAGAGGTATGCATCACGCTAGGCTTTCCTTAAAAGATTTTTACTGCTGATTCTTCACTCCGTTGGGGTTTCCTAAAGATTGCCTGAGACAAAACCGCCTCTAAACTTAAATGGCTCAGCGACACGTAGCAGCGGGCTGTCTCCCTGGTTAGTTTATCCCCCGTGCCGGAGGCTCCGGCAGCATGGAGCCTCTCTGCTCGCCAGCTGCGCCCTGCAAAGGGCCGTGCCGAGGGTGCTGCTCCCTCCGTGCCTCTGCCTTCCCAGCAGGTAAAGGCCATGGACTGCAAAGGCACTTCGTCTTGCCAAGTATTTATTTGTTTGTTTGTTTAATTCCCCAATTAATTGCCTCGTGGTAAGGTGGGCCCCCTTTTTTGTTTTCCCTGCTTTTTTAAATGCAGCCGTGCTGAGGAAGGGCTTCGCTGTTGTGAATGTCGGAGCGGATGGCAAAGCCGTGAAACGCTGCTCGCAGTCTGCAGTGCCCTGGGACACATTCATAATACATAGGACGTTGAAAAGATCACTGCTGGGGGGGTTAATGGGGTGGGGGAGGCTGTTTTTAAATTTGACGTATTGCTAAAGTAGTTCCGTATCGGTGCCTTGTTCGTTGTTTAAGGTTAAAAATGAGGGTAGTTGGGTATATTAGCAGGTTTCTCTACAGGCTTTTGTTTTGGGACCTTCTTAATTGCGTGGCAGCTTGTGTTGTATTAAAATGAGCACCTCGCTGGAAAGTGGTACGGAGCGGGATCGTGTTGCCAGTACCTGTGTGTGACTTGATAGCGTTCACGCCTCTTTGTTGTCAGACAGAAAAAGGGCAGTGTAGAAGGTTGGTAGGCTCAAAATTCAGCCATGCCTTATTTTTTCTTTTTTTTTTTTTTCTTTTCCTCTTTCATATGAAGTGCATACTTTTCTGTGGGATACTTTGGGTTGTTTTTTTTTAAAAAACAAACAAACAACAAAACTCCCTGAAGCTTCAGTGCAATTTCTTTTAGTATGTTATTTTAAACAATAACTATATGATAATAAACAGGGATTGTTAATGATTCATGATGGAAGAAAGCAAGTGAAAATCTAAGGCATAATGGAATGGAGGTCATCGCTGTAAATGTCCTCAGGAAAAGCAAACGGGCGTGCTGGAGAGGGGAGGCAAAGGTCCAGAGTCAGAACAGAAATCAGCATCAACCCTTCTTCTGGCTAGTTTTTGTGGCTGTGAAATGCACCGCGTGGAGGGTCCAAGCTCCAACAAGATCCCTGGGAGGAAGTCTGATGGCTCCATCACTGCTTGCTCCTTTGATGGCTCATCCCATTGTCCCACTCTTGGCTTTGTCACCTTCGCTGCAGGGACCCCGTAGCACAAATTAACATCAAGCAGGTGCTTAGTTTATTTAAGCAGGGTTTTTTAGGCTTAAAACGTGTTGCTAACTTGGACCAAAGTGCCTTGAAGCTTGCTGAGTCGAGGTTCCGATACATGGCAGAGGCTGAGGCACGCTCTTCCCCCGATTTGCGTATTACCCGTCCAGGGCTGGTCAAGACCCCTTCCCCGGTCCCAGCTGCCTTGCCCGGACCTTCTGCACCTACGTGGTCCTCACTTTTCCAGAGCAAGCATGAACTTTGGGAGGTTTGATTAAGCAGTAAAGCCTGGGTTACCTCCAGTTATGAGTGTTGTATGAGAAGGGGTATCTGATATTGCCTAAGCGTTTGGCTAAAAACTGTGGGCTTGCAAAGCTGCCGCGGCGTGGCAGGACGGGCAGCCGGGGCTGTGGCGTGCCAGGGGAGCCTTCAGTTCCACCACTTCTTTCACCCAACGATTTTATTTGCAAAGGGATGTTTCCTCTTCGTTGTTGGACTGGGTTCACATTTTTGCTGCGCTAATACTGGATTAACAGTTCACCTTATGAGTGGGGTAGGAGCAGCTGTTTAAAACCTGAATTTTCTGATAGGCATTTAATAGAGCAGCATCATTAGCAGGGCAGGACAAGGTAGGCCAAGCTTATAGAAAAATCTTAAATAAATGAGTTAACACATATGGGCACGCATCCATGTATGTGGAAATACAAGGAAGAGTTTTCCTGCGCTCAGTTATACACATTATCACTTCTCGTTGGTCAGGTGTTAATGGGGAAGAGTATTTAGGTTTATCCTTAGATGACATTAGGATACCAGAGACTATTCCCGCGGCAGCAGTACCTTCCTGTCTGTTGGGTCAGTGGAGCATTTCTCTATCTTTGGAGTGAATTTGGTGGGTTTTGAGAGTAAAGCAGAGATCTTGGCAGGGTTTGTTGGGTTTTGGTTGCTTCCGTGTTGGTTTGCTCGCTTTCAGAGTCTGCAGAATAAAGCAGTTAAGCCTCGCTGCTGCCCGCACCTCTAGATGAGCAGCAGCAGGATCTTTGGTTTAAAACCTGCCCCAAGAGGATAGTAAGAAAGGGTTAAAAAGAGAGTAGTGGGATGGAGAGAATAAATTAGAAACAGAGGAGAAAGAAAATACAGAAATTAAAAATAGGGAGAGTTCAAAACAGAAGAGAAAAAATGGCATGGACGATGAAACTTTGAAACACGAGGGGTTGGGCATCTGTGTGTGTGAACAAATGCAGACAGGAAAAACTCTGATCCCAAAGCAAGGTTAAAGGAAAGGCACCTGGATATAGAGGCAGGAAGATGGGCAACAGGTGAAGATGGCAAACAAAATGAGGGATTGGGAGGCAAGTTCTGATTGTTGTCTCTGCAGCAGGCTGCAAAATACTTGCTTTAATAGTCCTTTATGCCAGTGACTAAAAAGTGACACAAAGAAGTCCCTCGAGCCCTGAATATGGATGGAGTGGGGAGCGGGAAGGACTGACCCTCCCATTCTCCATGGGGACTATCTCGGAGCGTCTCTGGTTCCCATCGTTTAGGAGAGGCTGGAGAAGGCAGTGTTCTACCAGACCGAGAAACCTTCTGATTTTGCAGGTCTCCCACAAAACCCGTGAATGGTTGAAAGGAGAGGAAATTGGGCACAACTGTACCTGGCTAATAGATGAAGAAATCGTGTTAGTCACATTGCCTACATCTGTGTCGCAGTCTTGCACTGTCCACAGTGCCGAAAGCGCCAGTTTGCATCAGGACAGGTGACTGTTCCAGCACTGAAGACAAAGGATTTTTTGACCTCTATAGCTAAAGTTAATTTGCAATTTCATCCTATGGATCCTTACTAGTAAAGGCAAGGTAATAGAATTTTAACCTTCATGTAACCTATCTTCAAGTAGCCCTTCTAACGCAGACGTGCACTGGCTTTTGCAGTGAAGATACATCTTCCATTTCTTTATCAATTACATGGAGAGAAGGAAATTAATTGTGTTCCTGATAGACATTGCAAGTCTGAAAGGCATGAGCTCGGTGGAGTTTGCTTCTTACCAAGAAGTTTGGCTTTCACCTGCATTATATGTATCTGGCAAAATATTTGGTGAATTTTTATGATGAGATACAGGCTGAGTTGACCTTAATTCTGTAAGGAGCTTGTTGTAATGCAGCTGTGCAAATCAACACAGCTGGATCCCTTGGGATGTAGCTCTTTAACACAAAACGATGGCAGCAATCTTCCTTCTTCCCAAGCGGATTGACAGACTCCTGAAGGTGGTTAACTGATGAGTGCAGGGCAGTGTTACAGGGATTAGAAATGACGTATAAGAATCCCTCAAATTACTGGATTTGGTTACTTTATATACAGCTTGGGGTCCTGCCTCCAGCACTTAGATCTGAACAGAAGGTCCTGCTTATTGGCATCCCTCCCTGCAGAGTTAGTCTTGCTGTATAAACACGAGACTGGCATTTATTTAGATTGGTGTGTAGGAACTACATTGTTGCAGGAAAATTTGTGTGTATTTGTGTTGAACCGCATTTGTCGTCTTCTGTTGTTGCTTGTGCGTTGCAGTGGATGCAACCTTTTCTTGAGTTTTGATAGTTTAAAGTCAAACTGTGATTTATGACATCCATTCAGTCTCCTTGGGAATGGGGCATATTTAGATTAGCAGTGGGATATGCAGGGCTTTACAGGAACTTCCGTAATGCTTTTTTCAGTATGGAGAGGAAGAAGAGTGTTAAATGCACTTTGAAATGACAGGCGTTTTGGGCTGCTTTAAAGCTGATCCTTTACTCTGTTCCTTCTAAAGAAGGACTTAGAAAAAAAACCCGACCCATTGGTGCTCCAGGCACGTCACAGCATATTGGCCTGTAAATATCCACCCGTGCAGGTTTTCACGCCAACATCCGAGGCATGTCAGGAAAGGGGAATATCAAAAATATTACTGTGATGACGGCAGTACCCGAGGGATGTTCCCATTACAACCATCTGGGCTAATGTCATTATTATCATGATCTGAGTGGGCCTTTCCCTCCCCCTTTCTTAAAGTGGAGGGAAAAAACCCACTGAGCAATCCTCCTGCTAGGATGAGAATATTGTCTACCTGCAGTCAAGGCTTGGAAGCATTTGTGTTTTGTATCAGGTGTCTGCTGACACCTTACACCTGATCTGGCAAGGAGAAGACAGGACAGCTGTCTCCGAGGCCGGCTGCAGACCGACGGTGCTCTGGTCCGGCTGGGAAGGTCCCTATCCTGCCGGCTCAGGACCTTGCTTGAAGTCGGTCCTGTTTGGGCTGAAATTCTGTCGTGGCCAGAAGAATGAATGGTGCAGGGTACATCTGCATGCAAAAGATTGCACGGGATTTTACTTCCTCTCAGGGCGTTTGAACCGATATTTCACTAAGCCTAAGACGAGGGCACAGTTCTTTTGAAGCAATTCCATGCATTTCAGCAGGGACTGTTTGGGAGGATGGGTATCCGGAGCAAGCCCCGTACCTGCGGCTCCCAGGTGCTTTGCCAGACCAGAGCCGCAGCCCCCACATCGACGTCGCTCTCTCGCGAGAGCTGAATGCGCCGAGGAGGCAATAAACCGGCTCCGTGATGTTTGCCAGGTGATGCAGCAGCTCTTCGCTTGACTGTCACCCGTCTGGGGAAGGATCATCCCGCAGACTGTGCGAGGCAGAACGAATGTGCCATGGTAACGCGGTGCAGCACCCTCCCTCCCTCCCTCCACTGACGGTGTCTGGCTGTGTATTGTCAGCTGCTGACTAGCAGGGAATCCTGGAAATCTTTCTTGGAGGGCCGTATTCTGCCTGGCTGGCTGTTTTTTCTTGGCTTGTGCCTGAAAACAATGCTGAAATTCAGTTCCCCAAGTGCAGCAGGAGTCATTAATCAAAGGCACACGGGAACAAGCTGTCTTGGTGCAATGCTCTGGTTCTGGGTTTTGAAGTCAGTGACAGGGATGATCCAGCTGCTAATAAGTTTCATGTGAAACTCCAGAGCTTTCTGCTACCAAGCAAATGTCTTACAAAACTGCTCGAGGAAAGGAAGCTGACTTCAGCAGTCCTTGAGTTTGTTTAATTGAAGCCCGAGAGTGATCAAGCGGCTGCTGAAGGCCGGCATTTGGCTTCCTGTTGCAGAAGAAAAATACTCAGAATTTTTTTGTTTTTTTTCCTATTGCCTGTGCACTTTTATTTTTGGTAGAATTACCGAACCAGAACCAACCACTTCTGCTTGCCTTTTCTCTGAGGTAAGGCCGCATGAGAGCGGAGGAGAAACTTCCAAAGGTCCATGATGCTTTTGATGCACATGTGAATGCAGGAGATCAGCACTGGGAAGGAGAGTCTGGGCTCCACGTAGAGCACTGGAAGGGTGAAGCCCTTTCCCATTCCTTGTATAATAAAAGTAGTGCAAATGGTCTTTTTTCAGTGTGCAAAACTTTTCCCCAGTAGACTCCTGCCCTCCCCTGCTTTGCCTCCAAAACAGATTTTGGCCGCTGTGGCAAAGGAGGAGAGGGGCTGCTGTGCGCAATTGCCGGTGTTTTGCAATGTTCATCTTTCCCCTGTTCTCTGGTTTGCATCTCTGAGAGCTGGTTATGTTATTGCAGCATTTTGTGAGGTTTTTTTCCCTAGTGTTTTGCTTTATTTTGAGTCCTTCTGTTTAAAATGTTAACAAAATTAAGCTCTGTGCCTCCTTGCAAGGCAAGTAAGTGGGTATTATACATGGGGGGGTGCGAGGGAGAAGGTGGGAGAATTTGAGGGAAATCATTTGTTGAGAGTGGTTTAATTTTTGATGTGAAACCAGTGCTTAATTTTCAAGCGTACTGACCATTTGCATCTTCCTGTAGTGTCTCTACTTCTCTAGAAATGTAAGCTTTCATCAGGTTTGAAAAACTGTCTGAGCTCGCCACCCAAAATCAGCGTGTGGCTCTTGATTTTAAATTTGGTTGTTTTTTTTTCTACAGAGCTTTGCTGTGGGAAAAGCATCAGAATGAACTTGTCAGTCTTAGACTTGAGCTCAGTACTATCCTCATGTTTGTCCTCTGTACTACAGCAAGTCTGTATCAGTGTAGGTCTGGGAACCCAAGCAAATAGGATGGTTTAGAGTTGGGCATCAACATAAATCCCATGACTGTCATCCCAAATATAAATCTGTGTTCGGAAATCTCCAGGAATACATGCGGCTCACGGCATCCATCGGCTCTTTGTTCTTCTGGTACCTGCAAGCAGCATGCCGCGTGGCTGCCAGGCTGGAGGGGGAACAGAAACGGAAGGGAAGCAATAGTTAAATTCGTTAGTAAGTGGTGTAATCTCAGTCGATCTCCTCATTTGCTTCTATTTCGATATAATATTTTTACCTAAGCGTTTGCCAGGTGTTTAATGTATCTCCATTAAAAAACTGTAACGGAGCTCATTACCCTTGCCCCAGGGGCTTTGACTTGCAGCCCAGTTATCCAACAAAAAATTCCGAAGTAACTTCTCTGAATTTATGCTCCTGTTGGTTGATTCAGATGGGACTGACTTCTTGTATGAGTCTGGACGGTGCCCTGGTGTCACGGATTCACCCACATGGCACCTGCCTGCTTTCAAACTTGGCAATGGGCATAAAAAGCTCCTTAGTCATGGCAAGTTTGCTGCTTTGGATCAATATTTCTCCTCCTCTCCAAAACCATATTAGTTATGGGGAATATTATACAGAGGGAGAAAATACTGGTGCGTGGATGTGTTTTGGTTGTGTTGTTACTGTTTTTCAATAAGAGGATGAAATTTTTTTTCAACAGGCAGCTTAAAGTGCTCAAACTTGACTGAGATTCATAGTGGAGTCATCCCAAACGGGCTGTCCCAACACATTCTTTGTGCCCCAGCTTGGCCAACCGAGGTGACTCAGTAAATCAGCAGCAGAGCATGACTTCATATCTAGGTCTCTTATATCATGTCCCTCTGCTCCATGCATTTGTGAAGGACCACTCCAGAAATTTTTGGCAGTTAATTCTCCAAGCCTTGATTTTTATTTTTTTTTTCCCATCTGCAAAATGGAGATATTAATATTGCCTACTATTCCCTTATTATAAATTGCTTTATAAAAAGTCCTAAGTATTTTTATTGTTGCAGTGCATTTAAGCATATCACAATGTATCTGGTGCTTTTTTACACGGTGATGTTTAGATGCTTCCTCAGTATATGCTCTGCTTTTGATCAGGAAGAACTAGATTGTTTTCCTTGCTCTTCTCCCCGAATTCATGGTGGCTAGAACAGTCTCCAGAACTCCTTCAGACCATGGCACTGGTTGGAATAAAAGTAAGTAATTACAATACTCGGTAAAAGGTGCACACCGTTGCAGAGTGTAGGCTGCAGGATTTGCTTCCAGGATTACTTGATTGCAGCGGGAATGGAAACCTGCATTCGTCCTGTTGAACACTCTTCAGCCACACCTGAAAAGTCAGTGTACTGAAAAGAGATTAATTTTTCAAGCTCTAGGGCGAGAGCCTCTGGCAGTTCTGCTGGATGTTTGCAGGGTTTGGGGTTTTTTGGTGCTTTTTCTT
>VXBL01003726.1:545361-561771 GCA_013400195.1 Aramus guarauna | reverse complement strand
TTTTTTTTTTTTTTTTTTTTTAATGGTTTGCCCTCCACTGTGAGCACGTTCAAGAGCACAGCAGGGCGGCTCTGTCAGTGAAGTGGCATTTGCAAGCCCTGAACCTCTTTGCAGTATCATCTGGTGCGCTGGAGTCCAAGGCCTGACTTTCACAAGTGTGAAGCATCCAGGGTTCACATCAGCTTTAGTGCTGGACACTGATGGATCTAGCAATGACTCTGGGATTCTCCAGGTGCAGGGAATTGCGAGGCTTTGTCCTTTCTGTGGAGGACGGAGGATTTTCTTGCTCCTGTCAGCTTCTGTTGGTGCAGGTCTCTTGGCTTTTTTTTAACATTGTGATGCTGATGCAAACAAGAGAAGATTTCGGGTCTGCTCCCTTGGATACAACGATAATCTTCTCAAGTAGAGATTGCAACCCAGCTTCAGCCCAAGCACGTTGGGAAATGAACTCTGTGCTGAGTCAGCCTCCAGCAGCTCATGTTTAAGGAGCCATAATTTTATTTGCTGTTCTCATGTGTGTCCGTTTTACTCCTTATCTGACAGATTTTTGAAAGGTGCTGAGCTCTTATAATTCCTGAGGAAGGCTCTTGAGGGCGGAGGTCCTGACTGCCTTTGCAAATGAGGCTACAGATAATTTGGCTCCGACACTTTTTGCCCTCCCTCCTCTTCCTTGCCTGTGCAGAAAGGTTGTGTGTCGTCGCCGGAGGATTTACTGCCTTCAGCGTAAGGACCTTTGATGTGAGCAGGCTCTAGGAGAAGAGTTACGGCTGCAGAGAAAGGCTGGCTTCCCACTTAAGCCCTAATGCATGTCCTCGATGGGAATAAGTTGGGCTTAAAACTGGCAGAGCGTATCTGGAAGACGTTATTGCTTGCTTTTTTATTAAGCTTGTGTTGACTCTTCAGTCTGTGTTGATAGCAGGTGTGTTTTGAGCTCTACTTGTATATCTTTTGGAACGATGTGGTAGGAGCAATACAGGATTTAAATTGTTCCTCCGCTGGAACCAGCGTACCTAGCCTAGGGTAAGCAAATGACTCCGGCTTTGCCCCCCCGTCCCCAAGGAAGAAATAAAAATGCCATGCCTTCCTTGAGTGTGTATCTATTGAGGGAAAAAGGGATTTTTAAATAGTGAACAACTGTGGTTTTCCCTTAGTGCAGCAAGCCAGTTGTTCATTAGTGAAATATATTAATAATTCTCTTATGAACCTGGTTGGTAAGTGAATCATCTTTAATTCCTTTGTATCAACAAGAGCTGCAGGTATGTCTTCGTTACATTAAAAAAAAAAAAAAGAGAAAAAAAGAGCAAGATAGCAATGCTTGCAAATTGGTCTTTGTTTCCAAGGAAACAAACTTGACATGCTTGAGCTGTGCTAGATGCAAACACTGCTAGATTCAGCAGACATGCCTCGGGATTATATGGTCTGAATATTATTTTTAAACTACCTCCAATTTAAAGGGAAGGGAGAGGATGAGAATAGCATTTGTCGGCAGGGTTTACCAATCTGCGCTTAATGCAAGCACGGTGCGGTATCTT
The DNA here is from genome assembly GCA_013400195.1 of Aramus guarauna. Taxonomy (NCBI): domain Eukaryota; kingdom Metazoa; phylum Chordata; class Aves; order Gruiformes; family Aramidae; genus Aramus; species Aramus guarauna. Next base: position 560,239 of record VXBL01003726.1, on the reverse strand, counting down.
AGAGTTGTCTAATGTGGTGTAGAGAGAATTTCATCCGGGGCTGAAGCCGGAGGTCCCTAACGAACGTCCCCGGAGAAGGGGCAGCCGGGGGCCAACGGCTACCGCAGGGCACCGGTCCCGGGGCTTCGGTGAAATCCTTCAGCAGAAATAGAGGTCTGAGGGGAGCTAAGCACATGCTTTCTGTGCCAAATTATTATGGTTTATCCGGGGTCGCTTTACCAAATATTTTGTGCTCTAAAAATATTTTAGTAAAACGCACTGGGGCTGGGTGTGAAAGGCTGCCTGGTGTTCAGGAGTCAAATGCGAATACTATCCCGAATAATGTGTTGAAAAGCTGTAGCTCGATGTTCAGGACAGGGCTGAATATATCAGGGAAGAGATGAGAGAACAAAATTAGGACATTAGGAGATGTTTTTGCGTAGGGCATCTGACACGAGTGCTGTGGGCTGATGAAAATCTTGACTTTAACTTGACTTTTTTGCACTGTACAGAAAGTCTCCTAGTATTTGTGTGATTACCTTGGAAGTTTAGTTTAGGAAAAAAGCTGGGTTTTGGCATTCATCTGTCACCTTGGGGTTTTTTTTTTTCTGAAATGCTGTGTTGATAAAGTAACTTAATTTTATTTTTAAATCTTCTTTGAAGAATGAAAACTTCAGCATTGAAGCCGACACGGTGGATACATGGCAGAAATATTAGCCATGCGTGCACGGGAAACTAGCATCGCTCGGCAGAGCGCACACACAATTAACGGATTTGAACATCCAGAGCTTTTTTTGGCTTGGGCCCAACAGGAGGAATAGGGTATACATTAAAACTATGTTGGGATTAAATAACCAATTTTTGCCCTGGCCTGCAAAGCTTTACTTCTGCAACAACTGTCTTTGCTTTCTAAAGTAGTTCTGTGAGCTGGTAGGGATCCGTAGGGGATATGCAAAGGATGTATGGGGAAATAAAAGTTTTTAGGGAACAGTCAACTTCCATGCACAGATTGCTCGCAGTGTGCGGGGCTGCTGTCCTCTGGCACTGGCAATGCCTGGTGGACTTCAGCATCGTGTGTCTTTGAGTATTTTGTTGCTTGGAAAACTGGAAAGGGTAAAAAAAAAAAAAAAAATCCTCTATGAATTCTTCTCTGAAATGGTCTTACTGCATTGAGGAGACAAGGGAACGATGGAGTAATTTCGGGGCTGACTAGTGAAAAACAAACCTTTCATAAAATTCAGGTCCTTAGGAAAACATAGCATGAAGTGTGTTAGATCGTAGTCTCTTTCCCTCTCTCTTTCACCCTGCTTTTTAACTTCCTTGCAAATGGAGTTAAAATAACCTTCAAGGTGATCGAGTGTAGGCTGGGGTAGGTTTAGCTTTAAGATGGATGGGAAGCACTATTTGCATTGCGAGCTAAAAGCCTCAGTTGAAGCCCATTGGGGGGAAAAAATAATATTAATGGCATTTCATGAAAATATTGTAATTTGTGGAAGGCCCAGATTGCAAAATCTGCTGGTTTGAGTGTCACTAGGAAATACTCCTTTTTGCACAAGGCTTGCCTGAGACAGGATTTTCCTTGCTTTTGTTCTAAACCGAGATGCTTGCTGCCTAAAAATCCCTGCGATCCCCGCAGCGAGAGCTTCACCTCCTTGACAGAGGATGGAAACAAGAAGGTTGGCCGGATCGGGATGAATCCCGCACCTTTTTTTTTTTCTTCTTTTTTTTCTTTTTTCTTTTCCTTTTTTTTTTTTTTTTTGCTAATGACACTTCCTTATGCTTACATTTCATTAAAGCTCTGAAATGGCTGAAGATCAGCCGGTACTGAGCATGCTCCGGGGTGGAGGCTGCACCCATAGAGTGAGATGGATTTGTGGCTGGAGGAGTGATAGGCCTGGAGTCAGGATCTGGAAGGACCCAGCAGCTCCCCGCAGACGGGACGGAGGTAGGGCAAATCCGGCCGATTCCTTCCCGTGCCCCCGGGCTGGGGGAGCGAGGAGACCGGATGAAGTAAAAACTGTTGGAATTGATTCAAAAGCAGCATAGTTAACCACTGACACGAGATGGCTTCAAACCGTTTCCTGCGGATCAGCGGGGAGGGGTTTTAAAATACTGACCTTTACTGAGTGGCGAACCTATATAAAGAACAGACCTGTCTCATGTTAGGGTGGTGACATAAAGCGACAGCAGGCAGGGGCTGGCAGCGAGGGCTGCGGGGACTCGCTGGGTTGTGCCTTCATATTGGAAGGCATGTGATCGCGTCTCAGTCGTGGGCTGCGCGGCTCGGTCGCTAATTATTATTAATGGGAAGCCTTGCAGGGCGCAGACCTGCTCCGCAGTTTAAATCTAGATACGTCTGTGATTGTGGGAGGGTGAAAGAATGTAAAACTCAAGCTCCCTTTTTCGGGCTTATTTTGCATTCCAAGGATTGCAAACAAACCTTGCCACATCAGGTCCTCCAAACTGGCAAGGAGAGGAGGGAATATGGATATGTTTATTCCTTTGGCTGAGGGGTTTTATGTGCTTCTTGCAGGGGTTTAACGCGTTGGCGAGTGGCTTTGGGGGAAGGAAGGGGACTCTGTGAGTTGTGCTAGGTTGGGCTTTTGGTTTTCGGCTGTGGTTGCCAGCCTTTTACAAGGAATGTGTAAGCACCAGCAGGTATGTGCTGCATGAGCCGATTGACTCCAGTTGTTGTACAAGCAAGCTGCGTGGTAAAGTGCCAATAAAACATTTACATTGGCTCTCGATGTTTGTCTTAGTGAGGTGTAGGGAAGATCTGACTTTGTCTGGAGCAGGGGGGGAGAAGTCGGCCGCGAGCCTCAGCCCTCGCAGACCCATCTCCCATGGGAGGTGTGTTATTGGGTGCCCACACTTCTTTCAGCCTGGCTCTATGTGAAGGTAAGGCAAGAGGTTTGCTCTACTTGGGGCGTTGTCAATACGTCGGGATTACAAAGTTATTGTGTTTAACTTTATTAACAGAAATCTCTGTGATCGCGGTCTATCTTTAGCCTGTGTGCAGTAAGATAGACCGGCTCTTTCTTCAGGGCAACTCTGGCCGCTTTCCATAGTGCAGTTCAGGGGGTGATTGCTAAAGAGCAAAACACAGATTTTTATTTTATTGCTCCAGCCCAGGTGACGGTCTCATAGAGTTGGGTCAATCTGCATGGTGAGTCACTTTATTACCTAAAGTAACTTGCCTATTTATTGCTTGGTTCTGCATTTCTTGCGTACCCGACGCTTCCACGGCATTTTCTGAGCCTGTTTGATACGTCAGCCCTGCACTAAGTCGGTGACCAGCTTGCTTACTGGTGTTGCTTTTACAGTCCCTGCATAAAAGTCTGCTGGAGCCCCAGCTTGCTGGCCATGCAGAACTTCTCTTACCCTTTAATGGATGCTGGCTTGTTTATGGTTGGATGAATGCACAAAGGAAAGCATTTATGTAAAATAAACGGCATTGCAATTGTGCACTGAAAGGAAAAGGTTTTGATTTTCTTTGGCTCAGATGGGGGCTGCGTTTATGACTTTTCAGAATTGATCCTGGTGGCTTTTTTCTCCTTGTGCAACTCTGGTGTTGAGATGATCTCAGCCCCAAGTTTTCATGTATGGTCTGGCTCCCTTGATGAGGAAATTTGACTTAAACAGTTTCAGATGCTGGAAAACCACTCGGGTGATAATTTCCTATTGTGCTTGTGTGAAAGGTGTAAGGTAGCCTTAAAGACCCACTGCCACCTTATGGCAGTTGCTGAAAAGCAGCCTCTTTAGAGCCAATTCTGTATACACATCATGCTTGCTTTATTTCTCCGCTCTTCTTAACTAGTGATATTTGCATGAAGGCAGGAGCTTTGTTTTTAAAGAGTTCATCTGCTCCTTCTGTTCCTTGCAGAAATTTATAATGTCAGCGGAATTGCTTGTAGAGCCATCAACTGCGATATTTCATAGGCAAGCTCATGATTTGGGGAGATCTATAAAAGCATCATGAAGCACTGATTCTCCTCCGGTGAAGAACTTGCTTATTTTCACGTGAATGCCCTAATCCTTAAGAAAAATAGGTGTGAGGTCAAAGAACAGGGACGCGTTGAACACGTGAGGCTCATCGGCAGGATCTACACCCGAGCTCCAGCGTTACAGCAGTGTTGCAGCAGAAGCGAGATTGAATGTGAGCAGCCATTTTTACAGCCGGCTTCACTGGCAAGAAGACTACTAATAAGCAGGATGGCTTTGCACTGACACGGGTCTGATTCCCACCCCAGCTACCGTCCCCCAAATAAAACAATAAAACATTTGCCCGTGGAGCGAACGGTGAGTGTGGTTAAAGCAATGAGCTTGCTCGCTGGGCTTTGCGAGGGATGCTTGTATTTAGGACTCTTCTCGAGCAAGGCTGTGTTTGTACGGTAGAAGCTCTTGATATGCGATAGCTGAATGAAGGGGAGAAATGGTGGGTTTAGATTTCCAAAATAGAAGGAGCCGTGGTTACTCTAAGTTAAAGCTGAAGGAGTTTCTAATTGGGAACTGTTAGGAATACAGTATGTTCTAAATTACAGCTGTCTGGCCAATATGCTTCTAAATAAAGTCCTAGGATTGCCCTGTAAATGAAATACGCAACACATATTCTTATCAAAACATAGCAACATCTCCCAGAGAGCTTACATCTCAACATCTGTCGCAACAGCATCTTTTTTATTATTTATTTTTTCNTTTCTTTTTTTTTTTTTTTATTTTTTTCTTCCCTTTTTTTTTTTTTTTTTTTTTTTTTTTTTTTTTTTTTTTTTTTTTTTCTTGTGTGTGATTTACTCAACACAGTGTCCCAGGGAACATTTCATGTTTCCTATTAAGTAAAAGCATTTTCAACTTTGCTGGGGAAAGAGGGAGAGGGAGGGAGATGGCTTGGAAACTTTAGGGGGGTAGGAAAAGTAGGTTTTGAAAGGTGGCGAAAGCTGTGATTCCAGAAATGTGCATTAATGACCGCCTGCTCCTTCCAGACTGTTACCTGAGCGTGGAGGTGGACATTTGGGCTCCCGTGGAGGATGCTGAGGACACTCAGTGTGTCCTGGGAATGGGCATTCCGGTTAGGAAATGTCGTACAAAATGGCCGAGAAGGGAAGGAGGCATGTTAACAGCTTGTGGCGGAGCTGGGGAGCGGTTCTCAGCAGTGCAGAAGCAAATCGGGATTCCAGCAGAAACGCTCATCTTCTATCCAAAGTCCCTTCAGCTTATTGTGCTTTTGGGAAAAAGCACTGAAAAAGAGCTTCAGATTTGAGCAACTTGGAGGCTCTGGAAGAAGAGGACCCTGATGGAAATAAGGAAAACCCCCTATATTTTGCAGAGCTAAATATTGTTCATCCTAGAGGAAGAAAAGTCTCCCCTCGCCTCCCACTTGAGTTACTCTGCAAGGGAGCTGTGAAAATGTCATACGTAATGGTGCAATTAAGCAAAAGCCCTGAGGAATCCGGTGTCCTTTGTGAAGGGAGGCTGTTGTGCTGCAGCTTTCCTCCTGAAAACGTGAGATTTCTGAAAGGGATATTTGAGCCTGGAATCAGAGGACGGAGGCTAGAGCGCTCCGGAATAAAAATACCTCGTAGTTTTATGGTCCCTGGTAAAAGATGTTCTGAAAGGAGGGTGCTGTCTGGTACCGGCTTGGTGGGGAAACCGCTGGAGAGTACTTGGGTTAAATAACGGGGACAGCTTCACAGGGCGCGGGCTTGTTCTTGTCCTCCATCATTAGGAAAAACGCTTCCTTGGCCAGCCTGGAGATGAGTCTCTAACCAGCTGGGCAGAAAGGAGCCTGTGCTGGTGCAGCACCCGACCTCTGCAAACTGGGGAGATGGGGGGCCGGGGGCAGGAGGCACCGCTCCGACAGCCGACGGACCCAGCCCGGGCGCAGCGCTGGCACTGCCGGGCTGAGCAACGCCGGGGTGGTCTGGAAGCTTCTTTCTCCTTTCGGATGGCATAAATTGAAGGTCTTTATTAATCAATGCACAAGCATCCCCCGCAAACGCGGCGCTGTGCAGAGATGCTGGTACGGTGTCGATCAATTGCTTCTCTTGAGCTGGTTGTTGAAGCATTCCTTATACCCTGATCAGCTTTGCGTTTTTTTGGGTTTTTTTTTGTTTTTGTTTTTGTTTTTTTTTTTTAAACTGTTTAGTGCTTTCAAGGATGGCCATGAGATGTTAAAAGCATTTGTGGTAGCTTCTGGTCTCCGTGTATATTTAACCTCAGCAGTAAAAACATGCCTGGTGTTGAGATGCAGTGGGGAGTGCTGCTGAGGCTGCAGCGTGGTTCTCCGTCATTATTTTATCTCTGAAAGGGGATGTTGGCCATGGTAGTTCATTGACATGGTGTTTGTTAATATCATTCTTTCTATTTCTGTGTTTTTAATGAAACCTTGGTAATTTCATGCTGCAAGGAAGGGCAACATGTCAACTGTTTTAAAGCCATCTTTGGTTTGAACTACAGTAATCTTTTGATGTGGTGGATAATACAACTTCTATCTGTGTAGTCGGTTTTTGCTGCTTTTGTTTGGGGATTTTTGAGTATGTCTTAAATGAGTTACCTCTACACCTCTTGGTGACTGATAGAAAGGCCAGGAAAATCTCATTTTGTGTATATTAAAACTTAAGATTTACATCAAACAAAACCCAGTGGGTGAAAGAGAGATCCTTGCTTTATACTGTCACCTTAAATATTCCTTCTCTATGAATTTCAGTCATCATTTAGCCTTGTGTGTTTTAACTGTTTAGTAGGGAATCTTCTCCAGAGCGTGGAGAGAAAAACAATGTCCTTGTAGCTGAGGCAGATCCAGGCTCTGCTGCTGCTTTAACTATTGCCGCTTTGCAAATGTGCCTGGACGTGGTGGTGAAATAGCTGCATGGGCTGGAGAAAACGTGTCTTGTTGGTGTTTCCAGCCTGCTATAATGGCATGGCAGGACGTGCGATGCTCGGCTTAGGAGGGGACGGGGAGAGCGGAGCAGGCGATGGCTTCGTGCGTGTGCTGAAGGCCTGAACTTGCACACCTGCTTTTGGTGCAAGGCAAACAAAATCCTTGGGCGCCTCAAAACCTCACTATGCATTTCGATGGCTTTTTTTTTCTTTTTTTTTTTTTCTCCATACAGTGCAGGCTGCTCCTTCCCCCCCAGCCCACTGTAACACATTACACTCAGCTCCTCTTCATTTTAAATTCTACTCTTCAAGAGAACTATCTTCTGTGCTGGTTTTTTGTTTTTTTTGGTTTTTTTGGTTTTTTTTTGAAAACTGTTTTTTCTTTGGCCAAGAACAAGCGGGTGGTGCCACAGTCCAATTCTGAGTTTCCTCTTCCTTCTGGCCTCTTCTCCGGGGTTGCCGGCCGCCCTCCCCCTGCTCGGGTGGGAGGTTCTCCAGCGCGACACCCAGCTCCAGCAGCCTCCTGCTCCGATAAATGCCAGTCTTGTGCTTGAATCCCTTCCAGCCGATCTCTGCTTACAGATGTTCCTGCGAGTTGCTCCGGCAGTTTTACTGGGAGCTTGAGCACACACGAAGGTTGCCAAGAGTTTATGCTTAATTGTTAAGTGGAACAAACTACTTTTATTTTGAAGCTAAAATTTCTTCTTCTCCCTCGCTGGCTGGGCCAGCTGTATCCTATGGATTGACATAGGCTGAGCTCAGAGCTCCTGCACCTAGTAGTACACTATCACTTCATTAGGGTCTGCCCCCCTCATGCCATTCCCCCCCCCCCTCTTTTTAATGACTGCGTTTATGATACCCTTTTAAGGTTGGTTGTACCAGGTCAGGTTGTCTTATTAATCCCCAAAGTGAAAAATAGCTCCCCTTCAGCTCAGCAGATTGGATCTCGAATGCACTTGCAGTTGGACACTGCACACTGAACCAGTTTAACCCGTGTGCCTTCATCCCAGAGCTCAGAGGTCGTCCGCTTTATTAAGCAGAACAAAATCGGCATGGGAGCGTCCTCAAGCTGCGCAGCATCCCTCCCTGTCCCTCCTGCCTCTTCTTTTCCTGCGGGCAAGGGCTACTCTTGAAGGCCACCGAGTCAGAACACTTCACTCTATGGTTTAAAAGGCTTTTTTTTTTTTCAGGCGAGCGATCAGTTTTGAGGCCTGGCACCCTGTCAGAAAGTTGACAGATGATCTGCATTACCGGTGCGTCCCCGGGATGCCCGGGATAATCGCGCTCCAATGGACGCCCTGGAGCCGGCAGGTTCTCTGTGAAATGGCTGCAGCTTGGAGGGAGCAGTGAAATGGTCTCCTCTGGGCATGCTCACTCTGTAGAGGGAGCTTTTATCACATGAGCAGAAACTGAATCACTGCTCATGAGGATCTGGAATATGCAACTCTTTGAGTCTTCACCAGGAGAAGACAACAGATGTCCGCAGGTACGGCAGGGTCCACCTCCCATGCCTCGCAAAGAGCGGCTCCCCGCCGGCCCCGGCCGCAGGCAGGCTGTCTCCCGCTGGGGAAGGAGAAACCTCGGAGAGGAGGAAGACAGTTCAGGGAATCATGGCTGGGGGTTATTTATTTATTTGCTTCTCTATACATTTATTTTCCTGCCCCGTGCGCGGGAGGGCGGGTGGGCACGGGGGGGGCTGGGGGCTGGCTGGAGGAGGCTGGCCAGGCTCCCTCTGCGCTGGGGTGAGTGTTGTTGCCTTGTGCTGTGCCATGGGCTTGCAGGTTACTTTGGCATCCGACGTCGCCTGGCTCCGGGGAAGCTCGGGCTTTGTTTTCTTGCCTCCGGGTGGTCTTTTATTTGTCTTCTGGGGTGGGGAGCCTTGTTTGGGGTTGGGTTTTTGGGTGTTGGTGGGGGTTTTTTTGGTGCTTTTTAAAAATGTTTTTAAAGTGTGAAGTTTCTGGAAAATTTGGGTCTCCCAGGAGCTCTCTCTGCTTGCAGCTCTTGTAAGCAAGAGCAGCAAACCCTGGGGTGTCCGAGCTGCTTGAAGACTGAATTTCCAAAGGGGAGGAGAGGGCCTGTGGCCACATGGCACCTCCTCGCTAGGTCTCCTTTGACAGCCTCTGCTTGCATCAAGCAAGCCTACAGCTCACTTCTTCGGCTGGAGGCAAGAGCGAATGTTATTTTACTAGGAAGAAACAATCCTTTTATTTTGGGTGTTTTCCTCCCCTCTCTCTCCTTTTCTTTTTTTTCTTTTTAATAGTAGCTTGCAATGCAAGGGAGCAGCTGATTAAACCGAAACATCCATGGTTGATTTCATGGCAGGAGGCCCGTGTCTGCATCTTATTTAAAAAGTTGCCTGAAATTCAGACCCATGGCCCTGCCATGCTCTTGGGGTTTGTTGTTTTTTGTTTTTTTTTACTGTTGTTTGTGTTACATGTGGACAGCTCTATGGGCTGCCACAGACCTCAGAGGGGGCAGACACCGGAGGTCCCGAAGCCATGGGGGGTGCAGGCACCCCTGCCAGGGGCAAAACACTGGCCTGAGCTTGCTGGGCTTGGGGAAGGTCCCTGAAGCTGCTGTGCAGACACAATATTGAATTTTCAATCGAGGAGTGAGATGTGAAGATGGCATTTAAAAGATTAGGGAGCTTACAGGACAGGCTGTGATAGCTAATCTAAATATCTATCGTGTCTCCACTGGACTATAAATACACTCATTATTCGTCATCTAGAAGATGTGTGCTAAAGGAAAAGGCATCAGAAGAAGTCAGAAGGAGAGAAATGAGATTTCTTTTTAACAGTGAAGAGCAGAGGCCTTGACGTGCTGCCTGATCGGCTTCCATCCAGGGAAAGAAATGTGCTTTGGCTTTGATGAAGGCTGAGGAAACAAGCAACCCAAAAAAACGCTGAGGTGTGCAACGTGTGCTCCTGTGTGGTGGTGACCACGATGACACTGGTGTGACAGCCGGCCAGAACCACCTAATGCTCCGTCCCTGCCGGCTGATGCCCTTTGAAAGCATCTGTAGAGAGACGCTGAAAAGCCTGACCTACTTTGGAGGGAAGAGAGAAACCCGAGGTCTGGATGTCGCTGTTTTTCAGCAAGGGTTAAGAGCCACAAAGTGGGGCCCTGGGGTCTTGGTTTTTTCCCCCTTCAAGTATTTAACCGGCTCTGAAGTGCCAGCACGAGCTCTTCCCCTCTTCCCAAGAACATGTTTGGACAGAGCTGGGCTCTGCAGCACGCACGGGGCACGTTTCCTACTGATCAGCCCCTCTTAGACAAACCCAGGGCCTGGCAATGGGGGGGGGGCAGGATTGGGCCCAGGACCTGGGGAGCGGAGGTTGTCCTGGGGCTCCTTTTGCCAGCACTGGAGCCCTGCTCCCCCGACCTCTCGCACCCGGTGCCGTCTCCTAACGAAAGAGGACTGCGTGCCTCTCACGCGATGGCAGGGAGCGATTTCATTCAGGTAAACAAAGAGTTTTAAGGAGCTTCATCCTCCTGGCCAGCTGGTTTGGGGGAGGGCTGGCTTGATTCCTGCTGCTCCTCTTTGTTGTCCTTTTGCTGCTTTTCCCTGAAGTTTTTTTCTTCTCCCCTTCCCGCTCCCGAAGCTGAGCGCAGTCGAGGAACGGCTGCAGCGGGACAGCTACCTTTCTCTGGGTTCAGCTGAAAGGCTTGGGGGACCATAAGTTCCTGCAGTGACACGCAATGTCAGTGATTGGGAAATGAATTTATAACCCTTAACTACCATTTTCAGCCAATTGTTTTTTACTCATGAGAAGTCAAACTCTTTGCAGAGAAGACCCTCATGTTTCCCTTGGTCTCGTGGGATCCGTCCATCCCCGTGCCGATGTGAGCTCCGTGGTCTCTTGGGTGGAGGAGGAAATGTCTGGCTTTGCTGTACGGTGGGGCTGGTCCTGGAGGAGGGCAGAGCAGGAGGACGGGCAGCGTTGCCTGCCAGGATTTACAGTAGTCAGGAAAGCAGCAGAAATGAAGCTCACAAACTGTACGAGCTAACTGGAAAGTATCCTTGAAAAAGAAATTAGAAGGGAAAAAAATGTAGAGCAACCTTTTTAAAAAAAAAATATTCTGGGATCCAACATAACAGCTTGCTTCCCTCAAACCAGGCAATTTATTTATCTTTTTCCTTCAGTCCCCATCAGGAGGGGGAAGGCTGGTGGACGTGAGGGAGTAGGGTCGAGGCAGTGGGGGTTAAGAAGATCTGACATGCAAGCGTCCTCCCTGCAACGCTGCCATACTGTGTTGGAGCCGCACAGTGCCTCTTGCAAAGGAAGCTTTTCACAACTTGTCCTTGTTCCAAGGATGAGGAAACCTCCGGCTCTTCTGGCATTTTCTCTCCGTCATAAGTCAGAGCTGCTTTCACCTGTGAAGTATGATCAGCACAGACAGGGAGAGGGCTGGAACGGAGAGGGGCTCGGAGAAACCTTGCAAGGCTTTTCATGGAGCTCTTGGTGTTAAATGAGGAACTTTTCCCCTCCTCCTCTCCTCGTTTTCCTGTGTGCCTGCAAAAATACTCTGGTTTTCATTTAAAGGAGAAAACTGTATGTGCTGGGACTAAGCCAACTTGTTTATTCAAGGGAAATACCATATTTCCAACCCTTTCTCTCACAGAGGAAGGCTTGATGGAGGATGGCAGACTGGGCTGGGTATTATATTTTTAGGTGACATCGAAGCACGGTTGCGATTCAGAGAAGCAAAAAATCATGGCTGCATTTAGCATCGAGCTCTGCGAGACCTGTCCTCCCAACCCCCAAAGGGGTTAACATCTCCTCCAAAGCAGGTGGATTTTGACCTAAATCAAGGAGGGAAAAGGAAGAAAGAGGGAAAAAAAAAACAAAAAAAAGACAAAAACCCCCCAAAAAACCACCACCACAAACCCACAGTCTGCAATTTCCTGTCTCCAAAGGGGATTTTTATGACGAGGGGCTGGGGGCCCGCGAGTGGTCGGGAGGCAAACGCCGGCTCCTCTCCTCCTGTCAAAAAATGGCAGGTCAGTGTGTGTCTGTAAACAATGCAGTTATGAAATGGCAGCGCCGGCTGCGCTGAGCATGCTCGGGAGCTGCCTGTAGGGGGAAGTGAGCCGGGAAAGATGATCTAATTCAGTGCAATTCTTGGGATTGAAGGAAAAGACCAGGCTCCACTCTTAATGACAGAGCAGAAAAAAAAAAAACCAGGCCCCACGCCGGGGACGAAGCCCGTAGGCCATGGAGGAGAGGGTGTGAGGATCTCCCACCTCTAGGACTTCGGGTGCTGGGCAGCACTGTGTCGCTTTCTCACCCGCCAGGAGAGTAAAGCCTTGGTGAGGTTTTGCTGTAGTTATTAGAGGGACAGGCCCGAGGGTGCAAGTGTGATTATTATTATTTTTTTTGTCTTTTTTTTTTGTTTTTTTCTCCTTTTTCCCTCTCCCTGTCTGTTTTCCTGGCTCGCAGGCGTCGCTGTCTTGCTGCTGGCCTCCGGGTGGCTGGAGGTGACCCAGGCGGAGGTGGTGTGGGCAGCTGAGCGAGGTCCTCCATGTCCCCAGGGGAGCCCACGCAGGGCTTCCCCTCCGCCGCCCCGGCCAGCCCTTCCGTCGGGCGCCATTGGGACGGGCAGGGGGAGAGGGAGCTGCTCCGCTGGCTGCGGCGGTTTGGGGGTGGGAGGAAGAGGAGTGTGGAGGCTGAAGAGGTGCCTGAGGCCCATTGATGGGGGCGAGGTGGCTTCCAGTTCCCCTGCCCTGGGCTGCTGCAGCCTCCCTGCTTCAGGCTGCCCTTGGTGCTACGGTTTTATGCTGGCTAAGCCTTCCTGGGGACTGGGTGTTTCTGAAATGGCAGGTTTGCTTTTGCTAGAGATAGTGATGCATCTTGGTCTCCATTTTAGGGCTTTCTTCCCTCCCTCCCCTCCCGGGTGCTGGGAGAAGGCATGTGGCAGCTGTACTCCTTGCTAACCTCAGCCTGTGGAAGGAGGAGATGCCTTTGTCTGCTCTGGGTTTACACTTGCCTGCACATACAAGTTGCACTGGCTTTTAACTCTACTGGGACACAGCTAGATGAGTACGATGCTTCCCAGCACGGAAGCGGCGAGGAAGCGTAGCTGCGTCCGTGCTAGGGCTGTTGTCTGATCGATCGGCCTCCCCGTTACAGGAGGGGCTCGGGCTCCGCAAACCGCCCCTTGCCTGAAGCCTGCACGCCATTGTGGGCCGCGTTGTCTGACGAGGAGTCGCTTTAAGTCCTGTTGTGTTTCATGCACGTGTCTCCTTGTTCCCAGCTGTTGCGTGCAGGGACTTGCGCCTCGTTTCTACCCTTCCCCCTGTTTTGGGAGTTGATTTGTGCTGCTGGAATAGGAGAGAGGACATGGGGGGTAGAGAAGGACGTGTTTCTTTTCTTTTAGGAAGAGTCCGGATGAAAGGAGTTCGAGACAAAAGAATTGCAAAGAATTTGATTTGGGGACAAACTTCAGGCTGAGGGCAGTGCTTGTTGTGAGCTGCAGATAAAATTCCACGTTCACATGATTGCACGAGGCTTATGAGGAAGTGGCCTTAACCTGAGAAAAAAGAGCTTTGAGACTGGTGACTGCTTTGTAGGCCAGGTACGCTGGTGGTTACGCTTCCTTCCTTCCCCAGATCAAATGCTTCTGCTGCTTCTAATGACAGGCCCGTGGTCAGCGTCCCCACGAGCAGCGATCCCAGACCTGGGCGTGCACAGCAGGACCTGGGCAGCACCGAGATCTGAAATGAGCAGCCTTCACATGCCTGCAAAAGAAACACGCTCTTTCTACAAGCGTTTTCTTCATCATTGCTTCCTGTATAATTAAGTACAAAATGTTTGTCTTCTCTTTAAGGCAAAGGTTATTATGAGCGAGTTGGTTTGGGTTGTGTTATTTTTACTATTTTTTTTTTTTAAGGAGAAAAAGGGAGGGAAAAAATGAGTGAATGAGAATCTGTTGCTGCTGGGCTTGCATCATTTACTGAGAGCTTTGCCTCTGCCTTGCCACAGAGTGTATTGCAAACCTCGCCGCCGCCTTGCACAGGAGGTGAAGTCCTGAAGGGCTGGCGAGAGCCTTGCTGGAGCCCCGGCCCCGTTGGGGAGCTGGCCCGGTGGTGTCATCTCTGAGGGGTTGGTGTCCAGCTCCTGGCTGGAGGCTTCACGGGCCGGGCAGGATCAGTCCTGTCCGTCCCACCGGGTCTGCAGGCAGATGTGTGGGTGCAGCTGCTGCCCCGAACGGGAGTGAGCACAGTTTCAGAGGGGTCCCCTGCGCCCAGCCCTCTTTCACATCGACCTGCTTTAGCTGCATGGCTTCGATCAGAATAACGCTGCTGCAAAGTCTCAGGTTCCTAGACTGTTGATTTTTAAGACAAAAAAAAAAAAAAAAAGACCCTGGGGAAGGGAGACATCTTAGCACATCAACCTCCGCTCCTTCCTGGTCTGCCTGGAGAGAGCTCTGGTTCATGATGTAACTCACTGGTCTCTTGGGCTTGGTAAGCTGCAATATGTTGGAGTTTTGCTGTGCATGTATTGTCTTTGCCTATAAAACCTGTTTGGACTTTTGCGAAGGGCACCCGGATGGCTGATGAAAATGCCAAGGAGGAGGCTGAGAAAGCTCTTTCTGTGTTTCCCAGCTTTGCTCTTTTTTTCTTTTTTCTTTTTTTTTGGTGGGCTTTTTTTGTTTTTGTTTTTTGTTTTAAAGGCACCACTGTAGTTTCTAGTCGTCGTCTGTTTGGAAATGCTGCAGAGCCTTTCCTTGGCTGGTCTGACCCATCTTCCATCCCCTCCAAAGACCTCACGGAGGAGAGAAAGCCTGTTTTCTTGTAAATAGAGGTGAAGAGGAAAACCTAAACCAGCACTAGCTCCTTTGCTTAGATCCTCATGGCTTTTAAAGCCCTTTCAAAGACCTAATCAGTCTTTCTTAAGATGCAGTAATTTTTTTTCTTCCCCTCGAAACCTAAAAATAAGAAGAAGGGGAAATAATACTTCATTACTGGTGGTGTATACTCTTTATGGAGGCTCTCCAGCCACCGAAGGTTAATAATCAG
>VXBL01003726.1:478190-545262 GCA_013400195.1 Aramus guarauna | reverse complement strand
AAAAAAAAAAAAAAAAATGGAGCGAGTGAGACTTTTATTGTGAAGCAGGCTGTGCTTGGCAGTTGGCTTTGTTGGGACTGCTGCAAGAGCAGACATTTCTCGGCGGGGAGGGTGGGTATAGGATTTCCTTGCCAATCGGGAGCCGACGGATTGGGGCATGGGGAGTGTGAGCAGAAAGGGAAGTTTGCTCTGAAGTTGAGGGGGGGTGGGGGTGGGTGGGGGAAAGAGCAAAACCCAACACACATTCCCCCTGCCCCCCAAAAAAAAAAAAAAAAAAAAAAAAAAAAAAAAGGAATTAAAACTTGCGATGGGTGACATCTGGGAAAGNATTGACACTTGCGGTGAAGTTGTTGCTAAGTTGGCTGGGTGGAGTTGTGGGCTGGTGGGAATGAATGGGTAGCGCTGCCCGGCTGGAGGTGGGTGCCCGGTGGGTGCCCGTCGGTGCTGGGTGCATCTGCCGAGGGGTGATGGAGCAAGGAGGGGAGAGCGCTGGCCTGGGGGGAAGAGCCTTCAAGCGCTTCGCAGGGGTTTCCTGTAGCTTCTTTTTGATCAAAATGCTTCAAAGTTCACAGTTGGCTTTTTAAAATCATTATTATTTTCTTTTCTACCTTGATGCTGAGTTTTTGTTTATTTCAGAGCCAGGCATGGAAGTTGTAAAGCCGCCGCCGCTGCTAGCGAGGGATGTGCCTCTGAGCTAGGGACCAGGAGAGCCCGTCAGGTGCCACCTCGCTTAGCCTTGCCTTGGCACCCAGCTTTTTGTTACTCTCACGGACAAAAAGCCATGGTTTCTGGCCTCGCTTGGCACTGGAACTTCTGCTTTGAGAGCTCCCGCCGCTGGCAGCCCTGAACTCCTGGTAATTGCAGCGAGGAGGGAGGGTGGTCGTTAGCTGCCGAGGGCTGATTGACTCCAGGGTTCCTACAGTGGCTTTTTTTGGGACGTGGGCTGAGGAGCAGCAGCAGCACCTCT
This sequence comes from Aramus guarauna, assembly GCA_013400195.1. Classification (NCBI taxonomy): domain Eukaryota; kingdom Metazoa; phylum Chordata; class Aves; order Gruiformes; family Aramidae; genus Aramus; species Aramus guarauna. The sequence goes on along the minus strand of VXBL01003726.1, from coordinate 544,295 downwards.
GTGGAAGGGAGAGCGTGGATGATTTGTGGAGTGTGGTTGCTGCTTCTAAAATAAAGAAAAACTGAGAATCGAATGGGTAAAAATGACCTGCTGGAAATCCTGGGGCTTCCAGTATGAGTCAGTTTAATAGCGGGAACATCAAGACCTTTCTTCGTTGCAGGAGAGGTTGGGAAAACAAGCTAGTCCCTGTTAGACGGACTGCTCCGCGTGTCTGTGGCAAGGGCCTGGGTGCCCCTTCCCCGGTGGGGGCTGTGGGGCTGCGCGGAGCCCCGGTTCTCTGCAGTTCTCTTTGCATTAGTCTTGCAGCAGGTTAAGTCCATGAGAAAAATGAAGTTATTCCCAGTTTACAAGAAGTCCGAGTAGAGGAGAGGTAGGGTTTACAAGGAGATTGTTTGCAGCAACGATATACGTTATTGGCTAGCAAATACATTTAAAAAAAAAAAAAAAAGCTGCTCTACATTCAAACTTTGGGCTGTGTTTTTATGATCGTTTCTTGAAGGAAGCTGTTGGCCAGTGTCTGCTGGAGGTACGTTCTGTTTCAGGCTATCTGATCGGTTGGCTGAGTGGAGGTTTCTAATGCTTATGTCTTGCTTTTTGGTTTGAAAAATCTGAAAGTGGTGTGCTCGGGGCACGAGTTCCCTCTTGCTGAGAGCATCTGGATGTGACCGTGTTTGGTGTTTGCTTGCGCTCGGGGGCAGGCAACCACCCATGACCACCTTCCTCCTTGCTAGAGGAGCAATCCTTGAAGGTGCCCTTAGCTCCGCGCAGGCAGGTCTGGCAGGCGGTGGAGGTTTTCCCAAGCAGCCTGCGCCCCGCCGGAGTCCCTCGATTTTTCTTCTTCCCATCAGCAGTGTGTTGCTTTGCAGATGATGGCGTTTAGGGGCAGGGCGGGGTGGTCTCACCGCACCGCAGTGGCCCAGGGGCAGGGACCTGGTGCTGGATGAGCCCTCCCTGGCTGTATGGGGTGGGGGGGCTGCTGAAATTGGGGCGAGGGCAGACCCTGCTCTGCAATACCTGCCGGCACCTGGCATTGCGGCTGAATTCACATGGAAACAAAAATGTCAGAGGGGCTGGTAGAAGCAACACCAAGGCTCATCTCGCGTGCTAGCTGTGGACAGAAACCCATGTGGGGAAGGGCGAGCTGCTGCTGAGAATGGTTTTGGAGCCGATACGCCTGACTTCATGTGTGCGTCTTATCTCTTTTTGCTTGCTTTATGGGAGATGGACAGGTTGTTTTTTCTCTTTCTTTATCACTCAGCATGCTTTAAACCTTGTGATTTGCATGGCTGCAGGCATCATCTGCTCTGTGTGCTCTTCAGCACTTGGTTTGACCTGGGCTCATTCCTGTTCTGCGACGCAGGCAGCGTGAGCTGAACTCTTCGCCGGCCGGGCCCGGCCATCACTGCCGCCTCAGTCGCACCGCAGCTTTGCAAGGCAGTCGCCATGTTTGCCTTTCAGACCAGCTTGTCTCCTTAAACACAGAGCTGTGTCACAGGACCCCTTCTCTTGTATGTGTGTTTGGGGTTGGTTTTTTAATACCTTTTTCCTTTTGTTCTGTTTCAGTAGCTTTTTTTTTTTTTTTTTTTTTTNTGTGTTTTTTTTTTTTTTTTTTTTTTTTTTGTCTTGCCCCTTCAGGGAAAAAAAAAAAAAGAGAAAGAGAAGGTATTAAGGCTGCAAACCTGATCTAGCAATGTGATTCCAGGCGTGTGAAAGGCAGAGGAGAAGAGCAGGTGTTCCCTTTTTGCAAAAAAATAAAAAGAGGGGAAAAAAGAAAAATTACTTTCTATAGAATTAAAAATAGAACTCATTAACTTTAATAAGCATGGATGTTATGAATGATGAATTAGCTGTAGCACACTGATGGTTTGCGTTTTATAAGTTACATTTGAATGAACTACAAAAAAAGCAAAACCACCAAAAGCATGCTTGGGCTGTAGATGTTGATAAATGAGGTGTAATGAGAAGTTGGATAGATCTGCCTCCCCCACCCTAAACCCAGGAAGTTTTGGGCAATGATGGTCACCTCCGTGCGATGCCTTTCCCGGCCGTTTCCAGCCGCACCTGTACAGACACACTCAGCTGGATTCCCAAGCACGTTACGCTCAGAAATCTGGCTGGCTGCATCTCACCCAAAGAGCTGTGAGGTCTCAGCCTGGGCGCAGCTCGAAGCTCCTCTGCTTCTCAGGCGAGACGGGCTGTCAGCTGGGGCAAGACTTGCCCTTTTTTATCTTTGACCTGTGCCTTGGTGGCAGTTTCCTGGCAGCGTTATTTTGCAGAATGATGTTTGCCTGTGATGTAAACAGGATGTGTCCATGATTTTCTCTTGCTTTAAATGCAATGCGTGTATAACATTGAGCTAAACAGTGATATTTCTTCTTTTTTTTTTCCTCCCCTGTCTCTTCTCTCCCCACCCTTAGCGAACAGTGCTGAGTAAGGGAGAGACAAGGAAAGACGCCTGCATGAAGACTGAGCTGCTGAAAGATATCACCAACAACAAAGAGGAAGGTGAGCACCTGCCTCAGTTGAGGGCCAGACCTCACTCATGAGGTTGGCACGTGATGGGAACAAAACTGGGGGCTTGGAGATGTGCTCTGTCCCCCAAGGGTCTCAGGTTTGCTCCCATGAACAGAGTGGCTCCGTTCTCCTCCCGTGTTTATTCTGAGCAGAGGTCTCCCCCAGAAGATGCAAATTTGCTTTTCAGTCCATCCATCTCCACCCACCTAAAGAATTATATCTCCTTTTCACTTCTGCTTTGGTGTGACTGTGAAGCTTAGAAGAGTTACTTTGAACCTCCTCTGTGTGACTGGTTTTTACTGAACTCTGATCCGCGCCACACGATGACCTAGCCCTTTTCCTCCCTCTATTAAAGTTAACTTTCTGTTTTCCTGTGAGTTTCTCTTTGCTCCAGAACAGGCACTGATCGCTGCAGGATGGCCGGTGGGGTTAGACACTCCACACCTCGTGCCATTGCAGGATGCTTCGTGGCTTCTGCGTTATTTGTGCTTGCTTTTACTTTGCAGGATGCAGCGCACATGTTAATTTGATGAAGTCTTTCCTGCATAGTTGTCTGTAAGTTGCATGCACACAAATCTGAGGGCTTAATAAACGTGTCAGTGGGATTAGGAAAAAAAAGCCCCACTACCCTTTTTCTTGCCCCCTGCTCCTTTCTTTCCATGGCTTTATTATTCCTTGACTAGTTACTTCTCATAGCTCTGCAGGGATTTGGTGTATTTTTGTTCTCCTTTCCATAACAGAGCATTAGAAAAGCACTGAAGAGGCCCCATCAAAATACCTAGTCTTAGCTTAGAAACAAAATTTTGGGCTTAATTCAGATGTGTGTGAGTACAGCATGGCTTTTTCTTCCTCTTCTGTCCAGCATAATGTTTTTCAAGCTGCTCTAGTTGGAAAGTAAAGCTTAGAACAGGCAGAATATTGAATGCTGTGTCAGATGTGGCCGCGGTGCTTGCATATTAACTGGGTGCACGTGAGTGCTGCTGCTGCTGCTGACGCCGGTTGCATATGGACCTGTGGTCTGGGCAGAGCAGAGATGAAGTCTGAGGTCACTTTGCTCTGGGAGGAGCCTCTCGCTTTGATCCTTTGCCTTGCTTGGCTCAGGAGTTTAGATTATTTAGTTTTATTTAGTTTTAAGTCTTGGTTGATCTTAAGGTAAGTGTCAAGAGTCTACGGAGGTAAAAATCCAGAAGGAGGATGCACCTTGTATGTCTTGACCGATTTTGACTTAAAGCAAATGCTGTGTATCAAAAGGAAGCTGGGAACCTTCCCTGTGCAGGCTTCAACTCCTCTCAAGGCTTCAATTTCCAACCACTTCTGCTTATTGTCCAGTTCTGTTAGAGGAGAAGGAAGAGTCCTAAAATCTGAATTGCATAGTCTCCATTCTTGTGGTAACATTCAGATTGTATTCTTCTCTTGCCAAGCATACCATGTTTGTAAAAGACAATGGTTTGCATGGTTGTTGTGCTGTATGCGTTGTTCTTTGCTGACCTTCGTTACCCAGCTGTGATTGTCATAGCAGTTCAATTAGTTAATGTCCCTAAATTCTGTTAATAACAGTGTTTAGTGTTGGCAGAGAATTTACATTTTTGAGTGTTGCTTGAACATGAAGTCGTTACAGCAGACTTGCAAGATGGCATGAAATAGTTTCTTTGAGCCTTGTCTCCTGACTCGGGGGTGGGCAACAGTGTATGGAGCTGGGAAGTATGGACTGGAAAAGCACCCTGTCTCTCTAACTTAGCTTGAACAGTTGTTTTGCTTCAACGAGGAGGATGGGACCGGGTACTGTTGAATATCCTAACAACATAGACAGTGGGATTGAGTGCACCCTCAGCACATTTGCAGATGACACCAAGCTGTGTGGTGTGGTTGCTAAGCCTGAGGGACAAGATGCCATCCAGAGGGACTTGGACAAGCTTGAAAAATGGGCCCGTATGAACCTCATGAGGTTTAACAAGGCCAAGTGCAAGGTCCTACACCTGGGTCAGGAAAACCCCCGGTATCAATACAGGCTAGAGGAGAAGGACCACCTACTGGTGGGTGAAAAGCTGGACATGAGCCAGTAATGTGCACTTGCAGCCCAAAAAGCCACCTGTGTCCTGGGCTGCATCCCCAGCAGCAGGACCAGCAGGTCGGGGGAGGTGAGTCTACCCCTCTGCTCCACTCTGGTGAGACCCCCCTGCAGTGCTGCATCCAGCTCTGGGGTCCCCAGGACAAGAAGGACATGGAGCTGTTGGAGCGAGTCCAGAGGAGGCCATGGAGGTGATCCAAGGGCTGGAGCACCTCTGCTATGGAGACAGGCTGAGAGAGTTGGGGTGGTTCAACCTGGAGAAGAGAAGGTTCCAGGGAGACCTTACAGCACCTTCCAGTCCCTGAACGGGGCTTATAAGAAAGATGGAGACAGACTTTTTAGTAGGGCCTGTAGTAATAGGACAAGGGTAATGGTTTTAAACTAAAAAAAGGTAGATTCAGACTAGATAAAAGGAAGAATTTTTTATAGTGAGGGTGGTAAAACACTGGCACAGGTTGCCCAGAGAGCTGGTAGATGCCCCATCCCTGGAAACATTCAGGGCCAGCCTGGACAGAGCTCTGAGCAACCACATCTAGTAGAATGTTCCCTGCTCACTGCAGAGGGATTGGACTAGATGGTCCTCAAAGGTCCCTTCCAGCCCAAACCGTTCTGTGATTCTGCGATGTGTGGGGATGGGAATCAGCACAAGTCTGTCTGCTGGTGCCTCTGGGTTCTAGTTTAGGCTGAGCTGCTGCAGCAGACTGGTCGTATGTTTGATGGGAGCCATGGCCTGCAACATAAGACTAGTTCTGATCTGGATTTTGTTCTGTTTGGGGAAAATCCCCTTGGCAGGTTATCTGTGAATATTGAACCTGGGATCTAAAACTTTCAGAGGCTCGAACTTGAAGATCCAAAGACTGACTTTAGTCAGGTGCTGTTTGGGCTAAAGGCTTAGTGTGACTTAGGTGTTTTCCCCTCTTTTTACTCACCCTTGACTCAGAAGGGTACTGATACTGAGGTCAGTATCAGATCCCCATTTGAACTGTGTTAGCATGTACCATAGCCCTGCTGCTGCCTCTCCAAACGGCCTTTTACAAGTTACACCTCTATGTACAAACTTTTGCTTTCTCTGTGTCCACGATGAGCCAGGAAATTCAGGTAGCTTGCAGCCCTGAATGAGATTCAGGGGTCTCTTTCCCAAGCCAGGCACACTGGCACCGCTGCAGTAATGCCTGCGACTGCTGTCTGGCTCCACCACTGATGAAAACCATCATGTTGGAGATCTCTACGAAGATCTCCTGTTGCAGGGAAGGCTCATATTCTCGTGGGGCAATAGCTGAGCTGCCCCAGTTTATAATCCGCTGTTTTGAGGCAGTGCATCCCCTTTCTTGGTTGTCCTCAGCGTGCCAGCCTGTTATTTGTGACAACTGAATACCTGCTGCCCCAGGGGACGAGGTGTCGGTGCCATCGGACGGGGGCAGGGAGCTGGGTGGGTGCTCTCGGGGAGCAGCCTGGAGGTGGGGGGTCCTTGGGTGGGCAGTCGTGGTGGTTTGTTCTTCGTTCCTCAAGCGGCAGGTATTGCAGTAATGCGCTGTTGTTACCAGCGGAGATGTCCTCTTCTGGCTTCGTCCTGGCACTGATAAAGAGAAATAATTGAACTATAAATTTAATGTACAGCTGTAGGAATGAGATCTTCGGGTGTTCCCAGCAGTTTAATTTCCAGTTCTGGGGTTGAGTCCCAGCCTGCCTAAAGCCCAGTTTACGTTACTTACTGGACTCAGTGTCACCTTCTGTGTAAAACTGCTCAATGCAGATAGGGAAAAAAAACAAAAAACCAAACTATGGGTGAGACTGTGTGGTGTTGTCCATGGGGAAATGTTCCAGTTAATTTTTACATGTGGGTGTGAGTTTAGGTCCATCTTTTCCTTTGAAGGGGAAAGGGGCAGGGAGATGGAAGAGATGAGCAGAAAAAAGTCGCTCTTGTATTTTTTTAGGCCATGTTATCTTTAGTCTGACTCAGAAACTAATTAAAAAGTGGTTTCTTTGCAAGAATTGCAAGCGATTTCAGTTCTCCTCCTAATGTACATAGCTCCGAACTCTGTGCTGCATCTTGCTTGACCTTTCAAGGCAAACCGCTCCCTTTCTGATTCCCCAGCCCCAGATATGGAAAGTTCCACTAAAGCAGTGGCAAGAAGGAGCAGGAAGGGGAGTCAGTAATGAAGTTCTCAATTAGCCGCGGTGTTTCTGAGACTTCACCCGAGGCAGCTGTTTTACAAGAGCCGTGGTTCTGGATGAGACGTGCACAGTCACTTTGCTCTCAAATGAACTTAAAACTCCTTTTAGAGTGTCAGGGTTTGAAATTCCTGGAGGAACCGTTTTTTTTTTTTCTTTCTTTCTTTTTTTTCTTAATTTTTTTCCCTGCTTATTGCAGAGAGGGAGCCGCCATGAGTAGGGAAAGTGCCGCTTTCCACTGAGCGGTGGCAACCTTTGCGTTCCCAGGTGCAGAGACGGCAGCTTTAAAAGGAGAGAAAGAATAATCTCTTGGCCTCGTGGTACTCAGCACTGGGATCCCCTGCTGAGACTGACAGCCAGGAGACCAGACAAAGTCTTGCTTAGGTATTTTAGCTGTTCGCCCAGATGTGCACCCAGGTGTTCCCTGGGTTTGAGCCCCCTGCTCCAGGCAGACTGTGCCCTGCAGCAAAGGATGTGGCAGCAGAAGAAACGTGCTCGGAGCCTGGCAGCCCCAGAGCAGGAACATCCCTCGGTTCCGGATGGGCTCGGGGCCTTGTGCCCAGCGCTGTAACGCTGCGGACCCGATCCCACGACAAAGGAATGAATTATTTTCGTGCAGGTTGTTAAACTGCTTTGAGTCACCGCCAGTATCCAGAGGCAGCCACCGGCAAGGTGCTGAATCCCGACCTGTGTAATCTCAGTATTGAGCATTCACAGCAGTTGTTGTTCTTGGGTTTTATTTTCTTTTTTTCTTTCTTTTCCTGTTTTGTCTCTCAGCGTGTCTGACGGGAGATAAGAAGCAGTGACGCTGCCGCAGGGTGCCAGTGCTCCAGCGCGCTGGGAGGAATGGCACTCGTGTTTGGGAAATACAGGGCCAGGCTCGTGGATGGATGTCACCCGCCTTCGTGGGTTTAAAAGGGGGTGGGGGGAAGAAGAGACCATCAGTAACTCACCCCGGAGAGGAACTTTTGGCCTGAAAATATAATTCTTTTTGTTTCTTGGCTTCAAAATGTTCTGCTTTTTGGCACCAATGATAGAGATGGTGCTTTCCCTTCCCATGGATACAGGATCTCACACCACAAGCTCTCCCTAGCCTGTATGGCCCCCATCCCTTCGGCATCCTTTTTATGTCAGCTGGGCTTCTCTCTGCTTCACAATTTTATTTTATTTTTTTATTTCATTTGGAGGAAGAAGGGGGAAGGGAACTGTTACAACACAAGGATTATAAACAGGTGCATTTCTCACTTTTAAAAGTTCATCCAGTGGGACAGTTGCGTATTGAATAAATGACTATGGTATCTGTGATGTTTTAAAGATGATCTTCAAAGTGCTTAAGATAAAAAAATCTGTGAAATGTGTGTATATATAAATATAAATGTACGTGGTACTTCTACTTGTCCTGCCGTTCAAATTCGTGAGCTTTTCATTTCAGCTCTGTTTTTGCTTAGTTCAGAGTTTGGTGTTTCTCTTGCAGCAGCTGAAGCCTCGTGGCTCAGCTGCAGACGTGGAGCTGCCCCATGCTGGGGGCACTCGAAATGCATGGAAAATATCATCATGCAAGCCATGGGCAGTTGGGTGTCTCACCTCTACCCGTGCTCAGCACCAAGATGTTCAGAAAAATGTGTAAAAGTTCCAGATCAGATAATAATGCTTTCGCTTGTAGGAATTTTTTTTAATTCATTAATTTATTTCTTTTCTCTTTTTTTTTCTTCAGACCTAGTGATGATTGCATATTGGCCTGGAGTATAAAGGCTCATAATATTTGTGTATTTTTCTCACTTTGCCTCGCTGAGCAGTGAGATCTGAATTTAAAAAAATACATTTAAGACTTTTTTTTTTCTTTTTCCCCAGACCGTTCTCAAAAGTAACACAGAGTTTTGAGCTGATCATCTGGCTGCCTGCATACGGAAAGTTTCTGGTGGCTACTCATCCCCTTCGGTGTCCGTAGAGGCGATTCGGTTCCCCCTGGCTGTGGCTGGGACGGCTGGCAGGGACCGCGGTGCATCTGTTAGACTCTGCCTGCGGGCAGGTCTTGGCAGGCTGAACCGAGCTCCGGGGCAGGGCTGGAGCCAGGGCTGGCTCTGCTGCAAGGGCTGGCAACCCAACAGGCAAAGGCAGTGGAGAGGAACCAGCATTGCAGGAGTTTGGGCTGGGAGAGCAGCGGTGGGTTTCGTTTTGCCTAATGTAGGAGTTTTGTTGAAGTTATTGTAATTCTGAACTTGGCCAGCTCATTTCTGCTTACACGTGGTAGGCACATCCAGGCAGTGATTAGTTTATCCAAAGGCAGATGTCTAAAGTCAGACTGTGTTTCTTGAGCTGCTGTTTTCTTTCTGTTGGTTGCAGTGGTGGCTTAGGGGCACCCTGGAGTTTGGGATACCTTTTAGACACCTGAAATGAGATGACATGTCCTCATCCTGTCTGGCTTAGCTTCTCCCCTACTTCGCTAAGATTCTGTTCTCTTTGTGGGAATTTTAATGCCATTTGAATGACGGTGTGTGATATTGAGAAGAAAGCTTAAGAGTGAAACTTCTGCTCAAGCCTGGAGAGAGGTGGGAGGGCTGGGAACTCTTCCTTGCTCTCGATGAGTTGTTAACTCAGAGAAACGCTTTAAATACATATTACTGATTATTCTTTGCCATGTTATCACAGGGATAATGTATCTGCATCATTTTCTTAGTCTTGTAAGTCCTTGTATTACTAAAATGTAGCCAGCTCCTAGCAGATACACCTTTACTGAAGTTTGTTTCAACTTGGTATCAACTTTAGATACCTACCTGGGAAAAGAGGCAGCATAACAGAAATAAATCTCTTGGGCAAGTTAACAGTCCTACGCATTGCTGGATTTTAAATTAATACCAAATGCTTGGATCGGGATACAGGCAACGCTGCGGTCAGTGTGACAAGTTTTTACTGCTGCATATGGCCTGGGGGATGTATAAGGGAGCTCTGAAAATACCAGGATGCTTCTAGTAAATGAGGTTAGGCTTCTGTGGACATAGGCTATGTCTTTCTACCTTTTTTTTTTTTTTTTTTCCCCCCAAATTGAAGAATGGTTGTAGATTAAGGAACAATGAGAGACTTGGAGAGAAAAGTGAATACAGATGAAATCTAGTCTTGCTCTATTTAGGAGGAATGAATACTGTGAAGTTGTAAAGTTTTAGAGAAATTCCGTTCTTACGTTTTTATTCACTTGCATTTTCAGTGCACAAGAGCAGAAAAGCTGTTGAACAGCATTTTCAAGAAGAGAACTCACTGTGATGAGATGTATTTGAAATCAAGATTTTAGCAGGTTTGCAGTGAATGTTTTTTTATAATGGAAAAGGGGAGATGAAAAGGTCATATCAAGAACAGGCATTTCTTTAGCTGTCTGGTGCTGTGGAAGAGCTTCTGTAGGCTGTTTTATTCAGTATTTCCCTATTGTGAGGTACCTGCTGTCTCTAGTTTATGTTCCCATCCCCATCTATAGGCTGTAAGTGTAAATATATACGGAATTGTGTCTATTCAGCAACACTTGTAAATGTGCAGCACTGCGAGCGTGTACCTAAGACTTGCTGAACACGGTCAGACTTGCAGATGTGTCCTGTTACACGAGGATGGAGCACTGAGTTAGGGGCAGAGCGTCCTGGCAAACGGAGTGATAGCTGGGATGGCGACTCCTATTTTTCTATTACCAGAACAGGTATTTTGATTGTGAAAATGAGACTAGCTTACTTGAGTTACTACATCTTATTAAGCAATGTAGCTCCCGATATAAACTAGTTCTTTGTGGGGGTCTCTTTTATTCGACGTTCAGGTAGGACGCCGGGATGACGAGCTCCCACAGTCGGTAGATTGGCTGTGGTGCTTGTTGCAGGAGCCCTGTGCTATACAGGAACTCAGTTTGTAGAAAACTGTTATTCCAAACTATGTATGAATTTGTTTTAGTGCTGCCAGAAAAGGGAGCAAGAGGATGGGGATGATCTTTCCCCAAAGAAGCCCGTCCCAGCAGCTCAGGACAGCCTTGCCTGCGGTGTCTCAGACCTGTCGTAGTCTCTCTTCCCATTCAGTCCTTGGCCTCTGCTGATTCTTGCCAGCCAGCAAGCTGTGTGATGACAATTGCCATAACACCTTTTGTCGTGGGGATGCGTGTCATTAGTTGTCACCGAGTTGTGACACCCCGCAACGCATTTTGCTCGTCCTGCTGAGCGATGGCAGCACTGATGGTCGGGGCTGGAGCTGGAAGCCCCGGGACCTGCTTTGCCTTGCCAACGCGTGCAGTCATTTATGGCACAGCAGAGTGGGTGCGTAATCCCGTTAAATCAAAACCAAACCCCTGATGACTGCTCTCGGGTTCTCCAGTTCTGTGCAACTTCAGGGACTATGAAATTTCATATCTTTGTTTTGTCAAATCTCTAGTCGTACAGATTTGGAATTTTGGTGCCTGTTTATAGGGGATTGATGGCACTTCCACAGTCAAACAGATTGCACTTTGCACACTTAATAAGAGTGTGTGTGTGGGGGAAACTGTATGTGGGATTTTAATTTTAGCCTCATGGATTTTTCATAAAGTCCATGACGCTTTCTGAGGTAATGCATTTATTCCTTCCCCGAGGGCAGTGCTCTAATTTACCTTGTTTTGGTTGCCTTCATGGCAGGTAGAGCAATTCTTGCCTTCTGCTGATTCAGTTTATCTAATAGTCAGCCACTGAAGTTATTTGACTGCTCTGGTGGGAGTGCACAGTATTTAAATCAACAGATATTGAAGGCTTCATTCGGCCAGGTGCTTAGTGCTGAGCACTAAAAACTGCCATCTGTGGTTAGGGAGCTCACTTTTTGTTTTCTTCTGGCACTGACTGTGCTGAAATAATTGTTTAAGTGGCCACAGCACGGTCTTTTAAAGACACCAAATTCAGAAAGAGAAACAAAGTTTGAAAGAATAAGGGCATCGCTGTTGGCTCCCTCTGCCCAAGACTTTTCAAATAGTTAAATAACAGTGAAAAAAATAGCACTTTATCTTCTCCCAGCGTCATTGCTCTCCAAAACAAACCCCTGTGTGTCTTATCAGAGCTCTCAGTACACAGAAGGTGGTTTGGGTGGCGTGAGAGGGCAGCAGATGGAGGTGATGACTTTGAGTCGTGCTTGGAGACTCACTCAGTTGCTGCCCACTGGAGCTGGGGTTTCTGCCTCTGCCCCTCTGTGTGTGCTTTGGCGAGCTCTTTTTGGAGGTTTTGGAGCTCTTTTTGGAGACTCTGAGCCAGCAGAGTCCATGTGGGAGGCAATCACAGGCTGAGCTACCTGGGCTTGAGGGGAATGGACTGCTTAGTGCAGATGTCTCATCAGGAAAAATGGCCAGAGTTGAACCCCCTGGAGGAGTTACCACTCGTCATCAGGGTTTGAAGACACTTTCCAGTAAGATGCTTAGTGCCCAGCATCTGTGGGACTAGATCTGTCCCCCTTGTAATTTGTGGGTAGGACTAGGCTGGAGCAAGTTGAGTGCTACAGCAAGTGTTTGAGACCCACCTGGGCAGAGCCCTGACCCACCTGATGAGACTTCAGTGTTGACCGTGCATCAGGGTGGAGGTTGGACTGGATGGTCGAAGCGTACTGACCAGTTCTAAGATGGCTTTCAGTTTGATGCCGGAAATGTTTGTCTTTTTATCTCAGATGAGCACTAAACCCCGGGAAGTTTGGGGAATAATACTCTATTTCAGGTACTGGAATGCATTGCTTTTAGAGACTAGATCTGCCAGTGCTGTCTGTGCAGAGATCTGTATCAAAGTCTTTCAGATCAACCCAATGGTGAGGATGGGCTGAGTGAATGCGTTAAGGGGTAGAAACAAGGGGGTAGGTAGGCCCTCAGGTAGTTGCGGAGAGATTTGTTTCCCGATTGCCTCTAACTGCAAAGGGAATTTGGTGCTTTTTGGGACGAGCTGTTCCAGTCATCCGTGCCTCGCTGCTTCTCCTCCCTGCTGACGTTTGAGCTGCGAGCGCTCAGAGGCACGCAGCAAAGCCCTGCAGAGCTCGGCCTTAAACAATCAGCCCAGGTATATTGGACCTGACATCCTGGGACCCAGGATCTTGGTGGTTCCTCATGCTTTAGCCTTGCATAAGGTTTTTGCCAGGACAGCAGAAACATTAAAGATACTGTTTTCCTTGAGTGTTTGGGCTTCAAGAGCAGCGTGAAATGAGATGCAGATACCCAGCGTGCTGGTCTGGCTTGTAACGTTGTCCTCCGGTTTGACTCTGGGCTCTTCTGAATACTGTAGGTGAAAATTGCTTTGATTCAAGCTGGTTGTAAATCAATCCTACCTGCTTTGACAGCCCACTTGGACAAAGCTTTTGCTGGTACTTCTTGTCATGCTTTTCATAACTGTCTGGCCTCTGGAAGGAAAACAATACAAGGAATCCCTAACAGCAGGTTGATTTAATCATTTTCCTGAACGTGCCAGTGAATTGTTATCACTCCTGGTTGCCTGGGGAGCTGCTAGTTTGTCATGTCGGAAACTTTCTGCAAGTACATGGCGTTCACACTTGGTTTTTTTCAGCTCAGGTCTGAAATCTCTCATGGGACAAATTCGTTGATAGGGGGAGTGTGGAAATGTTTGGAAGGGAGGGGGAAAAAGCTTCTTATGTGAACACTCGTGTTTTATCTGTGTGTGAGCTTTTAGTCACTCTGCAAAAATCCCGCTGCATTTGAATCATGTAATTATTTTGGTCTAAAATTGCATTTAACGTGCTTCACCCCTGTGTTTACTCTGGCTATTGCCTCTGAAGTGACACCGTGAATCCTGCTCCTGTGCTGCTTCATCCTGGCGAAAGAGCCATTCTCCACTGGACAACATTTCCAGGGGAGCTGTGATTACCAAGGAGTTACTCCTTGCGACATTTCACTTAGCGGCAGAGCCCTGATGTAGACGCTTGGCTGCTGAGCTGTGTCTGTGCCACAAAAGCTCACCCATACAGCTCTACTAGCAAGCTTTTCTTGTGTCAGTCTGGCGTTGTGAAGGGCTTTGCCAGAGATCTGAGTGCAAGATTGGGCAACATTTTGTTTGACATGCGAGGTGTTGACATATGGTCCAATAAATGTAGTTATTGGAAAAGCTAAAGATAATATTTACCTTGAAAAATCCATAGTTGGGAATAAATGGCCACATCTGCAGCTGAGGCAAGTGAGAATGAGTGCACTGCTTTCAACTGAGCCACCCCAATTTTCACCATCTGCGGATCCAGCCAAGCCAGTCAGGTAGGTGAATGAGCAGCCTAAATGGATATATATAGCAAGCAATTTTCTGGGGGAGAGGTTTGCTCTTCATTAGCCACTGTAAGAAGCTGTGCCTTCTCTTTGGAGTTGTGATACCGCTTATGACCCTTTTCTTTCTCCTCTTTTCCTCCTTCTCCCTCTTTCTCCAGGGTTTAATGCCATGGCTGCAGATGAAAGTGCTACAGAAAAGCAAGCGGGGGAACCAAAAATGGCAGTAGACGGTGAAACCAACGGTTCCTGTGAGCACAGCGAAGCTGGTAGCCACCCAAACCCAGCTAAAAACACTCAGGACAATACGAAAGTGAGCCAGCAGGACTCTAGTACTAAATTAAATAGGATAGCAGAAAATGGCATTTCTGAAAGAGATGGCGAGACTGGGAAGCAAAACCATATGAAAGCTAATGACTTCACACAGACTTCTGTAACAGGGAGCAATGGATATATTCTAACCAAGCAGATGGCACAGGAGCAACCTCTAAGGACTACCAGCACCTTTGCTTCTCTCACCGGCCATGCTGCAAAAACTCTTCCAGGAGGAGCAAGCAAAGGGAGAACTGTAGGCTCCTTTTCTCAGATGCAAGCCACGATGCCAACCAAGCTCGGGGAGGGCAGTAAGGACATGGATGCTAAAAAAGCCACCGCTGCTAACGCTGAAGTCAAGGTTCACAGAGCACGGAAGACAATGCCTAAACCCACCCCCAGCCTGGTAATGTATATGCCCAGCAGTCAGTGCTGCTGCAACTGCTCTTGGCTTTCTTTGAGTGCGGGAGAGGGCGACCTTGTGTAATTTGGAGGTGTCCCACTGAGTGGAAGGATTTATTTTTATATATATATATACATACATATTTTATATTTTTTTCTCTTCCTACAGAGAGACAGAGGTGTTAAAATAGTCACGTGGCCACCATCAGCTCTCTTCCTCAGTGTATTTCTAAATATATAATTGATCAATTACCTTCTCCAACAGATCTATGCGAGACACTAAATGGCCTTTCTCTCTCGGCTCTATTGCTCATCAGCCGTCTGCTGAAATCCAGAGCTGCTTGTGAACCAAATTAGATTTCGTATAAGTTTGACCCAAAGGAAATTAAGCATAACGTGTTAACTTGAGGCTTCTCCTAAGCTTGGAAGCTGTCAAGAAGCTGATAGTTGGGCAACTTGATTGCATTGCCATATTGTTATAGTAGTAAACCAGATGATGTTTTCTTTCTCTCTGTATGTTGCCTGCAGTAATGCAACTTGTTCAGAAATCTTCCCTCCAGAATCCTTAGGGGTGGATTTGCCATCACTTAATAAAACAGAGCTCTGCCTTTTTTTAGGAGGCAAAAGGAGATGTGAAGTTATCTGCTGCGTTCATGTTATAGCGGGGTGAACAGAAACGGCCTTTTCTTTGTCATTGGCCAAGTTTGATTCTTTTGGTTCTTAGTTTGATTCTTTTGCCAAAGGTGGGGAATAGGTACCTGAACAGACAGATCTCCACTAAACGCACTTGGTCTCCAGCCTTGTGATGCTTTATATTTAACTGCGATGAGCTGGATCCTCTCATGCTATGTCCAATGATGGAGAGAGACTAGCCTTTAGCTATCCTGCACCTAGGTCAAGGAAAGGATTGCGAGCCCTGTTTGGCAATGTGAGTCACACCCAGAAATAAATGGGAAGCTGCTGCAGCTTTGTAAAGGTTGGTGCCATGGATTGCTGTAACCTACCAGCGTTTTACAGACAAGCAAATGCAAAGTTATTCTCAGGTGTCACCCACGTGTTGCAGCACAGCAATGACATGATGTGAAGGTCTCAAAGCTGGGAATCGTTGTGGTCTGGAGCAGGGGAAGAGAGAGAAAAAAAAAAAAAAAGATGGGTTGCACCTAGCCACCTGTGCCTCCGGAAGCAGGTGGGAGTCCAAAGAGCACATCAAGATTACAAACCTCGTGGGCACCCAGCCTCAACAGTAGTGCAGAAACCACGCCTGCCATGATTTCCCAACCATTCTCCCAAACCGCTAATTTCCCCTCTGTCTTCCCCTGATTGCATTTGAATTCTCTTGCTCTTGTACCCCTGCTGTGTTTTCTGGCTAGCAAGCGGGGGAAGCCCAGCTGCAATACATGCAGCCCGATGAAAATCTCGTGTAAGGCTGTCTCTTGCCCAAACAAGGCTTTGCAACCAAAACTCCCTCGCAGCTTTTCTCCAGCAGCCTGTTGTGCACTTAAATGAGGCCGGGCAAACCCCCCAGACCCTTGTGGAATTTGACAGGGAGAGATCCCTTGGGGCTGAACAATTGAAAGAGGCAATTCCCTTCTAAAAGATGACTGCTAGGTTAGGAGGGAGTGTTTTCCTCGTTCATATTTTATGATACATCAAAAGAATATTTTTACGCAACCCCTTGGGCTTCAAGGTTTCTCTCTAGAAAGCTGCACGCGATGTTTGCGAATGCTTGCAGCGCTCCACTACACGAGTTGCTGTGATGGTGCTGTTGATCGTTATTTGCTCACACAGAAGCAGCAGCTTCAAAAAGCAAAGCCTGCAGTTGTTGGGCCGCTCTAGAAAGTGTATAGCCTGTCCTCAGCACCTCTGGCCATTTCCCTTGGGCTTAAAATAGAGAAACAAAACTCAGAAGAAGGGTGGTGGGAAGAGGCTGTTCTCTGCTCGAGCCTCTGCATCTGAACCCAAGATTTGATCTCATTTCTGCAAGACAATAACACATCTGTTTTGTTCAGCCTTCCTGATAATTACTACCTAATTTTTCCCCATTGTCTTTTCAATTTACATGCTATTTTCTTTTGAGTAGCAGAGTTCTTGCTAGTTGTCATTTTTCTGTCCTGATTTATTTCTTTGTTGAGCTGCTTACAAGAGGCTCATCAGCACAGCCTTGCAGTAACTTTTCATGCACCAGCCTCTGCATTCACACCTTTTCCCCTTCAAAAACACCATGATAGCAGGTGTGGTATTCCAGGAAATAAATTGTGGAAATCACCCAGAAGTTGATGTTACAGGAGACAGTAGTTTGCTAATATTTTTTAAACCTTTATTGTTTCCTTGGTAGACTGTTCTTGCAGATGTGTGCTGCCTGGCAGAAGGAGGGGAGGAAGGGATTTTGTTGCCTGCAAAGTATAAACGTTTGTTTGCCCCGGCTCCTGCAGAAACCCACTGGGGCCAAAAAATTATTTTCTGTCATCCAATAGTTGTCAGGGGACCTTGGTAGCTTTTCCTGCACATGTGGATTGGTCTTTGAAAGAAAGAAAATAGTTTTCTCACAAATTTAACCAGCTTTTTCTCTGTTTAGGAGTTGCTTCCTGAATTGGGATCGAAGCTGAATCTGAAACAGGTGATAATTTTAATTGATGTTGCTGCATGTTAAGGTGGTTTTTGAACAGAGACCTCAGAAGAGTTGTTGATGGCATCATTTCTGCTCCCCTTCTGATTAGTGCAGTAATGCAAACGCTGCACCTTTAGAAGAATTTATTTCTTTCCTTCTTAATCCATTTACAACCCTGTTAAGAACCCAAAAGTTTTCAGGACCAGGCAACAGACTGAAAGGCAAGCGCACATGTGTGTGTGTGTCCTGAGCTTGGAGAAGGCCCCTCCTGCTCAGAAACTCCAGTTCCTGAGCTTGGTATCACTAAGATGTGTCTGAAAGGGATAAAGGACGATAGGTAGTGAAAGCATCCCATAGCTATCTCTTGAATAGGAGGAGCAGATGCCTGAATTGGGAATCCTAGGTTATGTTTCTGTTCGTTACTTGGTGACCACTTGGCTGCAGTTTGAGGTGTGTGTCTCTGGTGGTATTTTTTTGTGCTATGCAGTGGACCAGGTATGGGGAACGGAACTGTCAGAAGAAATGGTGCAAAAATCTGTGAAATTAATATCTCAGCCTGCTTCACAATGTGAGCCCAAAACGTAGGGTACCAGTTTTAACTGGGGGAGACAGAGCTTGGGCAGAAAGGAGGAGCTTGGAGCAGAAGATGCTTTGCTTATGTTGGTGTTTCTACTGATATTCATCAAACTACACCTTTAAGCAGTGTTGCCATTAAATATCTGATTCCAGGACTGGTAAGCTGCTTTATTTCTGTGTGCACACAGGTGTTGCTGTTGCTGTAAATATTATTTTCCGTGTCAGTGCCCAGCAGTACTGCAGCAGTATGCTGACATGGTCTGTGGGTTGCTCCACAGGAGCTCCTGGCCTAAGAACATCTTGCGTTCATCTCTTGGGGCCAGGCAGGTGGCAGTTGGTGGTTTGCAAGTGTCTGGGATTGCTCAGCAGGCTCAAGACGCTCTAATACGCAGAAAACTCAAAACAAAGGACAGGTCCTGATGAGGATGGGGATATTGTCTTCTTGGAGGGAGGAACAACTAAATAAAAAGAGTACAGGGCATTGTGAAATAGAGCTCTCCATCTGATTGCAACTGCTGCTGTCAGCTCGTCTGAACCTAGAAAGTACGCTCATGGAGGACCCTCACCGGAGCGGTACCCAGGTGTGCACGGACAGGCTGAGAGTGTGAAGTCCACGTGTGCGAGCTTGGCCACAGTTAAATATCCCCTATGGGAGTGACAAGGCCGTAGACTACCGTGGGACTTCTTCTAGAGAGATTTACTGCAGAGGGAGGTAGAAAGTGAATGTACTGTGCAGTACTTTTAATTTCGTATTTAACTGGTTGTGCTCACGCTGCTGACACGGCTGTACCGGCTGAATGTGTCTGCCCCGACCACAGCCCGCAGAAATAACCATCCCAGTCCCGGGTCCCCAGCAGACCTGTTTCTGTCAGCAGGCCTGCTATCGAACCTGGTTTGAGCTACCCTGTTTCCTTTTGACTGATGTGCGGCACTCCCTTCCCCTGGAGCTGCTCCATCTAGGAGGGGACAGGGACGAGGAGTGGGGTGTCCTCTGACCTGGCAGTGTCCACTCCTGAACGATGCGATTCTGAAACCCATGAAATGCAGGCTTGACTGCGCGCAAATCAGTGCAATTGTAAGAAAGTCACACTGGAATCGCTCTTCTAAACTGTGTTAATCTGCAGATTAAAAGGGTGTTAATAGGTGGATCAGCCTTGCAGCTTGTCTGATCTAGATTAAGACCAAAGCCCTGCAGGTTTCTTTTTGTTGCTCCAAGGTAAGGCTTAGGCAGGGGTCAGGTTCCCCTGGCAGCTGTAGTGAAAACTATAATTCTGCAGAGGAAAGGGAGAGTAGCACCACTATAGCTCCTACAGGCACTGTCATCTGCTTGTGATAAATTTTTTATAGCAGACTGGTATTTCTTGCTTAAATATCAATTCACCAGTTGTTAGAGGTGGGTACCCCGGGAGCTGTCGCTTTGTGCTGTTCAAAGGCAGCGCCTTGGTACAAATCTCGTTACCCCTCCGCGTCCGACCGATGGATGGAGAGAAGAGGGTTGCTCTACGACAGCTGCCGTGTTGCCTGGTGGCAGCGGCAGTTAGTTTAGTCCTCCTGGCTAGTTGGCTTTGGTCTCAAGCTTGTACTGTGCTGGAGATGAAAGTCCTTAAAGCAAGAGAAATAAAACACTTTGTATGTCTAAGCTGGAGATGTTCGCACTCAGGCGTTGAAAGAGAACGGCTGTGCTGCGGTGCTCTTCAAAGCTGCCCTGCTCCGAAGGAGGACCTGTAGGACCTTTGCCAATGTCCTTGCCCCAACACATGGATTTGGTCTGGTTTCTCTTCGGTCCTTGCTAGCTTGCTTGCTTTGGTAACGGAAAGACCTCTTAATTGCCGGGCTGCGGGAAGAACGCTGTGTGCAGTCTGTCGAACCAACGAGGAGTTTAATTAGTAAGGTTTGTTTCTTCTGTATGTTTGTGTTTGGAATTAAAAAAAAAAAAAGGAGGATATTCTGTCTTTTGCCATTTTTAGTAACTTCTCCCTGCTGCTGTAGGGGACTTCTGTGCCGATAATAGAAACATGGTTGATCCCATTAAAATGTAGAAGGCACTTGAGTTTAATTATAAACACGTAAAATGCTGTGTTCTTCTCCCAGTCTAAGCAGGTTTTTTTACTATTTTCCTCACAATGGTGTCGGACATAGTTGTCCCATTTTCGCTGTTTCCAGACACAAGCATCTCTGGAAATGTTGACCTAAGCCTTGGAATAGCTGCCTTCAGCTTCTTGACTATTCCTTGCCATGTCCAACATGAAATAGTGACTTTACAGCCTTTTGCATAGGATGAGCTGATACCACATGAGAAGCTGCAAGAAACTAAGACATTAGCAATGCAGTTTCTTTCTCTGTCATTTTTGGTCGTCCTTTCTTGGCCTCCAGTGTTCCACACATGATGGTTAGGACAGCATTGGAACGCAGGTTGCTCTTACAGTTGCCTTTGCACAGGATTCTTCTCACCGAAATTCTCTAAATCTGTAAATGAAAACAGAACTGCACTTGACTGTTAAAAATCTAAGTATAATTGGGGAAAAAAAGAGAAAAAGGCATGGCTGTTTTGGACAGGGATAACTTAGAGCAATGGAGTTTATTTAGGGTCAGAAATAGTGCTTCTTGCCTCTAATTTTGCTATTTGCAGTGGAGTCCATGTAGATGTTAGATGAAAGCACCTCTGCTCTCTTGAATTCTTGCCGATTTAAGTGAAGGAGGATCATCTTCATCCAGTTGCTGAGCAGAAGAGTCCACTTAGTTAAAAATGCAGGCAACTCAAAATGTGTGTACCCTTGTTAGTATTCGTAGCAGATCAATCTGTGCCCAACAGATCACTGAAGCCGTGCATCGCTTTCCCAGCATGGTCATTTCTGCGCCAGCATTGCCAGTATGGCATTTTCCACCTTTAGCAGAGGACTCTGGATCTTGAAGCGAAGCAGGAACGTGCTAGGATTTGTCACAGCAAAGTGGATGAGTAGATGTTGAGTAGCTATCAGCTCCATTGGGGTCTTGGAAGCGCCTGCTATTTGCAACCCCCTTTGTGCTTTGCCAGCACGAGTGTCCTCTGCTGGGGGAAGGTAAGAGAGGCCGTAAGCCAAGAAGCAGGAGTTTGCTTGGATGGATACTGGGCTGCAGGCAGTTTTATAGCTGCTCGCTTGACGTGGTGCCTTGTGCTAGGAACACAGTGAGGGCAGGAGGAACCATCCGTCACCAAAGTGAAAGAAAGTGGCACGTGACAGGAGCATTAATTGCAGTCAACTCTGCCTGCGACCACAGAGGTGGCTTAGAGCTGGGTCCTACCAACCCTGGGCTGGGGTGGCAGGGCTGGAGGTAGCTGCCCTGCCTGTTCTGCAGGAGAAACCTTCCTCCAAGGTTTTCCTTGGGACAGCCTTTTCCCTAGCAGGAAACTTGCTGGAGCTAAACGGATGTGCAACGTTTTGAGACGTTCTCTGATGGTGCTGGGGGTTTGCAGGTGGATCTGTGAGCTTTGTGTTTAAACAGTTCACTGTAAGTTTTTGTTTCTGTTTTGCTTTGACAGGAGTCTGTTGTGCCCCAAGTAGCGTAGCACCCACTCGCCCTGCTCCCAAACGCACAGTCCGTCTTTTGCCTTTGCTTCTTTTATCTGAACCTGCGGAGAGGTGTCAGGCGCTGGTTGTTACCTGGGCAGCGAAGGATGCAGAATGTCTTTGTGAGGAAGGGCTCAGGTATGCTTTAGCCAGTGTGATGGGATTTTAAGGAAGAAGAAATTTCCCAGCAGACCAGCGTGCTAGATTAGCAAAGCCTCTTTTCTGGGAGCGGTCACATCTGGAGCAGGTCCGGCAGAGTGTAAAAGCTCAGTGTAGGAGACCAGGATGGGTTGTACCTATGCACGCGAGTTGAGGAACTGGCATAATTCAGAGACATCTGAAATGGGAAAAGAATAAAGTTTCATCCACTAAACACTCTACTTGCTGGAAGGGTAAAATGCAATAAGCAGCAAAGATGTGACAGTTTTACCTAGCTAAGAATGGAGAAAGACGGCGAGAAAACTCTGTGTGCTTTCAAATCTTTACTGCTCCTTTTTATTGCAATCCTTAGATTTAGGATTATTTATATATGTGTGTGATATACCTGCGCACACACACACACGTATATATTTGTATGTTTTACTGCTGGCCTGCTCAGCTTCCCGTACCATCAGGCTTCCGGAGAGATCTGGTCATCTCTCTGCGGGAATTCTTGTTCTTTAGCATTGCTGCATATGCCGCCAATCTCATAAGGCTTAATTTGATTTTAAAAACTGTTTTACCAGAATTGCCATGAAAAAGTCACATTTAATAGTTGTCATGCAGCCCAGTTGAAGATTTTTAATTTATTTCCATATTGTAATTACAGGGGGAGAGAAAAACCCCAAGCTAATAACATACTACTTTTTCATTTAAAATTTGATTATGTACTTCCAAACAGTCTGGCATGGTCTGAATGTGAATTCTTGATGTTTGGGAGCAACAGCACGTTGCAAGAACCTGCACTTAAAGGACAAAAAATGCAGCCCTTATGTACACTTGTTGCAGGCAGCTTTGTGTCAAAACTGTCTCTCCCAAGCTTATTTCCTAATTTTAAGTTAAAAATGGAAATCAGTGGATGCTCCAGGGGACTTGGGAATTCTCAGAATAATCCTGTAGCCAAGAGTTACCGTTAACCTTTAGATCTATAAACTAGGAACTGCTAGGAGGTATAAATAGTATTGTTGTGACTATTATTGGCATACTGTGCCCAGCACTCGTGCCATGCGTTTTTTAAGGGGTAGAACAACTGGAAGCAGTCTCTGGAGTGATCCAATGTCCAGTAAGTTATCCTATGGAGACTTAATTTACTCATTCTATTAAACTCACTGAAGAGAAAGGTTTTGGTTTTGGTTTTTTTTTTAAAAAAAAAAAAAGGTTGATCATTGTCCATAAGTATCTACGTGGAGCAAGAATTCCTGATGATACAGGGCTTTTTAATTTAGTTGAAAAAGCATAATGCATTTAATTATTTGACAGTGAGAGCAATTAAGCATTGGAACAATGTATCAAAGGATATGGTAGATTTGTCATCTTTGAAATCGTTAATCCAAGACTAGATGCCTTTTAAGAAAAGACATGGCAATTCAGCCATAAGTTATGGGCTTGATGCAGGAATCATTGGCAATTTGATGGCCTCTTTATGCAGGTCGTTTTTGATTATCATTATAGCTTTTCTGTCTGCAACCGAGTCCTCGCTTTCTGCCAGCAGCGTGCGCATGGCAGAGCTGTAATTAGGAGAATCAGTTGCTTCCCCATTTGTTCACAAGGTCACATTATTTGAAAGCAGTGTCTCAGAGTGCCTATCTGAACCTGGACTTTAAAGACTGTTTTTATTACTTGCTGCTTTTTTCCCCTTTCTTTCTTTAGCCTGGATTCCTCTTTTATTTTCGGTATTTCAGCTGTTGCTTCAGAAGTCCCATAAGAAGTATTTTCCTGCAAGTGGAGCACCACTAAAACGTTGCAACCACCAAGCTTGTAATCTGCTAACTGTGCTCTTGGTTTTCTGCAGCGTCTCTGCCAAACCTGCCTCCTCCTTGCCAGTTGAGTGGACAGATGTATGGAGAGGTGTGGGTGCAGCTAGATCATCTGTTAAATGCATAAGAGGGCAAATTCAGTGTAAGATGTCAAATCGGAGTGGCAGCATTTACCCCAGTCTCTGCTGTTACAGTGGTTGCCACAAAAGTTGCAGTGCTGTGGGACAGTGGGCTGTAGGAACCTGCTTTTGTGCCCAAAGGTGCTGGATGAGACTTTGCATTGAGTACAAGCTCAAATCAGAACAGATAGAAGCTGCCTTAGAGCCTGGGAGCCTGGCTCCCGTGACAGGGAGTTGCAGGAGCAGCTACAAAACTCTCTTGAACCTTGATCAGGTTTTCAGTAGGAGCTTGTAGCCCGCCCTGTGTTTGGTGTTGCAACAGCTAGGTTGGCAGAACCTGCGCTAGCTGGTTGAAGGTGAGTTCGGGCAGGTGTTTGCTGCGGCAGTGGCAGCACTAGATGAACTTGGAAAGCAACTGTTTATCAAGGGCTGTAGTGACAGGACAAGGGGTAATGGGTTTAAACTGAAGGAGGGTAGACTTAGATTAGATGTTAAGAAGAAATTCTTCACTGTTAGAGTGCTGAGGCCCTGGAACAGGTTGCCCAGAGAGGTTGTGAAGGCCCCATCCCTGGCAGTGTTCAAGACCAGGTTGGATGGGGCTTTGGGCAACCCGGTCTAGTGGAGGGTGTCCCTGCCCATGGCAGGGGGTTGGAACTAGATGATCTTTGAGGTCCTTTCCAACCCAAACCATTCTATGATTCTGTGATTCTAACCTACAGTGTCAAGCAAATACCTTCTTTGCTCATCTTTTGTTGTGTGCTATGCTAGAGGTGGGAGACCACAGCCTTTGCAAAGTTTTGATTGTGCCAAACGCTGTCCGAAAGGAAGGATCCCTTCCTGTTGCTGCCTGCTCTTCCAAAACATCTCTGCAAGACTGTTCTCATGCATGCTTGATGTGACAGCCGTGCTTGGGGCTTGTTTCAGGGAATAGGTGCATTTGTTGCATTCATTTGCCTTCTCCAGAGCTGACCACATGCCTGTGTAAATAGGGTCTGGTCCTTTTCATTTTCTGCAGTTGCTGTGGATCTGTTGCTCTGCCTCTGCGAGGTAGCCCTTCACCTTCAAAGGCTACAACCTTCAGCAAGTGAAGGACCAGCAGCCTGGGAATGTTCTTACAGTCTTTAGGCAAAGTAACTGGACGCGCTAGAGGAGGGGCTGTGCACTTTTGCTTCGAATGTGTGGTCCTGTCTTTAAATGAAAGTGGCAATGTTTGAGAGAAAGGAATTAGATTTATATTCTTGACTTTATTTTTTTTAATACAGAGGCTCAATTTAACTGCATTTTGTTTTCCAGCATGCAAGTAAAGACCCCAAAGATGGGAGAGACAGCAGAGATCAAAAAGAATCCAAGGAGGAAGGAAACAAAAACGTCCTGGAGTTTGGGAAGCCGTTGCCGTTGCCCTCTCTCCCGGGCCTACACCAGTCACTACCTCAGAACCAGAGCTATGTGGCCACCACAAAGTCGCAGACGGGTAAAAGGAACAGAGATAAAATTCTTAACAGCACCCACCTCCCAAACGTGTGTATATGTGGTTGAGTGGGAGATGAGGCAGGTTAGCAAGGGCTGAAGCCTCTGTTAGTACCTTTTTCCCACTGCATCTCCTTCAGGGTTTCCTTTCCTGCTGGCCTTGGTACGACTGCTGCCATAGACCTTGTTTTTTGACATCTAGCTGCTTCTCTGCAAGTGGCTGTTGCACCGCAAGCGTGATGCTTGTGTCCTCTGTCTCCCTTCTGGTCACCTCTGGATGCTGTACAGGGACACTCTTGCAGTCCCCTGTTAAAGCAGCGTCCCAGGTGAGGTCCACCAGCTCTCTGCTTTGTGGGGAGCACCTGTCATGCAGTCCTTCCTGGGGTGCAGGTCCCTCCCCGGCAGCGTGGGCAGGTAGGCATCCTCCACCAGCACCACCACACCGAGGATCGCTCTTCTGCTAAAAGTTTTTGTTAGAGGAGACACTTTCATCCCATCTTCCTATGCGAGAACTGATAGACACATCTTCAGACTATGAGGACGTTATATATCACTGCAACAACTGCTTTCCATGAACTACAGCTTTATAAATAAAATTAATTGGGTTAACAGAATTTTTGTGAGAGATCTCTTCATAGATTTTTGGTGAAATTTCTTCATAGTGGGAGATGAAGGAATGCTTTCAAGGAGCAGGCTGTACAGCTGTAAACGGTAATACTGGTGCTGAAGCTGGCTGTTCCCTGCTGCACGCTATTCGTAAAGAGCCTGCGCTGAGCATCCCTCTGATGTGTATTCACCAAAGACAGCATCAGGCAGTGAGGTGTGATAACTGATTTGATTAGAAGGCCAGGAGGGAGACTTAACAAATTAAGACCCGATCAAAGGAGTGACAGGAATCAAACAAACTTCCATAGTAGGTGTGAAATGAGGTTAAATGGCAAACGGCTCTTTATTTAAGGTACCTTTTCCCTGTGTGTTCTTCAGTTATTGTACGATCGCTTTCATTTTAAGTTGGTATTATTAACCTTGCAGTATCTATTTGAGCAAGTTGGATTCTATTCAGCCTCCTACGGCATCAGCAATACTGCCAAACGCGGCTAATTTAAGGATTTGATATTGTGCGTGGTGATGTAGGGGCCAGAAGGAGCGTGGAGAGGATACTCAGAATTTGGGTGGGTTTGCAGCACTGGCAGAAAGCTCTTCGTGCCTTTGCACATATGCATGTGTCATCTTTTTGTAGACTTGTAAATAAATTAGTTGCAGTGGGAACTCAGATCATGCCCTCAAGTGTGGTTTCCCCCAGTACAGCATCTACTCTCTATCCCTTCTTTTTTTCATTCCTGAGCAAACTTTGGGGTTTTTTTACTTCTCTTTTCCAGCTGCTGCAGTATCTCGGAAGAAGAAACGGAGAATGGGAACCTATAGCCTGGTTCCCAAGAAAAAGACCAAAGTGTTAAAACAGAGAACAATGATTGAGATGTTTAAGAGCATAACTCATTCCTCTGCGGGTGCCAAGGTGAGGAGAGCGCTGAACCCGCTGGGCGTGTTTGTTGTCATCATACACGTCCCTTGTCCTGGCACACCAACCCCACGTGTAAGGGCAGGAACATGCTGGCTTGTTACCATCGGCATCTTCCCTTCTGAGTCTACATCTTCTCTCTGGTGGCAGCATCCTGCCTGTAGTAGCCTTGCTGCTTTGAAGTGGCTCTTTGAGGGTGGCTGCTCAGATACCAACACATAAACGAACATTTTCCAGTGCATGTTCCCCTTCCATCCCATGAGTCCTGTGGAACTGGAGAGATTTCAAGCATACCCCATGTTGTAACCTTTCTGTTTCAGAGTCCTCAGGATAACTGTCTAGTGTTGCTGCTTGAGGCTATACCGCAAAATTATTGGTTACTTAAAAAGCTTTAGACGCACTCCTGATCAGATTCTGCTTTGCTGCAACCCATGCCCTGAATTTTTTGTCTTTGAATTCAAGGAAAACAGAAATCCCTCTCTCCAATTTAACTTCCCTTTCCATTCCCTAGAAACCTTCTTGCACCCTTGGTATGCCCCTGTCGTGCTTTAACCTCAGCCGGTAACTAAGCACCACGCAGCCTCCACGTTTGAATTACTCCGCAGGGGTCTGTCTGAAGGCTCCTGCCCAGCAGCCCTCCTCCCCTTAATGCCGTGTACAACCATGAGTCTGGGATGACTCCTCATGCCTCCCCGTTCCCAGGTCGATGGTTAGGTGACGCGTGGCAGGCTCTCGGGCTGGCTTTGCTGGTAGCATTGAAGAGCTCTGGAGGGACACAAAGCCAGCCTTCCTCCGGCAGCTTTAAGGCTCAGCACAGAGGCGGTCTGGGGTGGATTCAGCTGCTCTGTCCCATGAATTAATGTTGTCTTTATGGCTCGTGTGCTTGGATGACTTTCAGAGTGAAAAGGACCTAGGTGATGCCAGCCCTCACGTGAACGGGGAAAGCATAGATGTAGACTCTGAAGAGGAAGACTCTGATGAGTTGGAAGAGGAGGATGATCACGGAGCAGAACAGGCAGCTGTGTTTCCTGCAGATGATAACAGGACCTCTAAAGACAGCGCGTCCGATGCAGACAATGCCAGAAAGGTATTCACATGCCCTGTGCAGGACTTGGAGCAGCATGGGACACTGCTTGTACCCATGGCATATAGGAGTGGCACGCATTGAGGCCATTTCTGGGTTTTCTTAGCCTGCAAGATGGCAGAAAGCACAGCAGTGGAAGTGAGACTTTTGGTGGCCTTTTCCTGCTCCCCATTGCACCCGTGAGCATCTCCCCACCTATCCCCCAGTTTCAGCCTTGCTATATAAGCCTGTGGTCCAGTACACATGCTGAATTTTATTTTTTCCCCTGTACCATCCCTATGGATGTACGATGATGTGCATTAACAGCCGTGGAGTTCTTGTGCTGGAGAGGAAATGGTATTTGTGCCCAGGCAGGCCAGGGCTGGGTGCTGGGCACAGCAGGATGAGGGGGGGATGCTCTG
Organism: Aramus guarauna; assembly: GCA_013400195.1. Taxonomy (NCBI): domain Eukaryota; kingdom Metazoa; phylum Chordata; class Aves; order Gruiformes; family Aramidae; genus Aramus; species Aramus guarauna. The sequence goes on along the minus strand of VXBL01003726.1, from coordinate 516,322 downwards.
CTTTGAGAGACCTGACCTGACTGACCCTTTCTGTATTGGGCAAATGGCGGCTGCAGATTGATGATGGCGAGTCCGAGGAGGAACAGGAGTCTGGAGAGTCTGGGGAGGAGGAGGAAGATGGAGATGAGTCTGACTTGGTGAGACTGGCTGCTAAATCTGTCTTTCGGCCTTTGTCCTGTTGATAATAATTTCCTCTTTGCACTGCTGCCAGAAAGAGAGCGAGCAAAGCTGCGCAGTTTCATGTCTCTTTGACAAAACTCACTCTCTGAAACCACCCACACCCAGAGTATTGTTTTCCACAAAGTGCTTAACCTTGATCTGTGGTACAATTAATTGGTTTCTGATGCTAATTAATGGGCTTTTGTTTGTTGTTTTCAACAAGGTGTTGACTGCTTTTAATCATTGGAATGTTAGTGGAAATATTTAAGGGTGCTTAAATTCACATGCAGACTTGACAAGTGGTAGGAGCCAGCAATTTATTTTTTTTTTACAGCATGGTTTTTGGGAGCTGGGCTGGAGTTGTTCACAAATCCATTGGCCCAGCCCAGAGCCTAAATTCCCACTGATCTGCCATGCCACCTCACGGTACCAGATGAGCAGCTCTTGTCAGGGAGAGATACAAACAGCACACAGACAGAGAAGTGCTGTCCCTGGGAGGTTGTCTCTGTAGTGCTAGGGCAAGACTTTCACCAGCTGCTGGTGACTTTTACTTTTTATTTTTAGATGGCTGGTGAAGAGAACCTCTCTTTTTTTTTTATTTAAATTGTTGCTCATTGATTGTTTCTGTCCCCCACCCTCCCTTTTACTTTAAAATTGCTCCCTTTCCACAGCATCTCAAGTTGGGGAGCCGGCATTTAGGGCACCCCAACTCTTCAGTCACCTTGAGAAAATTCTTGGCTTCATTTTCTTGATGTTTTGAGCTGAAGGTAGAAGTGACTATACCAAAGGAATATTTGAAGTTCTGCAGAGTCTTGTTCCTTGTGCTCTGACACTACAGGAGCCAGAGAGGACCAAGCAGCAGGGGCTGTGTAACCTGCCCCTTTCTTTGGATGGCTGATGCCAGTCTGTAGCACTAGCTCAGACCAAGGGTTGAGCTTGCAGTCAAGTCCAAACTCCCGAGTCATATCTCCGCATCCTAGATGGTGGTTTTTGCTCTGCTCATCATACCTGATGAGTCAGTCGGTTCCCCAGACAGGGATTGGCTCAAATGCAAACCTCTCCCCCAGAAGCATTGTGATGCAATTGGTCTAGGCCACGTGGCAGGGCACAACCAAGCCCACGCTCGGGGACAGTTGTCAGGGGCAGTGTAGACACGCTGCAGAGCTACCCCAGAGAGCCAAGGCTCAGCACCGTCTTTGCCCGGCTTCGCTCACTGTGATGACAGGGCATGATGCAGGATCAGCTTCCTCTCAAGGTAGGCCATGAAGGTAGGGCCTGATCCAGCTGCAGTTAACGGTGGCAGGAGGTTTTTCATAGGCTTCCGTGGGAGATGGATAAGTATCAGGAGATGGATAAGTATCAGGAGCTGGCAGTTTCAGTTTGAACCTGAATTTTATGATTAGCGTGTTGAAGACTGCCTTACAGGGTTGGGGTGCCTGATCCCCCATTCTGATGTTGACTTTGAAAAGCCACCCCAGACAACTGTACTTTTTTAAACCAAACCCTGTTTAGATTCATATATGTGTCTGACTAATTGCTATTTGATTATTCTGTGCCACCTGTACCTTGCTCAGGGAGGAGGCTGGTTTGCTACTGTAGAGTTCAGTTCCCCCTGGGTCTATCCCAGCCCTGTAAGGTGGCTCTTCAAGTGCAAGACAGGTTTTTGTTGGCATTTTCTAGCACGTCTGTGGAGCAATGTGACTATTTTAGTTTGAAAAAACCCCAACTTTTCTGGGGAAAAGCTAAAAGTGTGCATGTGCCTGCATACTTGCATTGCTGCACGGTTGTGCTCGGCTACTACTGCGATGAGTGTGGTGTAAGAGCCTACATGGAAGAGAAAGTGAAGTGTGCACTATTGAAATGACAGGAAATACACCCACACGTGTGCTCGTGTTTCCTTTTCGGCACTATAGACATCTTAGCACCACTTGATTTCAAACCCCCAGTCCTTAAGGCCTTTTCGCATAACTCAAGCTGCGCGAAGGCTCTTTCGCATGGGCGCAAAGGACTGCTGGGACGCTGATGGCAACATGCCTTACATGCACGTGGCCTCTCTGGTTATTCAGAGCTCGGAGTCCAGCATCAAGAAGAAGCTGCTGAAGAGGAAAGGAAAGACGGACAGTCCATGGCTGAAACCCACCCGCAAGAGGAGACGGAGGAATAAAAAGAAACAAGCCAGTGTGCTAGGTAACTAATCGTATTTTGTTCCTTAATTACACAGGAATTAGCCTTGCAGGTGGAGAGGTGAGGAACTGAGGCCCATAAAGCAGTGACTTCCTGCAGAGCATGTTCCCCCTTCACAAGGATGGGCTGTATGATAAACCAGGGTGTGAACTTGCATCTCACAGTAGCTGCATGCTTCAACAGCAGGATACATATAGGTGGCTTTACCCTTGGCAAACTGGAGGAATGTTATTTTGTTTGTGAACTCCTTTTATTTTAGAGTATCCAAAAAAGACCTCGTGGACGCATGTCCCATGTATCTTTGGGAATGTGGTTAGATGCGGAAGGGAAAGGAAGAACCAACCCAGAGCGATGCTCAGTTGCTTTTGTATGGATGTTTGTCCTGCTGAATGGAATGTGCAGGTTGTCTTTGCTTGTTCTGAAAGCACCACAATGTAGTTAGCTATGTCTGTCCCATCTCGTGGTGTGGACATTGTTCAGGTGGTCATTCTTGTTTGACCTACGTTACCCAGCACTCAAAAGCAGGTTTCAATGTCCTTTGTCCTCTGCAAGCTGAGGGGTGGGGAAAGCCGGGAGTGCAGGCTGGATCTGATTCTTCTTCAGGAAACGTAACAAGATGGGTAAAAAAAAAAGTGCATAGTCTTTGAAGTGAAGCTGTGCCTTCAGCTTCCTTATTAAGGTTTCACACATCCATTGCCATCAAAGGGTTTATTATTCTGTGCTTGCTAATTCTTTGCAAATAGGCCACTTTTTTATCAGCAGATTTGTGGCTGCTTCTGAACTAAATGACCATGTTCCAGCCTCTGGTCGTGCCTGGGGTTTGTCAGTCATCTGGCTTGCTCCTCTTCCTCCCAAGGCGGCCCCTTTCTCAAGATGTGGGGGCCATTGACACCTTTCAGAGCAAATAGCTAATTCTTAATTTCAGATGCAGACAGGTTTTCCACCCCTTCAATAAAGGTGGCAGCCGGTCCTTCAGGTTGACGCAAGTCTCTTGGCCAGGCCCAAGTGGGAGAAGCAAACCAGGAGAGAAAGCAAAGCCAAGGGAGCACGAAGAGATTGACAATTCCCATGAAGGCTCCGAGGGGTCCCCACACAACCCCTTTCCAGCGAGGGATCTCCATGCAATCTTTTCCCAGCAGCAGCTTTGTTTGTTTAGAGCCAGAACTTGGCTTTTATGTTTTTCCCTTCCCATTAAGCTGAATGTCACCTGTCTCGTCCTCTTCACGATGTACATGATTAGCCAGATTGCTCTGCCTGGCCGGAGTGTACCAGGAGCCCTTTGCGGCAGGTTGGAGACAGGAGGATGCGCTGAGCCCTGGCTTCATCCCTTCCTTGTGCCATTTAAGCTTCTGCTGCCGATGATGCAGTACGGCAGCAGGCAGATGTGCCTTTCAGAGGCAGAACTTGTGAAATTTATTCTTTTTGTTTTGTGGTTAACCTACCTACGTGGAAGTCAAAATCTGCCTGATCAGGCAGGGAAGGAAATAAGAGATCAGTCGTGCCATATATGCCCAGATGTTGCATTTTCATAATTCTATGTGCATCTGTACTCATAGCCTCTCTGAGGAGCCTGCATGCAGCCTGCTCGCTTAGATATGGCCTCTACGTGTTTGCGCGCAATTCATTTATTATATTATTATTATTATTATTTTCTTAGCCGTGTAAATACGCGTGTGTTTCCATCTAGGTGCCGAAGCCTATAAACCATCTTTGGGAGGCAGGGAGGTCCCCGGCCAGGAGAACAGCATGGAGTACATGGAGGTGCCCCTGGATTCCCTGGATCTCCGGGTGAAGGGGATCCTCTCCTCGCCGGCGGGAGGTGAGTGGGTGCTGCCTGCCCCGGGCTTTGTTCCACGGGCGCAGCGGGGGCGGCGAGTGGGGGCCCGGCTGCCCCCTGGTGGCTGCGGGGGCCGGCCCGGCTGCAGAGCACCCACCCACTGCCCGGGACCCTCCGGGACCCTCGGGGTGGGGGTGGTGGGGATGGGGAACCGGGCTGGGGTGGCTCAGGAGAACACCCAGCAAGGGGTCCACGGTGCTGTCCCAGCCCGCCTCGCGCTCAGCAGCTCCCTTCCGTTCCTTGAAGGATGCTGATTCAGCATCTCCCCTGGGCCCCCCAGGATCATCCTCCTGTTCAGTCCCGGGAAGAGGAGGGGGTAGTGCTGGGTCCTGGGCGCTCACCTCCAGCTGAGCGGCCGCTGTTCCCAGTGCTGAACTTGCCTCAGACCCAGCGCCTCCTCGCTGACCTGGATCCGTCTGTCTGTCCCCCGTTGCTCTTCCGCTTTCAAAGGTTGTCTGGCTCTTTTGATAGAGGCACATCAAAGAGCGGCTGGGAGTGTTTGCCACCAAGGGAGGGTCAGGATGGACGAGGGATGCTTTCACCAGAGCCTCTGGATGTCAAAAAGATTACGAAAGTGACAACTTGGAAGGCGAGGAATGAGCTTTGTGATTTGTGGTCCTAGAAAAAGCTCTTAAACCTTTAAGATCTTGACAGGATTTTACATGAAAACTGCAAGGATTTTCCATCTGCTTCTATGTCTTGAAATATCCCGTCCCTTCTCTAGACTTGGTCTTGCAACTTGTTGGCCACAGGAAACCCCTTAAAAGATGAAAGGGGCTTGTGCTGGGCTGATAGGGACGTAGCCACAGGCAGAGTGCTGGGGGGGAGTGCTGCCATGGTCAGGGCAGCTAAAGAGGCGTCTCCCTCAGGAATGAAGTTAATCTTTGAAGCTTTCCAGCAAAATAATTCACCTTTCAAAAGCTTAAAAAATAGCAGCACGCTTCCTTCTCACTGGGACACAATCCCATAGCAGGCTTGGGTAGGGAAAGCTTGGGACACTTCAGGGTGAACCAATCCAAAGGCAAATGTTTGAGAGTTTGCTTCTGTATTGACAACGTTGCAAAGAGACGTGTTACGGCTGTGTAGGATTCGAACAGGAGTGTAGGGCTAGGAGCAACCCCATTGTTGTTAGGCCAGTGTTTTGCAGTCCCGGGTAACCTGGTGATTGAGTTGAATCCATTGAAGCCACAAGAACTTCCACGCTATGCCTCCAGACCTGATGGTAAGCCCCTCTAAGCCGTTATCCACCTTTAAATAGGTTTGAAAATGTTCAAAGTCTGAGAGAAAGAGATGAGAGAAAGCAAGAACATCTGAGCATCTTGCTGCTTTCTTTTCCCTGGTTTGTTCTCTTTCCAAAATAAATAATTCATGGTTGGCTGAGACCAAATAGTCCCAGGAATTTTGTTTTCCCATCTGTGTAATAAGCCTCTGCAAATAGAAGTTTGTGCTTTCCTGATCTTCTCCATTTATCACTCCACTAGCTATTCAAATTTCCAACTCCAGGTGGTTTCCTACAAATTTTCTGGTGCCAGAGCACAGTGTTTTGGGGCAGGTGAGGAGGAGAGACAGGCTGATAAAAATCTTTACCTCATCATTGCTTTTCCTTGTTGAGATTTTCTCAGTGTAAACTGTTCTTAACTTACTATTCTTGATTTCAGCACAGTCCTCTGTAGAGTGGCTGGACTTAGAAAAGTACAGGATGCTTTTGCAAACTCCAGCTGATGTAAGAAAGGGGCCTTGAAAGCCTTTCAGGACATGGAATGGGAAGATGCTACAGGGCATGGGTGGTGTGGATGGAGTGATTCTTTCTCCTGGAAGAGAATTTCAGAGTTGATTTATTGGTCTTCTGTACTCCAGGTCTTTCCAATGGTCCTGAAGCAATGGAAGTAGATGGTCTCCAAGAAGTCCCCCTCTGTAGCTGTCGAATGGAAACCCCCAAAAGCAGAGAGATCACCACGCTAGCCAACAACCAGTGCATGGCCACGGAGAGTGTGGATAATGAGGTAGGAGTCTGTCTTTCAGCTTCTCACAGACTTCTCTGTTGAGGACAAAGACATAAGGAATAAAAAGCTGTGCTGGGGACGTGTTGGGTCACGCAGGGGCTCTGCAGCCTGCTAGGCTGGGAACCCACTGGTGTGCGGGAATGGCAGGGCAAGCATCTTGCTAAGCTGAGGGCTCCAGCACTCTGCGTGTATCATGCAGTCAGGTCAAAGCCACTCGGAAGGGAGGAGGTGGTGCGGTCTGCGGTTGGAGAGGCGCTGGGTGGATCTCTCCTGCTTGTCCTGGCCTGTGCGTCTGGGTCAAGTTGATGTAACAGACACACTTCAGGCCAAGTGGGTTAAAATACACGAGCGTGCATCAAACTGAGAAAATCCAATCAGAGGAAGCTTGGAGCTGGTTTTCCTTGACTACCAAGGAGCTGATGCAAACCTTTCTGTAGCCAGCTCTTGAGTTTCGGGAACTTGGCACGCCCTCCGTCGGCTCAGTCTGCCCCAGCCTTCCTCTCTCCTCCTCCTCCAAGAGACTTCTGTTACGAAGCTTCCTATGTCCTGGCAACCCCGCGCAGCCTCCAGGTCGGGCTGACTGAAAACGATCGCACTTGATGCCTTTCAGTCCATCGCAGCTGGGCTAGGTGGGCTCTACTGGTTCCAGAAGTGTGGAAGTCAGTGGCAGAAGTGACTCCCTCCCAGAGTCTGGGACTGCAGGACAGGAACACACCTGGTAGATCCTCCTTCTACTGGGAAGCACTGGGGTTTCTTTTAAGCTTCAGCTGAGCCGCAGTCACACTGCAGCGCTCTGATACTTGCTGGTTAGTAGGACAAGGAGTGAGAATATTCCTAGTTCTCCTGAAGGATCCCAGGAGAAGGATGGATGGAGGGAGAAAGGGATAATCAGATTTGCAGCCCAGCTCTGCTTCTGTTAGTACGTGCTGGTACCGATAGAGAAAGGAATTTCCAAAGCATGGCAAAATAGATTCATTAAAGAGAGAATGCCCTGGAGACTTACAGGAGAGAGGAGGACCCCAGGGTTTCTAAATAAACAGAAGATACATGAAAGAGTTCCTTCTCCTGTATGTGATGGCTTGACAGTTCTGTCCCTGGATAAATCAGAGAGGGGAATAGCAAAGGCCATGCTTTATGTTAGATTCTTTTTCATAATAGGATAAGTGACTCATAGATGTTATAAGGATATTATACGTGTGAATAGTGGGTTCTCCAGACTGTCAAGTCCTTGGAGAATGTTATAAATAATTATGAGCACCCTGCTGCACTCTCTAATGGTTGGAAAATAGCAATTAATCATTTTGTACTTTTTTAGAGTTTCTAACAAATAATATAGTGTGACATAATAATGCAGGGACTTCCTCACATGAACAGTGCAGCTTTTCACGTGTTAATCAAATTGCCTCAGCTCATAGGTAAAAATCAGGTCCTCTCCTGCCACCCCTGCAGCCCCTGGGGTCTGTCTGTGTGTTAACGGTGATCAGTGTAGCCAGGGTGTCACCACCACAGGTAGGCTTTGCAGCTGGAAGCTGGGTAAGTTGGATCAGAGCTGCTAGGGGTGAATGAAGCGCCTGGGTTAAAACCCGTTCTCTTTTTCTGTAGGGGTGTTGATTCTGCAGGAGAAGTGCAGCTTAAAAAAAATTAGAAAGTCTAGTTTTGTTGAGAAAAAGCAGCAAAACAAATCTTATCTAGACCGGAGGGACAGTCTGTGGGTGATGAGCAGGCACCATGTTCCTGACTGACTCCTCTGCTCGTGGTGGCAGCGCACAGTAAACCATGCACAGATTTCGGTAGGGACGTTTCCTTGTAGCAGCCTTTCACGTTTATATTTCTAGTTTATAAATGTCCTTTGCCAAGCATCTGGGGAAGGCAGGGTTATTATCAAGAGGAACTTGCAGAACCCAAACAGCGTCGCGTCATGCTAGCAGGTGGCAACTGGGATGTGAAAATGTTGTAGATGTATGAACGGGGGCAGCAGAAGGAAGCGCTGATCCTTCTGATGCAGCAGAGCAAGTAACACTGATGGGGAAAAGTGAACCCCAATTACAGAGCCTGCTGTCGTTAACAGAACAAGGTGGTGCACGAGACCACAGCTTTTTAAGCCCAGAGCTATACATTGGTGTAATCCTTTGGAAAACATGCTCAAAATGTGACTTTAGCTGAGCTCTCGTGAAAGCCTGGCTGTTCATCCCTGTGGTCTGGGTAGGGGCCAGCGCTGGAACCAGTACAGACGATAACTTTGCTGGCAACGAAGAGCAATTATTTTTCCCTTTATCTTCCTGTGACTTTACACTTTTGAACAGTAACAAGATTTAGTGCGTATGGTCTTGTTCTCTTGGTCACCGACACCCGCTCTTCCTGGCAAAAGGAGAGCGTATGTTGTGTGAGTCAGGCCCATGGGACTGCCCCTTCTGCGGCTGCTTGGCTGTTGCGTGTTTCCAGTTACGATAATTTTTTTTCTTGCACAAGGAACGAACGACTTGGGGTCCGCAAGCATGTTAGTTAGTAAATGATGCATTTCTTCCTGTGAGAGCAGCTTTCACAGCTTCCTGCTGCACTGCTAATGCTATCTGGCACACATCTGAATTACTGTGAAAAAGCCAGGGCTCATCAAGGCAGTGTGCAAAATCTTCCTCCGCACAAGCACAGAGAGTGTTTTGGTCTCCAGTAATTTCATTTCCTTTAATTTCTCCCGTTCCAGCTGGGCCGATGCACAAACAGTGTGGTTAAGTATGAACTGATGCGCCCGTCTAACAAAGTCCAACTTTTGGTGCTGTGTGAGGACCATAGAGGGAGGATGGTGAAACACCAGTGTTGCCCTGGCTGTGGATACTTTTGCACTGCAGTAAGTCCGTGCTCTCAATCTAGGGAAGGGGGTACCTGTCGCAGTAGCTGGAAGAGCTGAAGGTGGAGATGGTACCTAAAGGGGTTTACTGACTTCCTGGCATCAGCTCCACCTCGTTCCACAGCACGTCAGGTGGTGTTTTCAACAGGAATGTGTGTGAGGGTAGCTGCAATCGTCACCTTTATCTTCCTGGAGACCCCAAGGGATGTTACGGAAGGGTTTTCACTGGGATTTCACACGGTGGAAATCTTGCCTTAAGAATTTCTTTGGAACAAGGGTTGGTTGTGTTTTTTTTTTTTCTTTCTCTGTACAGATCAATCGCCTCAAAAACTGTATTAGCTTGGTTTGTAAATGAATCTGTGTACACATCTGTGCCCCCCGCCCCATCTGCTCATGGTTGTTCAGATGGGGAAGCTGAGTGATGGCACTGGAACACGGCAGTGTTTGAGCTCTCCTGCTGCTTCTTCCACCTCTGCCACTGAGCCTTTTCATAGCATTGGTCCAGTCCTTTAAGTAGTCCTAGTTTCCCTCTTGGTAAGGCTGAAAAACACCTACTGAGGTGGCGAGGAGGCTTAATTGTCTGATGCTAGCGTTCTTCAAGATGACTCAATGAATGATGCTACAGTAGTCTCAAGCATTACTAGTGTAAATGGAGCCATCCTGGGTTTTCATGCTGAGTCAAAGATCATTCAAAAGATAAAATCCTCAAAACCCTTAAAGGCATTTTGCAAAGCTGAAACAGAGTTAATTAGATTGCTTGGGAGGACTGTGAATTCAGGAGAAGAGTGGGTTTAACTAGCTTTTCCTTACATGCTCTTACATCTCTGAGTGACATGCCATAGTTGACCTAGGTGAGCCTGGGAGTGTTTGTCTGTGCTATCCATCACTAAGAACAGAACACCGTAGGGCTTCAGGTAGCACTAATAGCACAGGGGATGAATTCTGGGGTGCTTTCAGTTCAGATCGGAGGACTTCGCTGGAAAAGGAATCTTAAAGAAAAGCTGCCCAAGTTTGTTGAATGAGCAGTCAGACACGTTATTTGGGTTAAACAGCATCTGGGGCTGGTCCAAGTCGCATGGTTTAGGTTACATTGGGGTTAACGGCTGATTTAATTATATTCATGGAGGTCATTGAATGGTTTGTGTGCAGCTTTGTTGGGTAGTTTTAATGCTGGCTCAGCAGGCAAGTCTGAAGTTTTCTTTTCCAGTTTTGGGGGTGTCCTTACAGTACACTGGCACTTCTAGAAACATAAGCAAGAACTTCAAGCGTTAGAAGAAAAAGCTGGAAATTGGGACTTCTTGGTTCTGTTTTCCAAGCGCAATTAAAAAACTTGCTTTGCTGTCCCTAACCAAGTGAGTTTTTTTCCCCATTACCTTGGTTTTGTTCTCTTCTAAAGAAGTGGCAGTGCTTGCTTACTGTATTGGACAAGAGTGGTGATGAATGAAGTATTTAAGAGATCTGCGGATGAAGCATGTAGAAGGTGTAAGGGCACGTAGTGACCAAGGTGTAAATTTCTTCTCCGTGGTTTTTTTAGGGCACTTTCATGGAGTGTCAGCCGGAGAGCAGCATCTCCCACCGTTTCCACAAGAACTGTGCCTCCCAGGTCAACGACATGAGCTACTGCCCACACTGCGGGGAAGAGGCCTCCAAGGCAAAGGAGGTGACCATAGCAAAAGCAGACACGACCTCGACGGTGTCACTAACCTATGAGCAGCAGAAACCAGCGGCTGTGGAAGGAAGGGCCGACACCACGACAGGGAGGTGAGCTTGGGAGCGTGTGGCGATCTCAAACCTCATGCCAGACCGTGCTTTGCATTGGAATGCTTGTGCTCCTCCTGATGGAGCAAAGCGCTTTCTGATTCTGCTCTGACACGTCAAACTTGGCTGCAGGAATCTGCAAGTGTGTTTTGTGTTGCTCGCTGTGTTGGAGAAGAGTGCAGCAGCCACAGGGTGAGCTGGGGCAGAGGCTATGAAGATAGGAGGGGTTCAGGAGTTAAAACCGTTCCTTCCTCTTATTGTTAGGAATGGAACGAGTTGATGTTGCCACGTCTGCTAAGTGACAGGGAAATTCACGCAGTACCTACCTGTAGCTCCTGACTTGCACCGATGGGCACAAGTGTAAAGAGAGGATGAAAGCGCAGAGGAAAACACAAATCAAGCCATCCTTGCATTGAACAGTGCTCCGACTTCCCATCCAATCTAATCCTGTTCTGGTGGCTTTTATGACTTGCCCCATGTTCTTGGGTTTCTGGTAGCATAGGGTACATCAAAATGTAATCATAGGGCAGTGCAGCTCCTTTTTGGGGCAAGTTCTTACCGAAAAGGCTGTAAAATACATTGTTTTTGATTTCATTTATGCTTATCTGTATTTAAAATCCATTTCCTTTCCTCCTTTGGCATAAGATACACACCATTGTGTATTTTTAATGGTTGTGCTTTGGCTGTCTCTCTTTTTTTTCTCTTCAGTGGCACTGGGACACGGTTGTCAGAGGAAGACAAGCCAGAAAGTTCGGCAGCTGAGGGGTTTGACATGGCTGGGTCTTCAGTTTTTCCAAAGCCTACTACTAGCCTGACCCAGGGACCAGTTAAAGAAACTCTGGAAAGTGCCCTGATTGCTCTGGACTCTGAAAAGTAAGAAAAAGACTGCTGGGTCTCTCCAGTCCCCAGCAAAGTTGCTTAGCCTAGAGAAAACTGAGATTTAGCTTCTTTGGATTTTGGCCCCGTTCAGACCTTTTGATGTTCAGTCATTTGTCACCCCCAACAGATGACTGATTGAAGAGAGCAGTTGTAGCTTTAAATGTCTTACCCGTTTGTCTGGAGGATTTGTTTTTTTGCTGGCCCTGGAACCGCAGCTGTAACTACTAGGGGTTGTTGTTTTACAGTAGTAAGACTCAGAATTTGTTGGTGAGCAGCAATGAATCGATAGGGCCCTCATTAAAACCAGGTTGGCTGTGGTTGGAGCTGGAAGTTTTAAGACCTCCTTCTGGAAACTTGTTGTTCTTGTGTTTTGCTGGTACTCTGGGGCTGTACCGTAGGAACAGACTTTGTCATGCACATAAGGTAGTGGGGTGGGGTGAAATGTCGAGAGTGTTCTTCGATGAGTATTAATTACCCCTCTTTTCCCTGCTGCTGCAGACCCAAGAAGTTACGGTTCCATCCAAAGCAGTTGTACTTCTCTGCGAGGCAAGGAGAGCTGCAAAAAGTCCTGCTTATGTTGGGTAGGTGGCTCCTTCCCAGGACATTGCGTGGCTGGCAGTACTCCCAGCTCCTGCCAGGCAGCTGCCAGAGTCCAGTTCCCAGCATGGCAGCACGTCATATTCCCCACTGCCCCTCGTGAGTGGAGTTGGAGGAGAAAGCCACTTTTGCAAGTGATGCGTCATTGGAAATGGCTTCATCTTTCTGTGAAACGTGGACCTGCTCCCAACTTGTTTCTGTATTTGGGCACATTTTTATCCAGAGAAGCTGTTTCTGTCCCCAAATGACCTACATGAGATTTTTCCAGTCTGACAGAACTTTTCCTCTCCATGCAATGGGATAGTTGGGTATTTGCATCCAGTAGAGAGGTAGAAGGATAAGAGTTGGCTTAAGCCGAGACCCATCAGCAAGACAGCAGAAAGGAAGAGCCCTTCAATACACAGGGTTTGTTTTGGGGGTACATGGCAGTCTGTCACCAGATGACTTTGAGCTGCTGAGCTTGTTTTTACCAACAAATATTCCTGAGGAATCTCACCCTTTGAAGGGCACAGTGTTTCCTTGGGGTCATATCGTTTCCACTGCAGTACTTTGCAGTACATTTTTGGATGCTTTCTGTTCTTTTCGTTTATCAGATTCTTCTTTTTTCTTCTAGCAAGTGTTAGCTTCATTGTTCATGGCTTCAATAGCACAAAAATGTTATTCATTGATATTTAACTACGGCCTCAGCATATGCAACATGTTATCATGCCCAGACATCTTTGTCTGGCTGTCATCATCATCTGTCAGTCTTTGCACAGCTGTGACAATCTGGCCAAATCCTGAGCTCGTGTTAGAACAAACTCCCTCCACTTTGTAGCCCTGCGTTTGCTGGGATGCAACGAGGATCGCTAATATTAATTGCAGTTAATAGTCATAAGACAAAAAGGTCAGGTAGTACTGACTCTGTTATTTTCAACTTCTGTGTTGCTTTAAACAGCATTTTTTTTCCTTTTTATCCTTTTATGGTGTTCATAGAATGGTTTAGGTTGGAAAGGACCATTAAAGATCATCTAGTTTAAACCCCCTGCAATGAGTAGGGACGACTACTACTGGATCAGGTTGCTCAGAGCCCCAACCAGCCTGACCTTGAATGTTTCCAGGGATGGGGCATCACCTCTGGGCAACCTGTGCCAGTGTTTCACCACCATCATCGTAAAAAATTTCTTTCTTATATCTAGTCTGAATCTATCCTCTTTGAGTTTAAAACCATTACCCCATGTCCTATCGCTACAAGTCCCAGTGCCAGCGGTGTTTTGGTTTTGTTACACTCAGAGATAGGGAATTGTGAATCTGAGGGAGGTGACCTGTGCAGAAATTGTAATGCCTTAAAGGCATTAAATTCCATGGTGTTTCTGAAGCTTTTGCTCTGAGGGCTGTTGCATATCAAACGTCCATGGGATTACCCTGAGAAATTCCTGGCTTGAATGTGTAGTGAGTTGTGAGAAGGACTGAGGATGGGCTGGGAACCCGTCCATTAAAAGCCTTTAGTTGAGACCTAGTTCTCTTGTTACGCTTTTCTGTAATCTGAATCACGGTTCAAAGCATCCCTGCTCTGTTTTTCAGTGGATGGAATTGACCCTAATTTTAAAATGGAGCATCAGAGTAAGAGAACCCCTCTCCATGCTGCCGCTGAGTCTGGCCACGTGGACATCTGCCATATGCTGATTCAGGTCTGTCTCCACTTAATGTTCTTCTGCACGAGCAGTTTTCTGTGGTTTTTGGTCTCCTGCCCCACATAGCTAAAGCACATTTGGAAATCAGCACTGAAACATCTCTCCTATAAAAACCTCCTTATTCTCAGGGTTTCCTGAGGGAGAAGTGGTGGAGAGTAGTTCTAGCAGGATTTTCCTCTTCAGTGTAGTTGTCCTGTATGTGAACAGGAGAGAAGGAAAGATGCAAGTTTTCTTTATTGTCTGAGATTTGGATTCTAATTGAGGGAAGATGGACAAAGACATAGGGGTGCTCTCATTGAACCCACTCCAAAATGATGTGAAGGAAAAAGAAGGATTTGGAAAAGTTACATTTTTCCTTTTTTGTACTGGCATACATTGTCTGGAGTGATGGGAAGAATGTTTTGTTTACCCTTTGTGACTGGGAAACCTTAAAGGGCTTTTGAGAAAGCAGCAGTGACACGTCTTTGAAAATGAGCCTGCTGGGAAGTTGCGTTTCAGCGTCTGGAGTCGGAGGCTTTCAAACTGCTGTTTGAAGATGCAGCTATGGGCCTGCCCTGCTGCTCTCGCTGACTTAAGTTACTGTGCGTGAAGACAACGGAATGACTCGTACAAGTAAAAGGAGGAAAATTTGCAAGATATTACAAACAATTAGAATTGAGTATCAGTCAGGTTGGTTTGTCTCCAAAATCCTTCATCATCTTGTCTCTTCCCTGATATCTGGCTTCTGCAGTAGCACAGTATTTGTTTGGGAATGTCCCCAGCTTGTTAAACTTGAAATGCCTCTTCTCTGGTCTGGTTTAAATAGCTCTAGCTATTTAAAAAATAATCAAAACAAATGCATTCAGTGGGAGTCACCTGGAAGCAATGGACCAACTCCTTGTGCCAGGTCAACCTGAGTCAGCGTGCCGCTGCTGTCAACACGCGTGTGCTTCGCGCGTGTATGTGGGTGCGTGGCGTGCCAACAGTTGTGCTGTCTTCGAGATGTCCTTTTGGTTTAAATACTGGGTGGGTTACTGAGCTAAGCCAAAGAGTTAAAGCAGGCAAGATAGGTGACACAGCAGTGTTTTGGAAAAAAGTAAGGTTTTGGTCCAGGACACTTCATGTTGAACTGAACATTTGCTCAGAGACCTCTGTAGAAATGTTACCGTTGTCTTCAACAGGAATAGTTAGCCAATCTCCAGAGATTTTGTACAGCTCCTGCTGTGACGTTGGGAAACACTGGTTGTTGGATTCATTGTGTCCCTAGAAATGATAGACCCAAAACAAAGCTGCTGGAAAAAGGAGGAGGCTGGGTTTTCCAAATTGTTACACAAGCAATATCCTGAAAGTAACAGTACAGAATGCATTAATCACAGAAGTTATTTAATACTGGCTGTTGGCTTTCTTACGCCCCGGTTACTCGCTGTAGGAGGCAGGAGATAGGGCAGGCAGTTTGCTGCTTTCCAAAACAGGTGAAGTTGGACTGCCTTCAAAACTTGCTGCTAAATCTCTACTCCCACATCCTTCCTCTGCTAACCAGTAATGGTTATAATTGTCCTTGTGTTTGCCTTGGCCTCTTAACAGGCTGGTGCTAATATAGACACCTGCTCTGAAGACCAGAGGACCCCACTGATGGAAGCAGCAGAAAACAACCATCTGGAAACTGTGAAATACCTTATCAAGGCTGGAGCACTGGTAGATCCTAAGGTAACAGTTTATTCCTTAACATTTTTCTCCTGAAGAAGCCTCTGTCCACCGTTTCGCTCTTGATAGGTTTTAAGTCTTGGGTGGAAGCGCACAGGCAGTGGGGAAGTGGACTGGCTTGGCCAGGCCGTGGTTATCGGTAGTATCATTTTAGTGATGCGGTGTCCTGGCTGTGAGCAGTTTGGGGCAAGTGCTGCCACTTGCTACATTAGTTTGCGGCACCAAACATAGGGGGTATTTGATTTCATGTGGGGCCACTAAGTGCCACAAATCCAACGCACTGAGTTTGGAGATTGATTTCAGAGTTTCCTTCTCTGTAGACTCTAATAATGAGACTTTTGAGGTGACGTTTTAAAATGGACTGGTAATTAGGTGCTCGCCAAGCCAGCAAAGATGACAGAGGAAGCTTTGCTTTCCAAAGGCCTGATGCGCGGTTTCTTGCAATCACGCCGCAGTGGCAAAATTGGACCCTGTCTTTAAACCCTACCCTTTAATTTAAACAAATACAATAAAATGCAGCTGTCTGTTTGCCTTTAACATGCTCTGGTTGCTTTGCAATCTTGGAAAATACACAAATCGCTTGTAAGTCCCATAAATCAGATGCTATTTGGAGCGCAGGAGCCCTCCCCACATGAACTTATTGTTACAACCTGCTGCTGTTGGCACGCTCCTCTGCTGTTGCTGGGGAGTACGGCAGGGCTGGGATGCTCTTTTTGTGAAGGAGCTTGCAGGGCCAGGAGGATTGCACAGGATATCGAGTGCTGCCCACCCCAAGTCCTAAACGGATCCGTGGGAGCCTGATTCGGAGCCAGGAAGGGGAAAAGGACGGGACAGGCATGTGTGGGTTCATACTGGCCACTGTCCCGAGCATCTTGGAGCAATCCAGGTGTGTCTCACCTGATTTATTCATGTGTAGGAGAAAAGAGAGGTTTTGCTCGTAAAAGTAAAGGGAAGGAAAAAAAATCCTGAGCTTGCAAAAGCAAATTAGAAGCCTGAGATCACGTCTGAAGTCTAGACTAGTTTATTATGTTAATTTGTTTCTCGCACCAAATTAGTCATCTTTTTGAAAGCAGCAACATTGCAGTTTAAAATCATCTCCAGCCATTTTGATGAGAAATCCGGACAGTAACTGCTGCGGGTGTGTGCGGAGCCTGCCCGGCCCTGCGGGACTGCTGGGTGGAGGGAATGCCGAGGGCAGTGCTGGGGTGGGCAAAGCTCTCGGTCCTGATAATACAATGTGAAAGTCCCACTCAGAACCTTCAGAAACTTTATAGTAAAACATGCTGCTCTCCAGATGGTTCAGAAGCTGCACTTGGCTCGTACTAATCCAAGGGAAAAGCTGTGGCGTTGTTGAGAAGTGACAGGCGCTTATGGGCAGCAGAAACCCCTTCTGTACCCCAGGAATCCCACTCAGTGTAATCCCTGACCTGAGATGTCCCGTCCTTGCTCAGGGGGTTGCTCCGTAGCCCTGTGCCATGCTCTCTGCTCAGCGCCATCCAAAAGTTCTCACCTCCAGTGTTGCTCCCAGGGGCTTAGCAGGAAAGAGTCACTTTGGGTTTTCGGTCTTTCATTTCCTCCTCTTTATTTCCTGATCTTTGGGCCGTGCTGTGTGCTAAGCTCTTGGGATATAAACGCCTGATAAAAATCTGGCTCCAGCCAAGATCTTTGGTGTTAGTGTGGGAGTGCCTGTGTCATGACTCACAGCCTGTCCATGGCCACCAGACCCTGTATGCTCAGCTCCCAAAGGCATTTTTCCTTTCAACCTTCACAGGTTTTTTATCTCCTATCTTGGCAGATGGCTGTGGGCACGCTGGGGACTTGGTCTCTCGGGGGCTCCTAGTCCCTGTGCAGGACACCCCTTTGCCCTGCTGCCAGGTGCTGGGATAAGGCCTTGTGCTAATAAAACACAGCACAAAAACTGTATAAACGGAGCATTTCAGGTTGAGTCAAGGCTACTTTTCTGACGTGAAGTGCGAGCTCTGCCTCTGTAAGGAATTTCTGCCTCCCCTTGTCTCTCCAGCACACAGAAAAGAGTTGGACAGGGTCTGTTGGGGAGCAGGAGCATCAGTGTGCCAGGGTTTGGGGCTGGAACCTTCCCTGGGCTTCACAAAGGTGTCTCTTCCCGTAGCCTTTGCACTCGCAGCCTCCTAATCTGCACGGGTTGTACCTCTGAGCTTTGTGTGAAGCTCGGTGCTGGTGTCGGTTGCTTCTGCTCTCCCTCTTGGCAGCAGGCTGGGGGCTTTTGGAGTCCCCTCTGCTCCATCCGTGAACTTCTCTGCTGTTCCTAAGCACCACTGGTGTCCTGCAGACATGGGGAACGCTGGGAAAGGCTGTCCTCTGAGTGTTGGTTCTGTGGTTGTGTCCAGGACGCGGAGGGCTCCACGTGTCTGCACTTGGCTGCCAAGAAGGGGCACTACGACGTTGTTCAGTACCTCCTCTCCAACGGGAAGATGGATGTCAACTGCCAGGTGAGGCCTTTCTGCGAGGCACAGAGGCTGCTTTCCTCAGGTCAGGGACCCAAGTCTCAGCAGCGTGCTGTCTGCGCAGTGGGTGTTCAAACACAGCCTGCAAACATTATAGGGCGACAGTGCCGTGGGCATCCCGGCCTGCCGGAGAAGGCGATCCCTTCTGCTGACCTCACGGAAACTTTCCTTCCGTGTGCCTTGATTTGCAGTTTCTCCTTGACCCTGAATTTGCTGGTGGAGCCTGTTGCTCCAGGGCGTCCCTGTGCTCCTCCTGGCAGGGGGATGGTGGGATGATGGACATGGTGGGATGGGTGGCACTCGCCATCACAGAGCTTATCTGTTGCTGTGGGGCAGGGCAGGGCTGTGTTGGGGTTCCTCGTTCGGGGGGAAGGTGTTATCCCTCAGGCTGCTCAGGGATGCTCCTTTGTAGGAGCTTTTACATGTACTGAGTGTTGGTTGTGCGATTCGGACAGTCGGCTGGATTGGAACGCCCTGGAGATCCATTGCCAGTGTGCTGAGCTGCAAATAAACTCCAGCCTGCTGAGGCATGTTGAATGGAATCACGTTGGGCTCTGCAGGACCCTGGGGGACCTCTCCCTGCAGCAGCGTAGATCGAAGGAGAGTGATGAGACAGACGTGGGGAGGGAAGGGGTCTGTGGCTTCCAGGCAAGGTGCACCCTGCTGTGGCTGCCAAGGGGCTTGTGAAGCCAGCAGGAGACCGTCTTTTGCCTGTTCTGCGTGCGTCACCCTTTGCTTTCCCTCCCCAGGATGACGGAGGCTGGACGCCGATGATCTGGGCCACCGAGTACAAGCATATTGAGCTGGTGAAGTTGCTGCTTGCGAAGGGGTCGGACAGGGATGCTCGCGACAATGTGAGATTCTTCCTGGAATCCATTTCAAAAATTAGCCACGATCTCTATTTAAAAACCAAACAAGCCCAAGGAGGCAGATTTTGGGCTCAGTGCAGGGAGGTGTTGGTGGTCCTTTGACACAGGTGGTCTGGGGCAGTGTTTGGTGGGAGAACTTTCCTCCATATTCTGCAAAGAAGTTTACAAGCTGGCAGGAAGTCCTTTTCCTCCAGCTCTTCTGACATAGCCTGTAAGGAAAAGGACCTGGGGGTGTTGGTTGACAGCCAGTTGAATATAAGCCAGCAATGTGCCCAGGTGGCCAAGAAGGCCAGCAGCATCCTGGCTTGTATCAGTGTGGCCAACAGGACCAGGGCAGCAATCGTCCCTCTGTACTCAGCACTGGTGAGGCCGCACCTTGAATGGTGGGTTCAGTTTTGGGCCCCTCGCTACAAGAAGGACATGGAGGTGCTGGCGTGTGTCCAGAGAAGGGCAACAAAGTGAGGAAGGCTCTGGAGCACAAGTCTGATGAGGAGCGGCTGAGGGAACTGGGGTTGTTTGGCCTGGAGAAGAGGAGGCTGAGGGCGGACGTGATTGCTCTCTACAGCTACCTGAAAGCAGGTTGTAGCCAGGTGGGTGTTGGTCTCTTCTCCCAAGTAACAAGCTGTAAGACAAGACGAAATGGCCTCAAGTTGCGCCAGGAGAGGTTTAGATTGGATATTAGGAAAATTAGTTCACTGAAAGGGTGGTCAATCCCTGGAACAGGCTGCCCAGGGATGGTGGAGTCACCATCCCTGGAGGGATTTAAAAGGTGCGTAGATGTGGTGCTTGGGGACATGGTTTAGCAGTGGTCTTGGCAGTGCTGGGTTAACGGTTGGACTTGATGATCTTAAAGGTCTTTTCCAACCAAAACGACTCAATGATGCTGTAGGTCATGCCGC
Source organism: Aramus guarauna (assembly GCA_013400195.1). Classification (NCBI taxonomy): domain Eukaryota; kingdom Metazoa; phylum Chordata; class Aves; order Gruiformes; family Aramidae; genus Aramus; species Aramus guarauna. The sequence goes on along the minus strand of VXBL01003726.1, from coordinate 496,453 downwards.
AGGCTGTAGTCAGCTCTGTACCTCGCTGCTTCTAATCCACCGGGCTCCGCTGTGCTGCCACTTGGACACTGCACCGGGCAGACCCCTTGTGAGTCCAGACTTAGAGCTCCACCTTGGTCATGGGCCAGCGTGCATTGGGCATGGTTATGGGACATCCTGTGCCTTTTGGGGGGCACAAACTCGTACTCTGGTTTTCCAGATGGATTGTGCAGACACTCTGCCAGCAAGTATCGCAAGCTTGGCTTTTCCTAGGCTAACAGGCACGAAGCCCCTGATGAGGACAGAGCTCTTGGTCTGCTCTTCACCTCCATACATCCTACTTGAGTGGGACGTACTGGGTACTCAAGGGAGTGTGACTCCGGGTGGAGTAGCTGGGAGCTCCCTGGGCCCGGCAGTGCTCGTGTCGGGCGGTGCCAGCCGGTTTCATGGAGATTTTCAAGTGAACAGTGAAGTTACAAGGGCAATGATGGGGAAAAAAAGGAGAGAGCATCCAGGCTTCTGGTCAGGAGACTCATCATATCAGCACTGCTCCTCTTTTTTCTTAATAGCGTGTTTCTCATTTTTTTTTCCGGTCTCTGAGGGTATTAAAAGCCCCGAAGTGCCTGCAAGGCAAGCTTGGATGTGAACTGGGGTGCTTTGGCTTGTATACGTGAGATAGTTTGATAAACGAGGGGTAACTGGCGTCCCTGCTTTCTGCACAGAGTTGTTACAGCAAAGTACCTACCCCACCATCAGTTCACCCTCCAGCATACCTCATGATATTTTCTTGTCCAAGGTTGCTAATGCTTTTCTGAATCCAAGGAATATAAGCAACTGGTTTGTATTTGTCTCCCCAAATGCCTCGTTTTGTGTCTTGGGTGCTAGCAGGGGTAGGTGTTGGCACGTTCGTGGGTTTCGGAAAGGCTCCAGCTGTTCCCGAGGAGTTGCTGGCCCCAGTCTGAAACCCCCCTCTCGGTGGGAGCCTCAGTTTCCTTGGTAGCTTAGATAGTTCCCAGGCAGGTCCAGATCTGATACTGTTCCTAAAAGCAAAAGTCCAGGCGAGAGGAGGGGGCTCTTTGGGTTGCTGCATTGCTTCAGAGCACTGACTGACACAAGTGACTTGTTTGATCTGTCGCAGAAGCCTTTGGCTACCAGTTACAAGATCACAAATTAAATGATGAAAATCAAATCAGCTCAGTCAACAATTTACTTGAAAGAAAAATACCCTCTTAGCAGATGTATGTATCACATATGTGTTACCGTACATACGCTTGGTGTCTCCTGATTGCAGTCATTAAGAAGCAATGTCACTTGTGCTGGGAAACATCATATTCCAGGAGAAATGCTTTTGATTGTAATTACGCTGCTGTTAGGCAGTAGCCAAGACAAGGCAAAGTAGCGAGTCGAGGTGTCTGTAACCTGTCTGAGCAGCGGTATGCAACTGGCAGGGCTAATTTTTTCTGTAGATTGGTATGTGATGCTGATTAGGTTTTTTTTTCTAGATGTTACCATAATGAGAGGCAGAAGCCATATAGAAAGAGGTGTCCCCACTCCCTGGTGTATGTCAATAGCCTCCCCATTTAAGGAAGGATCTAAGTTAAGTTGCGATGACTAAAAGATGTGCTTTATTTTTGCTTAAAAAAAAAAAAAAGAGAAAAGTTAGGTGATCATTACTATCATTGCACTGTTGTAATCGATGTCTTTAGAGCTTGTCATGGGGAAGGGTTCGAAGTGTGCTGCAAATTGCGCTGTAACAGAAAACAGAGCATCATTGCTTAAAATATCTCCATCAAAAAGATGAGTGTTCAGCTATTTCTAGTGCTGCTAGTGAGAGATGAGTATGTACAGTATTTAAGAGATGCCTGAAGTCAAATTGATTGCTTTCCCTGTGGCTCATGGTTTGCTTTCTAGCACCTTCATATACCCTATAGCTTGTGCTGTGCTCTTTTTCTCTTTAATTTTGTAGCACTGGGAGACATGCTAGCTTCGCTGTGTGTCTGGGTTGGGGAAGCTCAGCTTCTAGCCTTTTCCAGCATGTTTGTTCATGTCTGTCACCTCTCTCGTGGATCAATCCAGATTGTTTTGTGGCTTAGAGACAGACGATTTGCCTGCGTGTATAAGGAAGGCGATGGACCGCTTCGTGTGCTGCCTTCCCCGTCTTTGGTGCGCGGAGGCGGCTGGAGTGAGAACTCCCTGCTTGTCTGCGCGGAGATTTCCCTGCCTGCCCTGCTAGTCCTAGCCAGAAGGAGCGATGTGGGGAAGGAGACGGCAAGCCACATGTTGAATGCTGCAGATGTAGAGCTAAGGGTGGTGAAGTCCCAAAGCGATAGGGTTTTAATACACTAAACAGCCTCTACTCTGTTTTCTTTCCCTCCAGGAGGAAAATATTTGTTTGCACTGGGCTGCTTTTTCTGGCTGTGTTGACATAGCAGAGATACTGCTGGCTGCTAAGTGTGATTTACATGCAGTGAATATTCACGGAGACTCGCCCCTGCATATTGCAGCCAGAGAGAACCGCTACGAGTGTGTCGTGTAAGTACGGCTCCAGCCCTGCCGCTTCCCTCCCTTCCCCTGATCATCCCTTTCTCTGAGTGCAGGCTGCCGAGCTTGGGAGATCCTTTGGAATGCCTTTGGCATTTAAGCACAAAAGGAAATTGGGATGGAGGGCTTGTTTCTCCATTGCCCTGCTTCTAGAGCCGGTGGGTCTGAAATACTAGCTGCTGCCAGAGCCGGTGTAAAAAAGATCAGAAAACATGGAGTGGTCCTGGAGGCTTGGGCAGAGGGGCTATGCTCAGCCTGGACTTCTCAGCACAAAGGCCTCAGGCATCCTTGATTAAAGCTTTTTTTTGTTTTTTTTTCTTTTTTTCCTGCAATTAGTGTGGCATAATACGGTAACAGGGCTTTTCCTTTGCTTCATCACTGTTATGAATAAAGTCATCATGTGTACTCACCAAAAGCTGGTGAGTAAAAACAGGGGCCAAGTCCAATACCAGTTTCCTGTGGGACACTTACATTTCCAGCCTAGTTTTCCCACCCTGTATCTTTCCCTGTGTCATGGTTTAACCCCAGCCAGCAGGCAACTAGCCACTCACACTCCCCTGGTGGGATGGGGAGAGAATCAGAAGGGTAAAAGTGAGAAGTCTCCTGGCTTGAGATAAAGACACTTAATAAGTGAAGCAAAAGCTGCACACACAAGCAAAGGAAAACAAGGAGTTCCTTCCCATCGGCAGGCAGGTGTTCAGCCATCCCCAGGAAAGCAGGGCTCCATCACACGTGACAGTGACTTGGGAAAACAAATGCCATCACTCTGAACGTCCCCTGCTTCCTTCTTCCTTCAGCTTTATCTGCTGAGCATGACGTCATATGGTCTGGAATATCCCTTTGGTCATTGGGGTCAGCTGTCCTGGCTGCGTCCCCTCTCACATTCTTGTGCGCCTCCAGCCTGCTCACTGGCGGGATGAGGAGCAGAAAAGCCCTTGACTCCGTGTAAGCACTGCTCAGCAGTAACTAAACCATCCCTGTGTTATCCGTGCTGTTTCCAGCACAAATCCAAAGCGCAGCCCCATGCCAGCTACTATGAAGAAAATTAACTCCGTCCCAGCACCGGCAGTCGAGGTGCCAAGCAGAGCCCTGCTTCAGTACCAGTCACTTCCGAAGCAGCTCCAGCTCCTCCAGCAGTTTCTGTGACCTGCCAGAGAGTTTCAAGCCTGTCTGAAGTTAGGCTGGTACCAGCAAGGTACTTGTCATGCCTGAAGCAAGGTGAGGTTTGCCCAGAGCTCTCGTGAGTGCCCAGAGCTCCAGTCTGTGGCTTCTGCCAGCGCCTTCTGTAGAAGGATTCACTGAACCATGCTTAATAAAACTCAGGTGATTATTCACTACTGCAGATTCTTCCTTGTCCCTTAAGGGATAGCTGGAGGATGTGATTTAGCTCATTTTCCCCTTGCGCAGTTTCTCTTGAACTTCTCTTGCTTATCCTTTCTTGCTGTTTTGCAGTCTCTTTCTTTCCCGTGGCTCGGATGTCACTTTAAAGAACAAGGAGGGTGAGACTCCACTCCAGTGCTCCAGCCTTAACTCTCAGGTCTGGGTGGCCCTACAGATGAACAAGACTCTGAAAGAATCATCTACTGACAAGCCTGCCCAGATAGAGAAGGTCGTGAGCAGGTGAGAACATGGCTGGCTTTACTCATGGGTCATGATACAGAGCCCTTGCACAGGGGAGACTGGGGGCCTGGTTTAAGAAAGGACTGGAAGTGAATGCTTAGCTTTCTAAACTGGTGTGAAGGTCAGTCTGAGCTTAGCAAGAACTAAGCATGTGCTGATTCAGACCGTGGTTTGTAAATTCATCCTCCAAATGGGAATATTTGCAAGCACAAAGAACAATCTCTAAAGCAGGGTGGAAAAAAATGAACTCGGTTCTAGTCTGAATTGCTTTCAGGCTTTGAATGCTCAGTGATCAAAGAGAGCAGTTCTGGCCCAGGATGGCATCTGACTGGCCCCTTGCTTGCGGGAGCTTTTCCTCTGTGACAGTTCTTTCTCCCAATGACAGAGACATCGCCCGGGGTTATGAGCGGATCCCGATTCCCTGCGTCAATTCAGTGGACAGCGAGCCTTGTCCTAGCAACTACAAATATGTTTCACAGAACTGCGTCACCTCCCCGATGGACATTGATAGAAACATCACTCATTTACAGGTGAGGGATCGTGTGTATCCACATGTTGTTTCCTGTGCTGGTGCATGCATTCAGAGATGTTGCAGTGCACTGCACCTCAGAACAGGTTTTGCATTCAAACTGGGAACATCTAGTCCTAATATTGCCATCAAATTCCAGCTAAGGCTGTAGTCCTAAACTCCAACTCCTGCTCTCGGAGATGGGATTCTTTCCTTCACTTCCGAGACTTAAGTTAACCTCTTCGTTCAGCTGTGTGCTGTAGCATCAGCCATCTGTTGAGAGACCTTCCTCGTGCTGTCTTCCTCTGACTGCAGTATCCATGCCAAGGTCTTCATTGTGATACTGGAAGTCCTCGAAAGGCTGGGCTGTGAAAGCAGAGGTGGGGAAGCGTAGGGTGAGGGTGACCCCTCTCTGGGTGCAGCTCTCAGCTGGCTGAACTGAATTTCCCATGCCCAAGCCCTGTTGCGCAGCAGCTGGTGGTGGGACTGTGGTGGCTTGGGGAGTGCTGGGATGGCAGCCGGCTGGAGCACCCTTCTGGGAAGAAGCAGCATGGGAGACCATGTTGTATCATCTCCCAGCTCTGGTCCCTCCTTGGAGCTTTCCTTGTCCTCAAGTGTGGAGTACAGGTCCTAGAGCATGGAGGAAGGTTCCTAACAGAGGGGGGATGTCCTCTCATGGCACACAGAGGTGGCTCAGTATGAAATCCTTTCCTGCAAGCCGGAGTCCAGTGGCATTTTTACTCCATTATTTATGAATGCCAAAGAACCGATGAGGCTGGTTATCTTTCTGGGTAACGAGCTGCAGCAGCAGAAGGCGAAGTTTCCTCTCTGACCCAGTCGCAGAAGTTGCTCTTTCAGTTAGGTGTGAGTGGCGCAGAGTTAACCTCTCTTCTTCTCTTCCAGTATTGTGTATGTATAGATGACTGCTCCTCCAGTAACTGCATGTGTGGCCAACTCAGTATGCGCTGCTGGTATGATAAGGTGAGGACACAGAACCTGCTCTTGGGTTAGACCAGTGTTTGCGAGCTGAACTTTGCACAATTCAGGGTTTCTGATAGTACCTTAACTACAGTTCCTTGCACATGTCCTCTACTTTTTGTTTTAAAATGCCTAAAGTTGTAGTGTCAGCTTTGAGATGTATGTGATAATAACAAAATGCGTACTCAGGGAAGCTTTTCTAGGGTTATTTATTTGTGTTACTGTCATGCCCACTGAGCCGTTAATTATGCCCGTGTGATAGAAAGCATTTAATAATCCATGCGTGAAATCGGCTTCCGTTTCAGAGAAACGTAGACAATGCTGTAAGATGTAAACACGGGAAGGGTAGTAGAGAGATTTTTATTTTTTTTTTGCCTGCTTTTATTGTGATCCTTCTGGATGAAGGCAAAGTAAAGATGTTTTAACTGCAACTTTGCCAGAAACCTGGTTTGTTTTGGGTCAGTATGCTTCAGTCCTCCAGGGAGGTTTTGAGGTTAGTATTTGGACAGGTTCTGGAAGATCTGAAGTTCTGTAAATCTCTGCAAGTTTCTCCCAGGGGGAATATTGGCATCTTTCTTTGCTTTGTAGCCATTTTATTTACACTTTAATAGGTGACTACATCTTTCAAGCTTTAAAAGCCAAATTTGTTAAATATGATGAACTGCATCTGTCGCTTCCTTAATCCTATATGATTGGTAAATAATTGGCTTGTAGCTTTTTTGGGAGTGTTATTTGGGAAGATAATGTCGTTCACAGAACTTGGGTGTACTGGCCTTGTACTCTGGAAGTTTAGGCTTTGTTCCAGAGACAGACTAAGCATCCGCTTCTCCCCTCCAGCACTGCAAAACGATGATAATGATGATGCACACCATTTCTTTTTGTTTTGTTTTGTTTTGCACAGCACTGTAAGATAATGTTTTTGGTGGCACATAGGCTGATGCCAGGCAGCAAAACTCTAGACGGTTTCTTGCTGTTTGTCAGCTGTCGGCGATAGTGGCGAGCGTGCCGCTGTCGGGGCAGAGCAAAAGCACTGCAGAAGTTGGGGTTTGATGCTGGTTTTGGGGAGGTCGGGGCATGCCTCCACCTTGGGGTTCTCTGGCCTGGTTTTACGCTTGGGGAAATTTCTGCTCTTGGCCTGCCTCTGGTTTGGAGGGGTCACAGGAATAGATAACTAACCCAGCCTTGAATGCCTCTCCTCTTCAGGACGGCCGACTCCTGCCTGAATTCAACATGGCTGAGCCGCCGCTGATCTTCGAGTGTAATCACGCGTGCTCGTGCTGGCGAACCTGTAGGAACCGGGTGGTGCAGAATGGGCTCAGGTGAGAAGGAGGATCCAAACGCAGCTTATCCTTGGCAAGACCAACACCAAACCCAGGAGCTTCCTGGCTCTCTAGTCTCAGCGCACCCATTAAACCCACAAAACCCGGGACTTCCCGAGGTGATACAGAAGTTGAGGCAGGTGCCACCACGCAGTGGTGGGATGCAAGCGGGTTCCTGTGTGCTGCCGGTGGGAATGAAGCAGCAGCAGGTTGATAAGCTCAATTAATATTTGCACCCTGCCCCTGCTGCCATCACGTGGGAACTGCGGCGTGCTTTCATCAGCCTGACCATAAACCATACAAACGGCTTGTGGGTTTGCATGAACAGCCTAGATATGACTTCTCATGTGGAGATCTGTGAAGAAAACAACAGCAACGGAAACTGCCAAGCTTTAATTTGGAAGATCTTGTAAGTTAGCAGTCTATATTAGAAATACAGGCCAGCGTGCCCAGACTTGGCTGCTTAAAATTTCCGAATTACGGGCATGACTCCCCCTGAATTGGATACCTGAATACCTGTTGGCCTCGGTGCTGCAGCTTATGCTGTTATGGGTTTGGTGCCAGACTAAAAAAGTAAGTGGTTTGTTTTAGACCTCTGCTATGGAGAAGTTTACCACTGCACTAAATGTATCAGGACAAACTTCAAAGGAGTCCCACTGGTAAAAAGACTTTTGCAATTTTTTTGTAGTACTGACAACACTTTTTTTTGCAAGCTTTATAGTTTCAATGACATTTTTCAATGTTAAAAATAAGTAAGGAAAAAGCTCAATGTGTTTCAACAGAACTTTACCCCTCTCTGGTTTTCCTTGCCAAGCTCCAGAGCTCCGGTGTCTACGTGGGTGTTTATTTAGGAGCGGTACAGCTAGAGCTGTTGCTTTTGCATTTTTGCCTTGCTGAAGTGTTTTTCTGAACGACGGGAAGGGTTTGGGAACCCAACCATGAGAGCGGCTCTGTCAGGGAGCTGGCGGTAAGGTCAGGTGCTTGGCAGAGCTGTGCTTGATGTCCCTGGGGAGGCAGTGGAGGAAACCTCCAGCGCTTGGGCTGCAGTGTGACACATGGGTGCTCCCGCTCCATTTTCAGTGCTTCCTATATCAGATTTGCTCCAAATTAACTCCGCTCGGCAGCGCACACGTTTCCATCTGGCAGGCTGAACCAGCTCGACTGGGAAGCTGAGACTGGAGCCACGGTCCTGCTGTTGCCAGCGTCAGCCCCAACAGCAGAGCCTGAACCTGAGCTCAGCTCTCTGCTCTGCTGGGATGGAGATATATAGATATATAGATAAAAAACTGGTTTCTCTGAGAGCCATCCTTATCATGAAGTCATATTTTGCCCTGGTGAAGGCTCCAGGACCTGTGAGCAAATAGAAGAAAATGCACAGGCCCTGATTTGAGCTGACGGTGCAAGGAGGGAATGGGTGGGGGGGAAGAGACGTACTGGAAAAAGCAACAGGGTGAAGTTAAGGTGAGCATCGGATTTCTCTTTATTCCGATAACAACATCGCTGAGAGTGGGTTTTAGTTCCCTCGGGTACAGAGCGAGCCTTCCCTAGCCCTGGAGACTGTTCATCCTGCACTTAACTCAAGTTCTGGCTGAGCAGGAGGCAGAATGACTTACAGGATTGTTTCTCTGCCTATAAACTCCATCAGTAAAATTCCACAGAGCAGCTATTACACCAAGAAGTTTCAAGTTGCAGCATTTCTTCCTTGTCTTTCAGCCAGGGAGCTGGATATGATGGAGTAGCTAAATGCACTGGCCTCAGCAGAGGGCAAAGGGATCAGAGCACTTAGCTGAAGGTGTTCTTAATTCACTGTAAGCTCCCTGCCTTCCCCCTGCAGCACCCCTCCCTGCAGAGCTACGTGGCCTTAAGTCCCCTTCCACCGTCCCTGCCTTCCCCCGAGCACGAGGTGTGGGCATGGAAGAGAAATGCTGGTGGTGGGATTCTGGTACCCTGTGTGTAAATCGCCAACGGCGTAACCACACAGAGCATCCAGTGCCACACCCTCCTCCCCAGTCCCTGGGTGTGCACCTTGCAAAGTGCAGCAGGGATTGATGGGCGCCCGTCCCTTGTCCCCAGGCAGTTTTCATCCGAGCATCTGCCCGCACGCTCAGAGCAGCAGTGGGAACGGAGCGTACCCACAGTGGTGCCAGCGTGAGAACTGGGGGGGTTGAATATTGAAATCACCTTTGAGTTTGTGCTGGTGGAAGGTTGCTGGTTTGTTTTGCTCATCTCTCTGAAAATTCGTTGTCTTTCTATGGAATGGTGCCATTAACGTGACTTGGTTTCCTCTCTTGCAGGACTCGATTGCAGCTTTATCGGACACAAAAGATGGGCTGGGGTGTGCGAACAATGCAAGACATTCCACTGGGAACCTTTGTGTGCGAGTAAGTTACTCAGCGTTCATTAGCTCGTGCAAACGCATCGCTTCCCGAGGGCCGGGGTGGTTTGCTCCTCTCACACTAATCAAATTGGCATCAAGCCGAGCTGCTTGCCCTCAGTCAGAGGTTTCCTGACTCCATTTCCTGCTCTGTTTGTCCTTTTCCTCATAGTGTGGAGTTTCTCCACCCCTCTCTGTCTTGCTGGGATCTGTGCTCAGCTCTCTTGCCTCTTTGAAGCACAAGCGACAGGGGAAAAATGCATTTGGGTTGTCCTGCAAATGTGCTCAACTCGTGTTCCCTGTGGATATGGGACACTTAAGGTCAAGGCAGTTTGGAACAACTTTTTTATATTGGATTTTTTTCTGTTTCAATACTGACCTCTCAAGAGGTTTTCCAGTGTCACAGCTCTGGCTTTAATCTGATTCAGCAAAACAGTGAAGCACTTGGCATTAAGCACATGTTTCGGCCCCGATTCAATAAAGTACTTAAGAACAAAATCGTTCAGATTTACGTCAAGTGAAAAAACTGCTGTTGAACCCCACGTAGTAACTGTACTTTATTAAATATTTTGGAAAGTGTTTTCTTCATTGCCATACTACAGTGAGTTAAGACCTTCTAAATAAGGGCAGACTCGTGCGCTTCATGGAAATAGGTGCTCGGGTTTGTTAGAACTAGTTATTGATGGTTTATGGAATTGAGGTGGGGAATGGAGGAACATTATTGCAGAATTGTTGAGAAAAATGAAGGAAAAGACAAATCTGCAGTGAATCGGCCAAGTATTTCTTCCATGCTAGGAGCTGCCAGACGATAAAATCTTTTTTTTTTTCAGAGGCAAAGCTTAAAACTCCTGTTTGTGGGGAGTGTCTCAAGGCTGTCCTCAGGTGGGGCTTGCTGTCAAGTATTGAAAGTCCCCGTGTCCTGGGTCAGCGCCCAGAGATGAGCCAGAGCCTGCGAGTAAACTGCTCCCAAAGAAAAAAAGGCAGTGACTTTACCAAATCCTGCTGGAATGCTAACATGCAGGAGGAATAAGCAGTGGTGAACAGCCCAAGGAAACGGGGCAGCCCTGCGCAAAGGTGTCATTAACACAGACAGGGTGTGTTGCAGAGCTCGTCAGAGCTGATGGGGTGCAGATACCACAACCATGCTTAACTTTTCCCTCCGCCCTTGCCAGGAGCTGCTGACACTGTTTCAGTGGCGGGCACTATCTTCCTCATTATCTAAATGAGCTGCGTACTAAAAACCTGAGCTAATTCATGTCTTGCCCATGCACATTCCTCCTTGTCTCCATCACTCACACAGAGACATTATTTACTCAACTGACCAACTCCAGTCCTTCTCCTCAAGCCAGCTGCACTGATGCCCTTCCTGTGATTCTTTATGGGCCGTCTGTAGACTTGGTTTCTTCTTTTCCTCATCTCTGGCCAAGAAAACCTAGTGCCAGCGGTGCTCAGGGGCTGCTTGCGCACAGCAGCTCCCAGGGTTGACTCTCACGGCAGAGCATTTTACATTAAACATCTGGATTAGAGCCTTGAGCAGGTGGTTGCTTTGTATGGAGGTTATTACTCTGCTTCGGAAGGATGATAATTGTATTGGTGTAAGGATAACTTCATAATTTTTCATGTATGCCCGCATGAGGGGCAAGTCTGAAATGGTTCTCATGGTGCTTTTATTTTGCAAAACTGCAGGTCCTGACTGTTTCTAGGTGTAAATGCCTTTTTTACACACACACTGCTTTTCAGCCTGCTCCGTACTTCACATACCTTGCAACTTTTCTTTCTAATCACGCCCAAAATGGATTCCCTTCCTGTTTCTGCTCGCAGACTGTCCCTCTGGCAACCTGCAGCAGCTTCTGCAAGGGGCGTTCAGCAGTGCTCGGAGCAGTTTGGCAGCTGGGAGCGAGGTTCCGCCAGCGCGGTGGCCGGCCAGCCTTCCCTCCGTTGTCTCCAGGGCTCCCCAGACCCCAGCTGCTCCAGATGTTTCAGCTCCTACAGACCCTCCTACTAGCAGCCTCCGGTACCTTCAGCATGGTCCTGGAAGCAGCAGCTTAGTGAGGGGAGATGCAGCAGCATCGTCCTCCCTGCCCCGCTGGGCTCCTGGGGAGTTTTTAGTCTCTGCCACTCGAAGATGCTTGGGAGATCCATGGGCTTGGTGCAAGTTTCTCCCCGACCTCTGAATTTGTTGGTTCTCAGAAGCTGCTGTTGCTCACCCTGTGCCGGTGTTGCTGTGGGTTGTTTTGAATCTGTTCTGTTCGTGTTCGGTTGTCAGACAGTGTAACTGGTCGTTCTGGAAATGGCACAGCTGGTTAAGGGCTTTTATTGGAGGGACTGTGAATTAGTGGGATGCGGAAACCAGAGATTTGTGAGGATCTGATCTGCTCCTTTGGGTGCATGTCCATTACGTGGTTTTCAGATATTTAATTGCTGTACAAAATAGCGATGCTCCAGCAGGATACCATCTGCATCGAGCCAGGTTATTTTAGCCACACCTTCAGCCAGAGAAGCCCCAGGCGTCCCGTCTCCCACACCCTGTGGAAAATGCTGGAGCCGGTGCAAGGGACTGCTTGTTGCTCTTGATTTTTGCATGGAGTGCGCTCTGATCTTGCGGTGATGAGTGGCAGCGTGAACCTCTGAGATGTAGTTACTTGCCATCAGCATGCTGAACGTCGTGCTGAGAAAAAAGATGCTGGCTTGACTTTTGGAGTTCTTAAATGAAGGAGCTGATTGATGCTCCTGCTCTTTTTTTTGGTAGGAACACGTACCTCTTGCACATCCTTCCATAACTTTTGGCCTGGGAAGTTAGGGAACCGTTTGTATCTGTAGGCGGTCCTGGAAAGGAAATGAATTACAGGAATAGTCTTTAAAGGACCATCAAAACAACAATTTTTAGTTAGATTGTGGGGTTTTGTTTCACTGAGTTGCAACCCTGAAGTGTCTGTCCCTGAGCAGAGTGCCTCTCCGTGCAGCATTATTCAGCTGTTTCTCAGCTGCTGCTGGCTACTGTGCCATGCTACAGCAATTTCTCTCCCTCTCTGGCCATCATCTTCCTATCGCTTTAGGTCACCGATAAGCGTGTGATTTCCAGTAATGCCGCAGCCTTACGGGAGCACTTAATAAATAACAGAATGCAGTGGGGGCAAACAGGAGGATCACACGCGGCGGCAGCCTCCTGCTCTGGCAAAGCAACTTGGCCAGATCGCTCGGATTTGGGAACTGCGGCCAAATGATCCCTTGTCACGGCGTGCGTGGGTCCTCTCCAGGTTAATGTTTCGTGGCTCTCCTCTTCCCCGGCCCTGGAGTTAAATGCCGCCTTGAGCCACAGGGGGAAATGGATATGGTTGGTTAACGCTTTGAAAGTGCCTTGAGAGCTGCAGAGGAATGCTGTGATAATGGCTGCTGAGCAGGGAAGTCTCTGTTGATGCTGAGAAGATTATTTATTCGTATTGTGAATCCTTTGCTTATAATTAATTAGTGTTGCATTGCAGGCTGGGAAGACTTACATACCAGAATCTACTCTGCTGGTGCTTCTTTCTCGTATCCTCCCTCTGGCTCAGTACCTCTCCTCTTGTGTCTCTTACTTTGATGGCAAGCAGGTCAGGGCAGGAAATGTTGAACCTTCACAGTCAAAAACTATTTAAGATGGAGACAGGGAGACAAATGTGGGAACAGCGGTGCAACGGGGACACCTGCAACAAGGGGGTTTGCATCAAAACCAGCATCTGTCTGGGGTGTGAAAGGTGCTGCGGGGATTTAGTCCTTCCCAGCAAGCCAGGCCAAGCAGCACGCGCGTCGCGGTGCTCGGAGGACGTGCCTTGCACCTGGTTTTACAACAAGGTGGTTGTTACTGGGATCACTCAGCTTCAGGAGGGATTGAGAAAGAAGCCTAGAGCCTGCCAGGTTAGTTAGACCTAAGACTTCTAAAACAAAACTTTTAAAGGTATGTAGGCCATGTAGTCAGTCAGAATACCCTGGAAAATACAGGAAGGAAAGACACAAACATTTTGCTTTGGGATATAAACAGCACAAGCATTGCAGTGGTGTATAGGAGAGCCAGGACGTGAGTCTGATCGTGAACAGAGGGAGAATTGGATTAATGTGTTGATCTTGGCCAACAAAGAGATTTGCAAAAGGAAACATAGTCCTTGGGAAAAAAAGTAAATTTTGTTGGAAGTAAGATTCCATTTTTAATATGAAAAATGTTGCCCTGAAAAGATGGAGTTTGGAGCCAGAGTCTAGCTGCTGTAAGTTGGCAAAGCTGAGTTTGCCGGGTGGCTCTGAGATGACCTGTCTGCACTGCTAAGGCTGTGGGTTGCCGTCTGTGCCTGGGCTGTATCCCTTTCTTTCCCACTTCCCAGAAAGAGGTGTTTAACCTCAAGCTTGTGATCGCATGAGCATCTTATTTCTGCCTTTCCTCTTTGTCCGCAGGTACGTTGGTGAGCTGATATCTGATTCCGAGGCGGACGTCCGTGAAGAGGACTCCTACCTCTTCGACCTTGACAACAAGGTACTGTATCTGAAGGTGTCTAATGAGACAAACCCAAGGTCTTGCCTCTCCAAAAGAGCAGAGAGAATATTTATCTCATCTTGATGTACAGCACAATCTGAAAGCCTGCAAAGAGGAGGACTGCATCCTCTCTGTGTTGTAGTCAAAATAAAGAGTGTTTGAGGTAAGGCGTAGGGCTTGTTAAAACGGTGACAGAGCCCAGCAGCGCTGGGCCACCACAGTGCGTGCTGCCCACACCGGTTTTGATGCAAGATGCTCTTCTGTCAAAACCGATTGGGTAGCCTGAGTTCAGTTGTTCGGGTTTTGACACTCAGGTGTGTATATGCAGGCTTGCAGCTGTGCTGATTGGCAGCTCTGTAAAGTTCTTCATAAAAAGATGAGCTGAAAGACTGAAAAAGACCCTGTTCACTTTGTAAAGGGATCCATCAGATACCCTGGCAGGGACTTAAGGCTTGTTCTTCTGGTAGTCATCCTGCGCTGCTCTGCGCAGGGCTGTCTCAGAGCAGAAATGTTGCTTTGAAAAGTGTGATCTAAAGCTTTTAAGCAAGGCCATCACTTCAAACTTGCCTTGGGAAAGGAGAAGAGAAGAAAGGTGAGCTGGGGACTCCAAGAAGTGGGGTGGCTTCCAAGGAAAGCTGTAAAACAGTCTCTGTCTTGTTTCTGTCATGAGCTGGTGACAAAGAAGCTTTGCTTTATTTTTTTTCCCCCCCCTTTTTTTTTTTTAAAGCAACACACATTCAACAACTGAAAAAAAAAAAGATAAGCAATGCATCTTGTAGTCAGTCTGAAAACAGAGGGAGCAAACTGTAATTAAGAAGTTGAAAAGCAGCAGGGACTTCAACCTGGTGTGTGCATTTACGAGCGAGAGCCTGCCGGGGCTGTGCCTTGCCTTTAGCTTAGCCCCTGGCTGGCTGCCTTGAGGGAAAACCTCTGCCTTTGCTCTTCCAAGCCTTCAGTGAGACAAGGAGGGAGACCTACCTACAGGCACAAGCACGTCACCGTTTTTCATGGTATCTTCAAAGTGGTGCGTCTGTAGAAAACTGGGCACCGAGGCGTTGAGTGACTGTTAGAAGAAGCCCATGGGGATGGGTGGAGGGGGGGGGCAGGGCAGAGCCAGACGGGTCCTGTGGCCTCCTGAGTGACGGAGAGTTAGTACAGGTGGGAACCCCAACCCTGGGAGGGGCAGCCTTGGGGTCCTGGTGTCTTGAAGGATTGGTTTGTGCTGTAGTGAAAGAGAGTGGTGAGGACATCATGTCTGATGTCCCTGTACCCTGAGTTGTCACTCAAGGCCACATGCGTGGTGAGTCATTCAGGTCCTGTGGTCGCATCCTGTCCTGTGTCTGAACGGGGGAGAACATCGAACAGCCAAAACTTACTGCCATTGCTGGGTCTCCAAGCAGGAGACATGGCACAGCAGATACTCTCTGGTATCTCTTCAGCTCATTAAAGGAATAGTAACTGAGTCTCTGTAGCACAGAGCTGGAAAAAATTTCTGGGAAAGACGAGGTTGAGTTTTAGCTGCCGTGGTTGCTTTCTGTGGGTGTTAAGCCACCCTTTCCCGCTGCAGACCCATCCTCTGCAGTCCTTGCTCACGCATGGGGCCCTGCTGTGTCCATGGAGGAGAGGCAGTGGCCGGGGCTGCACGCTGCTCTCTGCATGTGACCTTCTGCAGGCAAGAAGGGCTTTCCTGGGACATCCTCCCTTCTGAGAACCCTTCACGTCATGGTTGGTGATCGTTAAGAGCTATTTGAAATCGTAATGTCCTTCCACTTGAAGCACTGAAGATTTTAGGTGTAAGAGGTGAACGTGAACATCTTTTGTGTAGCCCTTACGCAGCCTCCTCTCTCTTGAGAAGGAACCTCATCTCGCACCAGAGCAGGTTCCTGGTTTCTTTTCTTCCTCTCTACTTGCCACCATGTGACTCTTAGTTCCCAGTACCCTCGTAGTAAGATGGGAAGCAGTTTGCTTTGAGACTTCTGCTCCTCAGCAGCTTCACAGTGAGGATGCTGCCTGTGGTGGTGCAAGCAGCAAGCTCTTTCCGTGAGAAACACATCTTGACTTGTACGGTGGAGAGCTCGGATATTTCCAGATGGTCGCTAGACGTGGTGGTGGATGATGCTGTCCTCACCAACCGTGACATTTCCATGGTTAAAAGCAAGAGGGTGATGGAAATTACTTAAAATTGAAATTAGAGCCAGTAACACTGTGTGTGATGTGAGACCATGTGGGGTGACACCTCCCCCCAGTCGTTGGGACATCTTCCCTGGGCTCCTGTACCGGTTGGGTGGTGTGATCTGGCACAGCTCATCCATTAACGATTGCAAGGTGCTTGCCCAAAAGGGAGTTTGAGCACCGCTAATGGATCCTTTTGCTTTTGGCCTCTTTGCAACTGAAATTAGCTTCTGTAATTAAAGTCTCTGCTTTGCACAGTCATTCTCTGCTGGAATAAAAAAGCCCTGAGGGGAGTTCTTTTATTTTCAAGGAAAACAAAATATTATTGCTCTGTGGGCTCTCTGGAAAGGGAATATCTGTGTTCTCACTTTGACTTTTATCTGCAAAAACCTGTGTTTTCTCGAAGCTCTGGCTTTGTGTTTCCTAGCTGTCATGTTCAATCAGAGGACAGAACAGATGCCTGTTCCCCGATCCAGTGGCTTTTACCCATAAGGTGTCTGCACCAAACATCAATCCCACCGTGGCACACTGGTGCTTTAGCAGAGCAGGGCTGGGTGAGCTGATGTGCCAGCCAGTGCCACGGGCATTTTAAAAGATCTCTGGGCTCGTGGGGGCAGAGTGCTGTATGGAAAACTCTGTTTTCAGGGTACTGTTGAATATAAAAGCGTGTGTGTTTAGTCCTCTTAAACCTGCAGTGAGGGTCCTTCCTTGGTTGTTCTTCTTGAAGCTCTCCAGTGTGGAATGACCAACAGTTCGGTCATTTGTTTTATTTAACCAAGCAGCAGTAATAATCTTAAACCCAGCATCATCTAATGAAAGGTGCAACGTTTCTCCTCCAGGACGGAGATGTGTACTGCATAGATGCCCGTTTCTATGGCAACATCAGCCGCTTTATAAACCACCTCTGTGAGCCAAACCTCATCCCGGTGCGAGTCTTCATGTCGCATCAGGACCTCCGCTTTCCCAGGATCGCCTTTTTCAGCACGAGGCATATAGAAGCCGGAGAAGAAATCGGGTAGGTGCTGTCCCTGGGGCTGCGTTTCCCATGGGGAGCCATCGCCTCCAGGGGGGAAGGACGGGCTGGAGAGGGACTAAAGCTCTGCTGCTCTCCGGGCCGCGTCCCCAGGGATCCCCCAAATGCGCTCCGTCCCCTGAAACTCCGCAAAAACCCAAATTGTGGCAGCACCGAGGACTGCCGACCCCGGCGTCTTGCGCCGATGCACGATCCCTTTTGCTCCTGCGTTCTGCTCTGCAGTGACCCCGTCTCTGTCTTTCTCTTGCAGCTTTGACTACGGAGACAGGTTCTGGGACATCAAAGGCAAATACTTCAGCTGTCAGTGCGGTTCACCCAAGTGCAAACACTCGAGCTCAGCGCTGGCCCAGCGGCAGGCGAGCACCTCGTCCCAGGACACGCAGGAAAACGGGCTCCCCGACACCAGCTCTGCCACGGCAGCCGGCCCCTTTTGAGGCTCCGCTCCCCAGAGACTGACTTGTTTTAACCCTATAGATTCACATACTGTCTGAATTTCCATTTAAAGAGAGAAAAAAAAAAACAAAAAAAAACCAAAAAAACAAAACCAAAAAGTACTTTGCCTCATGTCGTTGGACTCACACCTCATTATTANAAAAAAAAAAAAAAAAAAACAACCCACTCAAGGAAAGCCAAGGGTTCGTGACACTTAGGGCTGTGCCACCGACTGTTACTTGAGGAATAAGTAAAAGCAAATCCCACCTCCGTGATGTTGTTCTCCCCTCCCTGGTCCTGGAAAGCTGCTGATTTTCACAGTTGCGTGTGGAGGGGTGGCTGTTGCGTTTTTTGGGTTTTTTTTCCATGCGAGCTGTCCTGGCCTCCGTCTCTTAATGTGCTAAGTGTTGTCAGAGCCAAGGGAGAGCCGCCCGTCCGCCGAATATTGTTAATTGAATGGATCGCTCATGCCAAGTCATCTCCAGTTCACTTGTAATAAACTTTGAATACTTGATGGGACTTTCTTTCTAAAAGCCGGGGGGAGCGGGGAGGGGGAGGGAGGTGCTGGCGTTTGGGTTTGCTTGGCACAGCCCCGGGGCAGGTTCTGCTGGTTGGTTTTTGTTGGTTTGTTTGGTTTTTTGGTTGTAGTTTGTTTGTTTGTTTTTTTTGTTTTGGTTTTTTTTTTTTTTTTAAATCATGAATTTCTCCCACATCTCGCAGGACATTGTGGTGGGGCCTTTTCTCTAGGAGCTGGAGGGCATTTCTAACACCCTCCTTGGTACCAAATCCACCGGCTTTTTTTTTTT